>JAAWXA010000018.1:19589277-19618250 GCA_038090715.1 Florisuga fusca | reverse complement strand
CCCCGCGGGGTACGCCGGGAGCGGAGCTGCTGCGCAGGCGCACAGAGATACAGAGACCGAGACACAGGGCACTGCCTTTATTGAGATACCGCAGCCGACAGGGGGCGCTGCGGAGCTCCGGAGGCCCGCGCGGCACTCAGACGGAGGTGCCCTCTGCGGGGGGGTCGCGCTGCGCCTCCTTCTTGTCCTCCGGTTTCATGGCAGGGAAGAGAAGCACCTCCTGCGGAGAGGGGCACAATAAAGAGGGCGCCAAGGCCGCCCCGGCTACAAGGAGCCCCGTGGGCGAGAACGGTGCTCGGCCTGGTGCGGGGCAAGAGCACAGCCTGGGCCGGGGCTGCACGCTGTCGATTTTTCTCAGCAAGGACAACAAAGGAGAGCTTTCCTAAAGCAATAGTTTTTCAGCTTAAAGATTCTCAAACGGCTGCAGCGTCTTGCTTGTTTTGTCAGAGAGAGGGCCTGATTTGCAGAATCTCATTCCCTGATCTCTGGTACACCAGAAGCAAGCACAGACATTTCTGACTTTTACCTTGATGTTAGTGGAATCTGTAAGGAACATGGTGATGCGATCAATTCCCATGCCCCAGCCTGCTGTAGGAGGTAGGCCATACTCCAGAGCAGTGCAGAAGTTTTCATCTATGAACATGGCTTCATCATCACCTGCAGCTTTTGCCTAAACAATAACATCAACAACAAAACAGAGAGATATTACCACTTCTGCTAACCCCTGCCAGAAAGGAAGAATATTGGCATTTGTAGCAGTCATATAACTGAGGAAGCCAAAGCCCTGTACAGCAGCCTAAGTTACAGATGAAAGAATCCCATCACCTGGAGAACTCAGGAGGCCACTTGTACAGGTGCTTCCAAAATAGCTCTAGGCTCAGTTCCTTCTGATCTGCAAGGTTCTTTTCTAAACAAAGGCCCAGCCCTTCACTTCAGTAAAAAATATCTCCAAAGCTGTATGACAGCAGGTGACATTGGAATAAACTGTTTTCAAAGGCCTCTCAGGTTCTTTATTGCTTGCAACCCATCCTTTAATGTTTGCAGAAACAACTAAGACACATAATTCCTTGAATTATCAGTAGTTGCTCCATGAAACAAAATTAGGGATTTCTTTTTTTCATCCTCAAGTAGAAAGACTTAAAAACCCTACAGTGAGATGGTAATTAACGTGTCTGACCCTGACTGCCTCTCCAAGGGCCAAATGTTGTAACAATAAAAATGCAGACTAGCCAACCCTCTCAAATTTTGAAAATGCTGAGTCTAAGTGTTGAAACAATAAACATTTTTACTCACACAGTTTCAAGTGAGACTTTGCACACTAGGCTCCGAAGGAAACTTCTCCTACAAGGTCCAAAAATCCTGAAATGTGAACTGCCATCCTTCATCTCTAACTCTACCTTAACATTAGATTTTCAGGCATATCTTCATTTGATACACATAATTATATGTCTGCAAAGTCTGGCTATAATCATGGGACAAAAGGAATTCAGTTTTAATGGCAGGCTTTCACTTGAGTAAGACACCCACAACCCTCTTCAGCAGTACAGCAACTAGTGACAGGTTTGATATAGACACAGGAAATATTCTTTGCTTACATGCCTTGCTACTGATGCCCCACCAGCAAGACACCATACCTTGGCCTGATCCTCAAAAAGCTGCCGCTGACGGACAGGATCATTAAGTTCTGTGTAGGCATTGCACACTTCCTTCTTCATCACAAAGAGTTCAAAGCGTTCTGTTAGTCCCCGCTGAGAACGATGCCTATGTGAAGAAGACAAAACAACCACACCTTAAAATAACTATCTTTAGAGAAGCAAAAAGAAGGCACACTACTTCAGGAGGAATGTCCACACTTAATAGTTTGGATTTCTGGCAGCTCTTACTGCTAAGCATCAGCACACCTCTTCCCTGGGTAATGGGTCTCATAGCTCAGGAACCAACATCTGTTTCAGCTGGTGTCACAATTCACTAACTCATATACAACACCAAAGTCTTTGTTTTCACAATTGACTTTTAATTTTTTTTTTCTTTCTTTTTTTCCCTTTTAATAAAGGTAGGAGTAGAGGGTTTGAAAGATTCACACACTAACAGTGTCTCACACTTCTTACCATTTGGCTAGAGGACTCATGATCTGGGGGTGATCACAGATGAATGTAGGGTGGATACAAGTGACTTCCAGGAATTCACCAACTAACTGGGGAAACAAAAGCAAAACCATTATGCAAGAGTACAGTTTCGCTTTCCTAGCACTGCCTTTCCAAACATCCCTCTCTTCAATGAGAAAACTGAAAAGTTTCCCAACTAATAATTCCTGATCACAGTAATCTTTTAATCAGAGACGAGTTCTAGTTGGACAAGAAAAATGACATAGTAAAAATTGTGCATTGGTATAAAAATAACAACATAATTAAATTTGGACATTACAACAAAGGCCAAGAGGAAAAGCAGCAGAACATCAGTTATCAGGCAATATTTTGGGTACAAAGGAAAAGATTTAATACAGTTGATAGAAGAACTATACAGTAAGTCTGCCAATTTGGTAAGGTACATATAAATGCAGACAAAACTGACATTAGGATAAAGCAATCTGCTTTAAGCACAAGAGACCAGTTACTAAACTAAAATCCTCTAGAGCTCACATTAAGCAGGAATAAGGAAACCACATTTTATTGCAGAAAGCACAAAGATTTTGACACAGTAAGTTTTCACACTGTGATACAGAAATAACTGAAGCACATTTCAGAATGCAACTAAACTTTTGCTCTGAGGAGATTTCTGTTGAGATTCTGTTCTGAGGAGATTAAAGACATTAGGATTATAACTATCTTACTCTGTCAAGAAGCCTGGCTGTTGTCCTGGGAGGTGGACACTCAACATTTCTCTCTGCACAAAGGTCATCAAAGAACTTGCGAGTTTCTGAAATTGTTGCACGCAAAAATTAGAAAATCCACCCAGGCACCCAATTTTTTTTCTTTCTCCATGTTTCAATGTGTTATAGAGAAATGGATAAGATCTTAATGGTGTACACCATTGACAACATCAGCTTAATTGTTCATCTACAAAACCAGTATTTGCTTTCAATCAGATTAGACTAAAACAGAAGTTATTTTATACTTCATAAACTTGACAACAGTAAAGCACAACCCCACCCTACTACAGTGTATTATTTTAGGGGAATAAAAATGGAACAAGAAAATACTAAAAAGTGTCAGATCTTGATTTCTCAAGGCTCCGGGTTCCAGGAATACAATAGCACAAATGCGCATTTTGAAGAAAGCCCCAAATAATCATACTCCTAACCAATGGTAACAGGCATTGAGACTCAAGTGCACAGAAGACAGAAAAAAAAAAAAAGAAATAAAATGCTGAGACTCTTATGTTGAATTCTCCAGATCATGGCTCTTGAGTAAACAGCATCACCTACACTCAACAAAGAGGCAAAAGAATCAGATACTGCCAAAGACTGCAATGCATGAAGGCTTCTTTCTTGGACTCTTAGGTAACAAACAAAATCAAAGAAAACCAAACCCACGTGTCAGTACAGCCTTAAAAAAGCAGCTGGTAGGCTCCAGGCTGAGAACCTGAGACACTTTGCTCGTTAAGGAAGAATTATAGGACATTCGTGCTCAGCATCTGACCTTCTGTTTCAAAATGCTCAGCTGATGGAAAATTCACTCCTAGGACCTTTTCCAGATCATACACCATATTAATTCGCCGGAAGGGAGGAGTAAAATCTATCTCGTAGGCCTGCCCATCTTGACCATCTGGATGGTAAGTGATCTTGTAACTTCCAGTAATATGTTTCACCATTCCTACAAAACGAATCTGAAGTTTAGAAGAAGAGTATGCTACACAATATGCAGTTCTTTCAGAGATTCCTACTATTTTCTAGTTAATACTGCATACGTCACCTGAAAGCATCTTCTCTGTAATTTCCATCAAGTCATGGTAGTCTGCATAAGCCATGTAGAATTCACAAGTTGTGAACTCTGGGTTGTGAGTTAAGTCAATTCCCTCATTCCGGAACTGACGCCCAATTTCATATACTCTGTCCAAGCCTCCAACCACCAGCACCTAAACGAAAGGAAATTCTAATGAACACACAAACTTTTTCAAAAGAACTAAAGAGAGCTCAAACATACACAACTGCAATGTGACCTCACATGTGCCATTCAATGTGATCTTGTTTCACCAGTCCAGTGATTTCTCTTTATGAATAATCCTTGGTTTAGTTATATTTACTATTTTTTGCATTAACATCACAACATCTGGAGAATATAGGCTTAGTCATGAAAGGCTTGTATTTTACCTTATGGTAAAGCTCTGGAGCAATTCTCATATATAAATTCATATCCAGTTCATTGTGATATGTGATAAAAGGTCTTGCCACAGCTCCACCTGGAATTAGATTCATCATAGGGGTTTCAATCTGTAAAACAGTAGCAATTAAGAAATTAATTTACCAGTACCATTAATATTTTCAGGCTCCCAACCTCAAAGTCTTGCTTTTGCCTAATTTGTTTTCGAAGCAGAACTGTAGATCAGGCAAACAAACCCAGAGCAGCTGGCTTTGCAGAAAAATCTCTGCATTTCATTTGTTTGACATTCCAGTTTATAACAAGATGTCATAACTGAAGAGCACTTCAGCCATGCAGTCAGTCTATAAAGACAAACTACCTAAACTATTTCTTGTTACCAAGAAGCATTAATATTTACTATAAATCACAATATCATCCCTTTACATTGCAGAAAATGGAGCTCAAACAAGGGCAAATGCAAGGTCCTGGGTCACGGCAGTTCCCACATCAACACAACCTGGGGGAGGAAGGGATCAAGAACAGCCCTTTAGAGAAGGATGTGGGAGCACTGGGGGATGAAAAATTGGGTATGAGCTGGCAATGTGCACTTGCAGCCCAGAAACACAGTAAAAGATTAGTGTGATAAGGAATTATTAGTTGGGAAACTTTTCAGTTTTTACAGTACCTTCTTCAGTAGTGAAGAGAGGGAATTGGGATGCTTGGGAAAGGCAGTGCTAGGAAAATGAAACTGTACTTGTCACAGTTTAACACCGTCCCAGCAATTATCCGATGTATTTTGACTGAATCCTAAGATGAGCACCCAACAGGGGGCTCGAACCCACCGCCCTGGGCCCGGTTAGGGTTATAAACCAGAAAATCACCTTTATCCTGGCCCAAACCAGAACAGTACTCTTACATAACTCTTTTGCTTTCATTTCCCCAGTTAATTGGTGAATTCCTGGACGACACTTGTACACCCACCCTACAATAATCTGTGATAACCCACAGCTCATGAGTCCTCTAGGCAAATGGCAAGAAGTTATGAGCCACAGTCTTAACACTTTTAAAAAGAAAGACATTTCTCATTAAACTGATAAAACACACCAGTATACATAAACATTCTCGTATTGGTCTATATTTTGCATATGAGCCTGAATATAAAGCACCCTTGAAGCTGAGAAGCTCTAAACATATTCACTATGCAGAGAAAAACAAAGCCTTACCTCAAGAAAGCCCAGCTCATCTAAAAAGCTCCGAATATATGTAATGATCTTTGCACGGGTTATAAATTTCTGCCTTACGTAATCATTAAGAATTAAATCCAAATATCTCTGACGATATCTAGTTTCCTGAAAAGAACAAATGTCTTTAGAACGAGCTAGACAAAATCACGTGCTGGAAAAAATAACAGAATGAAACTAACATTCCTTTGTTGACTGATACCACCTGCAGGTATAAAACATCATCCATTCAGGCCAACTGGTCAAGAGTGCCTCCAAGAGTGACCAGGTATGACACGTACCTTATCTTTGAGGCCAAAGTGGAGATGAGGCAACATGTGCAGGCATGGAGACAACAGAGTTATTTCTTTAGGAATAATGCTCAGTTCCCCTTTCTTTGTTTTCCCAGGATTCCCCTCCACACCAATGATGTCCCCACGGCGCAGCTTGTTGTTAATATGGAAATATTCCTCCTCAGATTTGTAGAACCTGTAATTACAAAACCTATGTAAGCAGTTTTGTTTAAAATAGATTTTAAAACGGGATTCTTCTAGCAGAAAAGCCAAACACAACATCCTAAGCAAAACATTACCTGGCTGCCTAAGACAATCCATAGACAAATAGTGTAAGGAGATGAAGGGATATAATGCCCAAATACAGACCTCCAGGCCCCAAAATTAAGTTCAGTTCACAGTGTTTCTGGGAATACCTCTACTTACTTAGAATTTGCCATGACCTGCAACTTGACTCCTTCGCCACGAAGATCATAGAAAATCAGCTTCCCTCCAGAGGCACGCTTTGCATGGATTCGACCTAAGTATCAAAGTATGCAGGACATTAGGAAGAAAGTCACTAGCAGAAAGGATGCAGGGGCAAAAGCCACAGCATTATCACTTGCACGAAGGGTTGTCAGCTCTTAACGGATCACTAACCACAAAAGAGAAGTCTCAAAAATCTCTAAGTCTTCGTTAAGTCTAAAAATTAATACCAGTGTACAATATATGACCACAAAAATTTTGGGTCCTGGAGCCGGTATCACAACCTGATCTTGTAGCTGTAAGGGATGTTGCATAGGTCCACTCAGTCTGAAAGGATGTCCTGAACAGTCTACCAATGCTACATACTTCATGACTGAGTAACAAGGGCTCAGCAAAATTTGAAAAGAGACCACCCTGTCACTAAGAGCAGCTAAAAGACTCGGCTCAGCAAAGCAGCAGATCATCTTTCTGCATCCCAGATAAGCCTTTACCTGCCACTCTCACTGTAATGTCTGTCAGGTGATCTCCTGGCTGCAGGTGACTGTACTTCTCTATGAAATCTGGGAGAGATAACTCTACATGGAACTTGTGGGGATAGGGATCTTCACTGGTGCCCTTCAGCTGCTGGATTGCATGGCTACGGATCTTGAAGTATTGCTGTCACCAGAAACAAACAAAACCAAACAATTTGTTAGAAACTGAAAATATTTTAAAGGTTGTAAATTAAAACAGCTACCTTTACATAGGAATATGTAGGTCTCTCCCCTCTTAGCCATTTAGTTCCCCTTCACTAAAAATTCAAATATAAATCAATTTTATTCTCAGAACAATAATAACCACGAGGTCAGACACTCACATTTGGATCCAAGCTTTCTTCATCAACACCCGTGTTGTTCTCAGAGTCAGAAGCCAAGGAAAGCTTATTTGGATGCTTTTCACTTTGTTCTTTCTGCTTTGCCTCTTTTTCAGCTGTTTTTCTCTCAGCCTTTAAGCGTCTCTTCATCTCACTGCAAGACATGCAGCCCAGATGCAGCAAGTACTCTGATACTTCCAGAGGGAAACACTTGGCAGGATTCGACTCAAAATCTTACTGTACAAATAATCCTATAATTTCTGTGTCTCAAAGTCAAAATAATCCTTAACCACGTTTAAGAATTGCTTTCTCTGAACTCTTTTAGTTCATCTCCTACGAGATAAATGCCCAAAGAAACTGAAAACTGAAACTTAAATACTGCAAAAACAGGATGCGTGCCTCTGTGCTCAACGCCCCTTCCTTCCTCAGGCCATGGTATGCCCAAGAACCCAGCAACCCCCCAGGCACGAGTGGAATGTCAGCTCTCTACCGAGAGAGCAAGTACTACTTATGGTGCCCAAAGCCTTCGCGGCCCCACGGATCCCGACCCCGCCGGCTAGGACTTCATGAGGAAAGAAGAGGACCCAGTCAGACCGCAAAGCACCGACCTGCCTCGGTCATGAAGTACCCCGCGCCACGGGACCGTAGCCGTAGCCGTGGCCCTCCAGACCCAGCCGCGCAGCCGCGCAGCGGCGGAGCTCAGCATGGCGGGCTCCGGACAGCAGCTGGCGGAGACGCGCTCCGGGTCAGCCGGACACTCGGCTGTCCTCTCNGAACGAGCCGGTCTGACGCGGCACAGCTGGCAGGCCATGCGCGACCGTTACCTGCGGCACCTGCGGCCGCTGCTGGGGGGTGAGCTGGGGGTGGGGGGCGGGCGGGGGCCCGGCTGCAGCTGACAACTGATGTCCGCGTGTTCCCGCAGAGCCCCAGTGGACGGAGGAGCCCACAGAAATCATTGGACTGTTCGCGGCAGCTAACCGGGAGTTCGAGAGCACGGAGGTAAGAACGGAGGAGTGTCGGCGGGGCAGCTGCTGCCCCCGGCAGGGCCACTGAGCAGGCTGCTCGGAGCAGCCCTTCCTGGGTGTGACAGAATGGTACAACAATAACTCAAATAATTAACTATTTAAATGACTTTATACCGCGACATCTCTTCTGCTGTGGCTAATGGGGAGCTTCCTGTGACCTGTCTCAGGTGGCTTGCAGTGCCTTGCTGCGGCACTCTTCGTTGGTGTGTTTCCCTGCCCAACGGGGAGGAAATTTATGGGACAGCGTTGTCATGGTAAAAGCTGTATTGGCAAACGGAAGTCAGCCTTTTACCTCAGGAAGGAAGTGTTCCTGCAGTTAACTTTCATACTTTGTTCAAATTCTCCCTTATATTTTGTGCTTTTCTGTAGTCTTGTGTGTACTCACCACCACCTATGGCTTCTCTTTGGTCACTGAAATTTACAACATCTAGTAACTTCTTCATTTTTTATATAATGAAGAGTCACAGTGGAAAAAGGTTGAGTAGTGGTGATAAAAGAAGCTTGCCAGAAAATACCATGTCTCATTGATGACTCCACCTCTCTTTTAGTCAGGAAGTGATACTTCGGACATTTCAGAAGAACTTTCTACACAAGATGGAGAAGAAAAGTCCCCAGGAGAAACATCACCTGGTTTGAAAACTGGACTGGAGGGCTCTGCTCTCCCTGACACACAATTACAAAGGGAAGAAAGACCAACAAACACTTGCTCTTCTTCCAGTTTGGTGAGAGAAGCAGTAAAAACTATGCAGCACTTCATGGAGAAGTTCAGCACAGACCTGTCCACCGTTACACAGGCGTTTCTGAAAAACACTGGTGAAGTGGAGGGTACTTCGTACTTTCTGCAGACAGGGAAGCGGTTGGATGGGTACCCTATATGGAAAAGAGAGGATGATTTGGACTTGCAAAAAGATGATGAACATGTCAGAAATAAGTTGATAGCAAAATTTGGAGCTGAAAATGTAGCAAAGCGGATAGTATTTAGGAAAAGCTAGCAATGTAGAGGTAAATGACAGATCTAGGAATGTGGCAGGAACTTGAAAAAAAGTCATTACAGAAATGCAAAAGTGATGAAAATTTTGATGCAACATTCGCAAGTTTCAGAACTGCTTTAAAATATTTTTTTAAGCCTATTTTGTATTTCTTTTTTATTTGTAGTACGGAGTACACTAAACAAAAATAGAAAAGGGTGAAGAGAAAGGTTCTATGCAGTATTAAGTTTTCACTGAAAATTTCTTCTGAAGTGTGTATCTATTATAGAAAACAGGTGACAAGTTCTACCTGTAGGCTGCTGCATACAAGGGATTTTGAAAGGGTTGTCAGCAAAATCTGCCACATTAGGAATTATTTAAGAAAATGACAATTTTAAGCCAAATCTGAAATACATCAAATGTCATGAATAACTCAACCTATCATGAGACTGCTACTTGAGAAAACCACTGTCCTGAAACAATTGATTATCTGGAGAGCTATTTGCAACCAAATAAATGCAAAAACTCTGTTTTAGGCTATGCAGTGTTTCACTGGACAGGTCATTCCTGCTGAAAAAGTGGTGGTACATGCATGCCACACAGACTGTTTTAGACCTGACAAGCACTTAAATGAGAGAGTCCAACACGATGTAGCAAATAAAGTAGTAAGTTGCTTTTTTTTTTTTTAAATAGAAACTTTTATTGTAAAAATTCTACGTCTACTCTAGCTAGCAGGCAGTTTCTCTTACTAATCAACATAGCTGCTCAGTGCCTTTCTGTAAGGTTACTTAACCAGCATTATCAGCACATAATAAAACCCTCATTAATTCTCTAGTACAAGAAGCACAACCAAGCCAGCTGCTGGGGAATTATCTTGAGGGCTGCCTTCCCATGCTTAGAGATCGTTATTCTGTTGAAGTGCATCATCTGGGACCCTTCAAACACACACAGCAGGGAGAGGCTGGACACTGCTTCTTCCCTCCACACTTTCAAACGTCAGCACAGTCACTATATCCCCTAGCTACAAAATTCAGCAGTATGTGTTTCTATTTTTATGAAGGTATTGCGGCTTTTTACTACCATGCAAATGATGTGTAATCCTCCAGGTAGATGGTGTCACTTTTATACTGTGGGCACCAAATGTCCTCTGGCAGGTTTCATATGAGAATTCCTCACCAGAGCTATTCTGGCATGAGGAGGGCAGATGACTAGCAAAGTGAAGAGGGCCTTAGGGCAAGGTAGCTGCAGCCAGGGCAGAGGCAGAAGAGGAGCACAGGGAGGAGGAGCAGTGAACCAGGGATGGGGCAAGGTTTTGGTGGAGAGGGAAGGGGAGCACAGCTTCCTATGGCCCAGAATACCCTGATCCTGTCTGGAGCCTCAGATGCCCAGCCCTGCCTTCACCATCTTCTAAGATGTGCATCCTCAGAATTAAGCCTCATCCTTTGTTAATGCTTGTGATACCGCCTTAGGACAGCTGCCTTGTTTGCAGTGTAGTGAAAATAGGCCACAATCTAGAGAATGCAGTGATAAGCAGATGCACGTTAATGGACTCTGCAATTTACACATGAGAGAGGATGTTTAGAAGGATGCATTTGTAAGCATTTCACTCACCAAGTCTGGTAATAATCTCTTCTTATGTCTAAGATAAAAATACTGTCACCAAATAATTCAACAGAATAACTTCCCACTCTTTGGGCTCCTTCAGTCAACTTGCCATAAAGCTATCTTCCTCGGTCCAGTATTTATACAATGGAATCTGTGTCCTTACCTTGTCTTTACAGCCTCAACCTTAGCACAAATTCTTCTCAGTCACACACGCAGACTGTGAGAACTCCCAGGGGAACAGCTATTCTTGGTTTTGAAAGCTAGAAGATGAAATTATTTCAGCCGAGAAATAAATGGATTCACACAGTCCAAGAAAAGGATCCCTATATGCAAACCCAGAGTTTTTATTTTCAACCATAGCCACATTGCTCCATTTTCCCCATTATATAGTAAGTGACCATAAAATTTTTCCCAACATTGCCACGAAGACTGGATTCCCAAGCACAGGAATGGAGAAAACAAAACAACAAACCTGGTCTTGAAATCTCAACAATTCCCAGAAAAGGATCTTTCCAGTAACCAGTGTCTGATCATCCTTGCATCAGTTCTGGCATTACAGACCCTGGAAGACAGCATGACAAGTAGCATTTTCTTTATTCAGCTTCCATTTATATGTCCTCTTCCTTTGCAGTGCAATTGTTCCTTGGGGTTTCAGTATTTATCTGTGGTCTGTGAGAGGCAAGAGCTCTGCTATCTGGTCCCACTTCTTTGGCATTATGTTTACTGCAACCTACACATATTCACTATTTTGCATCAATCATGGACTTAATTTGGGAAAGACTTGCATTACTGCAGCCTACTGTATTGAGGCTGTGCCTCCAGGGGCCTTGGAGAGTGACCCTGCACTGCTGAGAAAGCTCTCAGTTCTTGGATTATTTGTCCTTGGAGAGCAGCACGTGCTCTTACACACGCACATATATACCTCACTCCTTTTGCTCTAGAGTGAACAATTCTGCCCCCTGCAGCCTTCAGAAAGTAGGTGCAGAGAGCAGCGTTTCTGCTTTCAGAACTTGTTACTCAGAGGAGTTCCGGGCAAACAAAAGGTCTAGAGACATGTTTTTTTGCTCCTCTTCAGATTGAACGACCCGGTAGCCCAGCAAGTCCATCGCATCCTTGCATACATTTTGCACTTTTTCTATTTTCTGGAAGGGAAGGGTTGTCCTCCAGGCCTGGGATACTCTCAGTGCATCTCTGGACCCAATATCAAAGGCCTGTGCTCCTTGCCCCTTCCCATGGGTGATGTTGTGCACCCACTTCTGAAGTTCTGGTGTGAAATGGAGTTCTGCAAACCTGTACATCTGAGCAGCCCTTTCCAGAGGGTCTCTGACAATGTCTTCATAGCGAACCAGCAGGTAGCGGTCTTTCAGGAAACTGGGAATGGCCTGACTGCCCGCTTTGTAAATCTCAACGTGACTTTTGCAGATTGCTTGCATTGTGTTGTAAGGTCCCATTTCTCCCTTTGTCTTCTGAGACCCCACAACAATGTTACTGTCACGTTTCAGGTCTGCCATTGTATTCTCTCGAGACCTGAACACAGCTCGAGGATCACGAACTAAGTGAATGATTTTGAGGTTCAGGGATGGATCAGTGAGAAGGGGGTAGAGAACTTTGAGGTCGAAGAACCGAACCTCCTTGATGGCAACATGGCTGTAAGTTTTACAGGCTTCCTCCACCTTGCTAAATGGGTACTTGCCACAGATTGTTCTGCAATTGCCTGCAGTGATTATGTCACTGCGTCTGAAAGAGTCACAGGCAGGGGGGGAGCACAAGGCTCGGCTTGTCTCCCACTGAAATAGATCAGACTTTTTCTTCTGGCTAGACATGTAAGCATCAAATACAGACATGTCACACAGAAAGACTGACCTGACAAGGTCCCGCACTGCCATGTGTAAGACTTCAGCACTGTTTTGATACATCTTAACCCACACATGCCACGCGGGTTCCATCAGGTAGAAGACACTGGGGTGTTGGCTGAAGATTTGTCCAGTGAAGGAAGATCCTGACCGCCAGGAGGAGAGAATGAGGATGTGGACTGGAGAAGGTTTTTCTTCCATTGGGGTATTTTTGCTGCAGAGTAGGAATTGAAAATGGATGAGAAGGAAGGCAAGAACTGCCAGAATCAGGAGCACTTGTACACTTCTAGACTTCATCATGGCTGCAAGGGACCTGCAGAGACAGAGGAAGTTCAGCATCAGGATCATGAAGAAGGCAGGATGTGGTGCACCAGGCTCCTGCCAATCTTTCTGCAGGCTCAGGGGTTTGGAAGGCTGCCACACTACCAGTGATACTACGACAACCTTAGCACAAGGTGTCTTTGGAAAGCACAAAATACTATAGGGCTCAAAGTTGTCTGTAACAAAAACACTGTTTGTCAATAAACCAATCCAATGCAGTCTTAAAATATAACTGAAAAGCCTGTCTACACTTTTATCAAAGTCTAAGAGTTAATTCAGTGTATTTAAAAGTGTCACACAAACATGCATTTAGTGTACACAGTCCCAACAGACATGATCCTGTCAATTTTTATGGTGGATGACACAAACAGGTTTTGTGGAGAATTCAACAGTTCCACATTGTTACTTTTAAGTGCCTGCTCTGACAACTGTTTACAATTATCTTTATGCTAGAATGCTGTAAAAATCCAATCCAGGTTTCAATTTCTTCTGCTTATTTTTTGGAATTTCAAGAAACGTTTATTGTCATCATAGGCAAAAACTCTCATACCAAAGGAAGTCATTTGGCACTGTAATACATCCAAGCACATCAGTACTTTCTCTACCATCAAAACATCATAGACAATTTTGCTAGAAAGGCCTACAAGGGTTTCTCTCATCCATCTTTGTGTAGGCATGCTTACCTACTATTAACTAACCCCTTTCTTAGTCTAATGCTTTTCTGAAGACTGTTTCCTGATACCCCACCCTCCAACTCCTCTCATTCTGTAGGTCTTTTATGAGAACAGGTAAAACACGTGTTAGTCCAATTCAAAGGTTTGCCCAAAACTGGCTCTTTGATTCTTGCGCTAAGCTTCTCCTTTGCCTGTTGAAGATTACTTCATTACTGGAAAATGTCCATTGTGCTGCCTGGGGACAATTCATAGCCCTAATCCCAGCTGGCACAAATGCATTAAAGCATGCTCTGACAACTGCTCCTCTTCTGCACTCTTTCCTGCCCAGCCATGCCTGATTGTGCCTTGAACACAGGTGTGTGCATGGAGGACTGGCCATCCCTGGGCACACAGTCCTCAGCACAGAAGTTCACACAGGAGGGTGTGCTCCTCTGTAACCTCTCTGGCCAGTGGAACCACTTTACATTTCCCATGGTGAACTAAAATTTAAAAGCCTTACTGGTTCTCAGTCATGGCCTGTCCTTGCGTGTGCTTCCACAGACAGACAGGGTAGAGAGAGCAGGGCATTCAGGGCTTCAGGTCAAACAGGAAAGTCCTTCTGGACAGAGCAGCACAGAAGCCCAGTGCCTACAGCTCTGCACACTGCTTTTGAGCAACCCACAATGGTGCTGAATTCAGACAGCCATGCCCAGGCAGAGCAGCTGCCTCCCTACTAAAGCTGCAGAAGTGTAAAGTGTGCCCCAGCTGGCCACAGGGCAGACACTGCTCACCATGTTATCTTCTGGGTCCACGGTAATGCATCAATGTTCCCAGTCAAAATTTCCCTAACCTCCACCTTATGCCCTGCCTCAATTTCCCTCTGCAGCAAACCTTTCAGATGATTTTGTGTGAAGGTGCCTCCTCCCATTATTTCAGTTCCTGTAGCACTGATACTTAAGATTTCCAGGTACAATCACTGCTGCTAACTGAGGAACAGTACTTATCTTTTTTACTCCAGCATTTATGTACAAATTGGCTTGTTTATCTAATCCACCTGCTATGCATTTCTTTTGAGCTTAGGGTTTACAAGGAAGCACTTGTAATTTCTCAAAGCCAGGACAATACCCATCTCAGTGGGTAAGCCTGGCTGTAGCCAAAAATTGCTACCACAACATGATTTTTATTTTAGTAATGTCTAAATTCACAGTCCTATCCTTGCAAGTCAGGGACCACAAACTCTGTTCTCCTGCAAAAGAAATTCACTGGGTTTTTTTGGTTATACAAATGGACTGTAGTGTTCAGGTCTGATAAGAAGCTAATGCAGGTCAATGTTTGGACCAAGCCTAGGAAGGCCTACAAACAAAGACTGTTGGTAAAAATAAGTCATGTATCAGCTTCCTCCTTGCAATTGAATGCAGCACTGTTTACCAGAAGTCCTGATTCCCAAATGAACTTTGAATAAATCAGTTCCATTCAGTACCATTCATATCATTATTCTAACCCCTGACAGAGTTCCTGGACTTCAGCCAGAAGCTCTTGATTGAGGAAAACTCTGTTGAGCAGACATGAACACTATCATTGAGATACTCAGTCTTAAAACCACATAAATCATTATTTCTCTGGAAACTTGTTTGTGCATAGTTAGAGAATGAGTCAAAGAGAACAGGTTCAGCTTTTTCTGGGGAAGCAAGGCTGTGTTTTTACTTTGAATCAAACAATGGTGGCAGAACTGTGTGGTTTAGACACGTCACAGTATGCAGACTATCCCTGTGACTGCTCAGGTTTTGCCTGAGAAATGGCCTCATGTGAGGCTATAACCTCAACAGCTTATTCATTCTTATACACCAATTAGTGACAACTGTTGGCCCACCAGGTCCTTCTGGAAGGGAGGGGAGGAATGAAATGCATGGCATGTGCCTGATGAAGTGGAATAAGGGAGCAGCAAGGCATGATAGAGGTTCTGTCAGACATTTTGTAGTATGAAAGGAATACATAACCTTATTTTTTGCCACTGTATCGTGATCATGGCAGCTGGATGTTCCAAAATTAAGATCTTAAGCTTTACTATGTTCTCTCTGCAGCAAACATTCCGTGTCACAAGTGATTCAGTTACAGAGCTGCAGAGCAATGATCAGCACAGAAAGATTGAGACATCTCAGCTGCAGAACAAAAAAAAAAGGCACACTGTTACTGTCAGAGAGATGATCCAGGATTTTTCTAAGAGCAGAAAAGACAGGAAGAATCTCAAGGCACTAAGGATGAAGAACAGAAACTACTGAAAAACACAACCCAGTGTCACACATTAGATTCTCCCTCAACACACATACACGAATGCAAAGAACCAGGATTTGCCTGCCTGAGGAGCTAGATAAAATGATCTAAGCTTTTCAGAAACATGCCAAGGCCTTGGAAAATCTTGATCCTGGCAAAAAAAAAGCATCACAGAAAGCAGCATGCAGACCAGGAAGGCATGAACCAAACACACTGTGAGCACGGGCAGCATGTCCGCAGAGTACCCATCAGCTGAAAGGATCCCATGCCAGGCAAGCCTTTCCCATGCCAGTGTCAGGGAAGCCCCAGACACTGCTCTTCAGTGGCACAGATATTTGCTATAGTTTTACCAAAGCCGCCTTCTATTTAGCCTGATCAGCTGCTGTAGAATTAGAAGTAGCATCTGCTCATTGAGAGGACAGACGGCTTGGCTTTCACTAGTGGGAAATACTGAGAAGGGGTGCTAAGAAGATAGTCTGGAGAAGCAGGAACTACCCTCTAAGCCAAACTAATAGCTTCTCTCTGCAGGAGGAATCATGTAGCAATTTACTGGCATCTGCATGTTTACAGTGTTTTACAAAAATTATCGCCCAGTTCAGGCTGCTGAACACAAGCAGTGAATACAGTTCTGGTCACCAGAGCATCCACAACAGATACCAAGAAATGGCTGAAAATCTCACCTTAAAAAGTCTTCTTGAAACACCACGAGGCTTGGTTTAAGCAAAGTTGCCCTCGCATATATACACTGCTGTGGTACACACTCCTCCAGGCAGCCACACCAACAGCTGTGCAGTCATGTATTGGCACTCTACCTTCATGCCAGGCTCTCATACGCACATGTACTCGACTTGTACCTATTCCTGCACCTGCGCTCTCCTTCACTTGTGTGTGTCCCAGCTCTAAGACTTGCTACTCTACAGTGCCCGCCTACTTTGACCAGCCTTAAAATAGGAAACTCCACCCAGCACGAAGCAGCAAAGCATGGGGATGGTAGTTCCTTACAGGGCCACAAATGACCAAGGAGAAGGGCTAGGAAATTCATGAAGGAGGTTCAGAGGTGCTGCTGTAAGTCCCATTGCAAGCCTCAAAAGAGACTGCAACAGAGTTGTCTGTGGAGCATCAAAGGACCAACAGGAACCCTTGATGAAGGGAAGGCCAGCTTGCCCACGAGGAGTGCAGAGATAGGGCATATTTTCCTGCCATTGCTCTGGCTGCTTGCTGTGTTGTCAGCAGATGCAGATTCACATAAAGTCTTTTTGACTCTTTTCTGAATTAAGCATTTGAGGGCTGGGAAAGAAAACCTTATGAAAGGAGAAGCTTTGAAAGGAGCAGCTCTACTCAGCCTGTTAATGATTCACAAGGGTGATGGAGCTGTGGTGGGACTGTACCAACTGAGGTAGTGAAGCAGGGCAGCACTGGGCTCAAGAGAGAAGTGCATGGTATTCTGCAACCATGCAGAGACAAACACTTTGGATCATTCCTGCTCCAGGTTTCATCATTTCTGTCACACTATCTGGAAAGGTGTAGACCTCTTGATGTTGGCTCCTGTCCCCAGGGATCGCACTGACCTACTCTGAGAACAGATGAGGTATAGGAGATAGCAGAAGCAAAAATCTGGGTAAGGCTGGTCCTTGTAGCAGGAGGGACAACCTGAATGTGGCAGGTCATGTTCCCTTTCACTTACTGTGCTGCAAACACAGATGGTCAAGCCCTGGTAGCCCTGGGCTAGGAAACAAGGCGAGGTGCTGGCAGTGGCCCAGGTAGGGCCCTGCAGAGAAAAGCATGCAATATTCTGTGCAACCTGGATTTCACCTTTGTGTTCCAATGCCTGCACTGACACTGTCTAAAGGAAGGATCTACCTGTATGTTGTGTTACAAAGCTGGTTTATAAAGATCATACCACTTGAGTGTCTCTTCCTGAAGCCTTATTCCTCCCTGGCCAACAGTTGCATGAACAGAGATGTACCAAAACTCCTCCACCTGTTTTGGGCAAACTACATACACGGTGCTCCTTTGGCACAGATATTCAGGTCTCACGACTGCACTGAACACTGCTGTACTGTCTTGTAGTCACAAGGCCAAAGAAGAAGGCAATGTGTTCTAGTCCCTGCACACATACACAAAGCACACCTGGAGCAGCAGTAGGCTGCGGAGTAATGTCAGAGGTGTGAACTAGAGGTAACAAACTCCTCTGTGCTAGCACTGGAGAAGACTCTCTTCCTGAGGTCATGTCCTTGATAGCCTGATGACAGAAACAGGCAAATCTAAAGCACTAGAACCAGCTTAGCTGAAAGGTTTGACCAACTGCGTGTGCCCTATCTTCTGACACCATCAAGAGCAATTCCCAGAAAAAGAGAACAAGAAGGACATTTTCTCCCTAGGTGATCTCCTGCCTCATGTGGGTTCTGGAATACAGTACCTCTGAATGTAAGTGCCCAAGCAAGCAGTTTGCAGTTGGCCTGTGGCTGTAACTAGTTCTTTTACAAAAGAGCTAAGTTACCCTTACAAGCAAGGTCCTTTTCTACTGTCATTCAGCAAATGGTCTATAAAATACACTGGAGCAGAGTGACTGATAAGACCAGCAGCAAAGAGAGTGTGATTAATACATAAAACCAGTACCTAGAAATTACAGAGTTGCAAAACACACATTCTAGATAAACAGGGTAACTGAATTTCCATGTGAAAACCTTTAAATGTATGGAAACAAAATCTGAAATTACGCATAGCAATAGAATAAAAATATTCCTCAGACAAATAAGCTATTTTTTCTCACAAAAAACAAGCAGCAAGGCTTCGGGAAACACCGACTCAGGTCGGTTAGCTAATGGAAGAGAATATATGACAAAGCAAAGGGCTGGTATAGGTCCCCCTCACTGTGAGAAAGCCCAGGCCAGACAGCCAAACCATGAGAAAGATCCAGGGCTTCTGCCCTTCAGAAGGATTCCTTGGTGCTGGAATCCCAGGCTAAAACCCAATATAGAGGATATAACGTCAGCCTGGTTCTGACCAAATCTTAAACTTAGCTAGCCAGCTTTTAGGTGCCTTCCAGCTACTGGAATCCTGCCAAGGCTGCATATTTTGGCTGTCTTGTTAGCAGCAAAACGTTGCCCATGCTGAATCTCCCTTCTCCAGAGTTCCTCTACCCAGTCACAGCATGGTTTGCAAAATCTCTCCCAGTTACATTAAGAAGGTATTGTCTCCCAGTCCACTGGTCCCTCCTCCTTTTAAATCCATTCTCCCCCTTCCAGTTCTCCTTGTGGAAACCTTCCTGTGCCTCCCTTTGTCACACACCAATGATTACCTTCCTCCAGCCTTCATGGGTAATGCCAACAGAGCAGGCCATCACAGCCTGGGGAGATAAGGTTACTTTCCAGCCCTCATGTACAAAGAAGCTTTGTACAGGCCACTTCCCCTGGGGTCCTCCTTCCCCTCCCAAGCAACATTTGAGCCTCACCTGAGCTCCTGGGCATGGTGGGCTTTGGATAGGCCTCTCCAGTCACCCCCAGGCTGCCTGTCTGCAGCCATCCTGGGTTCTGCTCAGGGCAGAACACATCCTACCTCTGCAGATGTACAGGGGGGCTATATGCTGGTGGAGAGTAGGCCAGTTCAGACAGGCCCCCATGGCCCCAGAGGTGAAACACACTGGGGGATAGCTCCAGGCTGCAGCCCCAGGGGGGGAGTCAGGGCTACTGGAAGGGTGTGGGCGAGGCCAGGGCCAGGGCTGCATCCAGGCTCCTGAGGCACCTGGGGAAGCTGATGGCCTCACTGCAGCCAGGTGCAATTTAGCCCAGCCCACCTTCAATGTCACAGTTTGCCCAGCTGGCAGCCCCTTTGGAAGCTGAGGACTTACACATTTCACCTTCATTAGCCCATGAGCTGAGAAGTTCCTTCCTTTCCCAAGGAAAGCATTAGACACAAGGTTGCCTCACTGCCATGGTCCCTTAGTCTGGGGTAGGTCACCCTCCTTCTAAACATGCCTGATCTAGACAATACAGAGAAGCACACTGCAAGCATGCTCCAGGTGCTCCCCAGCTAAGACAGGGAGGGTGGCTGTGGGACAGCCATAAAGGCACAGAGGGAGCTCTACTAGAGCACCACATACCTTGTCCAAGCACCTGAGGAAGAGCACCTCCGGACCTGCTTTTTGGCATCTTCCTTGGTCTCAGTGCTGAACGGGCTTTCTTTGGCACAAAGATTCTCCAAACGCCAGCTTCAGATCATTTGTTTGGCTGTCAGAGTGCTCTAGGCTACACCCACACTGTGACACAAGGCATCTGTGAGTATAATGCCTGAAAAATTACAGTAGCGTGTTTGTGGTTTAATGCTGGTTTGCTATTGCAGCAGAGAAAACCCAGGTGTGGACAAAAGGCAGTGTTATGTTTGCAAAAGATGACAATAGAGGACATGGCCTTGAGCAAGCTAAGTATCTTGAGATATATGAGATATATGTCTTTGGCTCTGGTCAAATGCTATTGGACTGAGAAACAAAACGGTGTTAATCATTGCAGAATATTTGCATGTTAACAGACATCTCTGAGGTAACTCTGAAAGGGAAGTGCTCTCTGGTGGGTTTCTGATGAAACTTGACAGCTGTAGTAGATGCAAGACAGCATAACAACGCAGCAGTGTCACACTCTCCTGGCCCAACAGACCCCTCACACACCCTCTACTTATTACTTGTTGATATTTTGTCTTAAGCAGCTCAAGATATTTGGCTCTATTTGGAGGTGTAATGGCATGAAATCTCTGAAGCTGTCTACCACTCACCCATAGCCCTGGCTTGCCTTTTTATTCTAGGATTGCTTTCTTTTAAGGGAAAGGATGTAGCATGGGCAAAATGTAGCAGGGCCACTCAGATGTTGATTATCTTTTCATACACTGCTATCTTTCTCATACAGATGCCTCCCCTCTAATTAAGTACTGTAATCTAGAGCTAGCTCACCTTTACTATTGCTGGGGAGGCAGGGTTGACCTGTGGATCCCAATTCTGCAGGAACACAGGTGAGCAGGGCTGTAGGTGACAAAGTGAGACACTCCACAAGTCATCCCTCTGTCAGTTTCAGGAATGGCCCCTAAGCTGCTCACCAGAACAAGGGGTCCAGTGGGCATATTCTCTTGACAGCACAGGCACTCCTGTTCCCACAGAATGAATAGACACCAGGCTACCAGTTCCTTATTATTTTACAGAGATGACATATTCAGCAGTCGGTAACCCTGGCACTGCTGGCATGTCACAACACCCTGTACAGCCCAAGCATTTCATGAGGTGCCACCCCCTTGGCACCTGTGCATCAGGAAACACCTTCTGCCCCACCCTTGAGTGCTTGGACCAGCCCATGGCATGGCAGGCTGTTGTCCAGGGCCTGTGCTCCCCTGCAGCAGTGGGGACCCACACCACCACTCTCTCAGGGGCTACAGAGGGGGCCATGGGCAGATGCAGACAGGGCTGTGCGGTGGGGAGGGGCTGGGCCACCTCAGCAAGCTCCTGGCATCAGGAGGGCAGAAGCAACCAGTGTGCAGGGCCCATCCTGCCCTCAGGGCCTGGTGGGTGCCTCTGAAGGTCTAAGGTGCTCAAACCAGGCCCTGCTGGTGAGAGGGACAGC
Source organism: Florisuga fusca (assembly GCA_038090715.1). Lineage (NCBI taxonomy): Eukaryota > Metazoa > Chordata > Aves > Apodiformes > Trochilidae > Florisuga > Florisuga fusca. The sequence goes on along the minus strand of JAAWXA010000018.1, from coordinate 19,596,822 downwards.
CAGCTGAAGGCAGAGGCACTGCAGCACCATGGGCTGAGCAAGGGTGACCTACACAGTGGCCAAGCCAGACCTGGCACAACAGGAGAACATTGTAGAGAAGTGTGTCAGAATGTTTATTAATAAAAAAGTCACAATAATTTACTCCTTTTGTCATACAAAGGGCTCAGTATAAAGAGCTTTGGTGTCCTAAGGTTACAGAAGTGAGAGGTGGGTACTTTTCTCTTGTCCTCCAAGACAGTGGCCATCACCTGTCCCCAAGGAGAAGCAGCCAGCACAGGAGCTACTGGCCTGGCCTGACACAGGAGCAGCCATCTGCCCCTGCCTGCAGCTCGTTTTCAGGCAGCACAACCCAACATAGGGTGCAAGTGCAGAAGATATGGAGAGCACAGGCACTGGATGCCAGAGAGCATGCAGGCTGCAGTGGAGGAGGAGAAAGAGGTGGCTGCTCCTTCCCATAGTGCTGAGGGGTTTGTGGAGTACAAGAAGTGAACCAGCAGGACACTGGCTGCTTGCAGGCAGGGAGATGTGGGGCTGCCTAGAAGCAGCCCTGCCTGCCTGGCTTCTGCCTCACACAAAGTCTTACTTGTCAGAGGCAGGAGACCAACTGTGGCTACTTGTCACACTCCAGATCCTGGCCCCCCTCAGCACCCTGGTAATGCATCTCACAGAACTCCTGAATGCGACTGCAGGCCTCCAAGATCATCTCCTCAGGCACAGTGATCACCACACGGAAGAAGTTTGGGTATTCAAAGCACTGAAATGAGAAAGGATGAAGCTAGCAGACTACTTGGTGTGGGGGGGGGGGTACATAGGGATCAGGGATACATCTCCGAAAACTTGAGAAATACAGAACAAGATTGAGCTGGGAAGATCCTGGCAGCTTGACTGGGGGCTGCTATCAAGCCAGAGACTTAAAGTCCCCTTACCTACAGACTGCCCTTGGAACCCACAGCCAGAACATACACCCCAGTATGGACCATGGACACTGCATACACTCCCAACCTGTCCCCAGAGCTCAGTGGTACAAACCCTTGTTTCTTGTCTCCCCATGCTTTGGGCCCATGGCTCCCTGGGGCTCTCAGCAATAGGCTCACCGTGGCTGGCAAGCAGAACACAGACTGCTCCGAGATGAGTCGCTCAGTGAACTCCACATCATTTTCAAACTCAGGGAAATGCTCTATCTCAATCTCAACCTGCAGCAGAGGGATGGAACATGTCAACCAAGAGCACCAACACTATTTGTAGTGTTCCTGCTTACCCACATGGCCCAACAACTTCCCAGTTAAGTGCAGCTGTCTGCCTTCAATTTTTGCTCATTATTTATGCTTATTGGAATGTAACACACAAACAGAAAATATAAATTAAAACTAGGGCTTCTTTAAGAAGTATACATTAACTTACCTAAAGCTGGATTTTCAGTTAAGGACAACTTCAGTGAAAAAAAAAACAACAAAACCAGACCCCAAAAACTGATGGCAAAGGTATTGTAACTGATTAGAAGTTAAAAGGAATAAAATAATTTAAAAGATCTTGGGAGAGAAACTCAAGTCAATATGCATAATAATTCTGTCATGCAAGAAATCCATATGGTAAGAAGGACAAATTAAAGTTCTGGTTTAAAAAAAAAAACAAAAACCCAAACAAACAAACCCAAGATAGCAAGATCTAGAATATCATGGACAAAATAAATTATTGCACAATGATATAACTGGTAAAATGACATGGGAATACAGAAATGTTAGGTATTTCTGTTCTGTATTTGGAAAGAAGGAGGCTGTCCCTTTATAATATAAGGACAGTGATATCCTAGCCATTTTATTTATAACCAGTGATTATTTTAAACATCTCATGAAAATATTCCTAAACAAATCAGTTGAGGGATAACTTGCATGCAGAATTCCTGAAATAGCCTGTGGAAGAAAAATTTTACAAGATTATTTAAGCTGAAATAAATGTTCAGATACAGCAAAATTTGAGCTTGTTGTGATGAAAACGGAAATGTCATCACATCATGAAAAGTTGAAACACCAAATAGGTACAGAAAAAGGCAGAAAAAGAGGCATGCAACAGCAGAGGCAGAGGACAGACATGCTAGTAGAAAGAAGGCTACATCTTCAACATGAGATGTGATAATCTGACTTGTTAGGGGCTTCCCATTGTCAGCAGACTACAAATTCAGGTAAAACAACATTGTCTTGCAGAGTAAAAGTCATCAGGTTCTGTGCAGGAAGGAGTTAGTGGAATGTACCCGCTTCTGCTATGTGAGAAGTTAAAAACATATTTTGGCCTTCTAAAGTGACCAAAGGCTGCGTTTACCACACAGGGCAATGTGAAAATGCACGGTAATGGAGATCTGCTGCCACATTCCAATCTGAAAACACTGGCAAGCACTGGCAAGAGACCTTGTGGGAGTGTAATGGTCTGGAGATAGCATGTCACTCTCTTCGCTTACCATGAGGTACATGGCTCCAGCGGGCCGGACAGGTCGGAGGCCAGGGATAGCTGATAAGGCAGCATAACAAAGGTCAGCATTGGCCTGAAAATCAGAAAAGAGAAATTTCAAAGCAAGAGAAATTCCAGGAAGCAGCTCAGCAAATGGAAGCCAATCTCTGGACCAGGACTATCAACAGAGTCACCCTCTGCAAATAAAGGGACAACAAATGCAAACAGTCTGGGAGGCCATGGCCTTGAGTACAGCAGATGTGACTGAACTGAGTTCAGCAAGTCAGTGCCAAACATCCCATCCCCTGCATTGCCAGATCCAGCTGTAGGGCTGGGCTGCTATTTCTGCCCCTGGGGTATCTGGTCTCCTGCTGGATTTGGATTTGTTGGGCTCTTCTAATCACAGCTTGAACTGCATCTTGAAGTGAGGTGGGGAGGGACGATAAACTAGAGAGAGATGACTCCCTCCAAAAAATCCATGAACAAACTGTGCTGGACCTGTTGCAGCCTGTTTACCTTGAGGATGCTGAGCGTGTTGTGGTAGAACTCAGGGGGTGTTCGGTGCAAGATATGTTCCAGTGCTCCTTGGACAATTGTACAGGGTCCTAGGATCCTTTGACTCAGTCTTACAAGGCCATCCCTGATCTGAAAAAAAACCATGGTGAAATTTGTAGCTCAGGCTGTGCTTCCCTGAAGGGGCAGTTCCAAGGTCTACTCTCTTTATTTCTGCATCTGTTCACACTCCTCTCTTCAGTAAGCATACAGAGAAGCATACTAAAGAACATCTGCTCGACTATATGGCAGGTATTTGCAGACAGGTATTTACAGTGTCCTTCTCTGTTCCTCAGTTGCAGATAGTAATGCCAACAGAGATAACCTTTGGAACTTCCCAATCTGACTTAAACCAAGGCTGGAATATAGCTAATACAAATAAAGCCAGAGCTTTCCCCGCAGGGAAAGGGGATTGGTTCCCCAATCCATGCATTCAAAGCCAGGTAGAAACAATCAACATTAGCTTATTCAGTTGATTCTCTCTTCTTCCTCCTCCTCCAGAGAAAGCCTTCTAAGTGGAAAGGTCACTGCAGTAAATGGGTGTTTTTGTAATACAGATTAACAAATAGCCGAATGAAGCATTGGCAGCAGTGAATGTTACTTTGTAATTGCATTTAAGAGAAACTATATAAGAGCACATAAAGACCACACATGGGCTCCACGTGCCACATAAGCCATGTGATGCCTTCAGTGAACACAAACTATTAGAGGAGAGAAGGAATTTGAAGCACACAAAAAAGACAAAGTATATATGAAGGAGCAGCAGAGACAATGGGTGTGTTACAGTGTAGATGTGGGTGTAGAAGGCCATGTATGAGAGCAGATGCACTAAGGAAGGCACATGTAACAACTGGGTGACAGTCATGTGAATGCAAAAGAGCAGTACACGCCTTTGTCACTTAAAGCCCTGGTGATCCACACACTGAAGACACAGCAGTTCTGCTGCTGTGACAGCAACACTCAGCAGTTCTTACCTCATTGCCAAAGATGTCTCTCCTGTCATGAATTAGGATCCAGCCCATACGCCAGCCAGGGACTAGCCACCGCTTTGCCAAGCCACCACAGGACAAAATAGGCACATTGGAGCTGAGAGTTGCAATAGGTTCATATTTGCAATCAGCAAAAACCTGCAACAGGCGCTTGTGTTAGGGCTGTTCCTGCCCCTTATTGTGAGAGCTGGGGGGGGTGGGGTAGGGGAGGTGCAAGCGGCACAACAAGAAGGGAGGCAGGGAAGTGATGGGAAATGGACGGTTAAAGCTCCCAGCTTCAAGGTATGAACATGGTAAATGCACTCACATGAAAGCAAGCAGTTTGGGAAGAGGAAAGGAGCTGGACATGAGAGGTACTCCCAGGAACACACAGCAGAGGACTGGGAGCTCCAGGCATAAGCCCAGGCACAGTACAGGTGAATGGAGCTGTCAGTCACCGTGACTGCCATGGCTAAAGGACAAGTGTATCAGAAAGGACAGGCAGCATGGGGGTAGAAAGGACTGCAACCAACACTCACCATGTCTCCATAAATCTCATCAGCAAGGATGGGCATGCACTGTCTTGATGCCACTGTGGGAGAAAGGGCATTCAGCCTGGCCATTCTGCATCTGCCATGGGAGCAGACTTGCCCTTTGCTGGCTGAAGGGCCTAGTAGGGCTCTGAGGGAAGCTCTGCCAGGGCAGAGCAGAGAGTGCCTATCTTCCTCCTACAGACTCCTTCATTCAGAGAGTCCCAGCAACAGAGATCCCTGCCCTAGCTGACCCTAGCTCTGCTCTTACCTGTGGGGGCAGGCAGCACAGCCTTCCCACTGACAGGCCAGGGCTCAGGAACCATAGGGTTCCCTGTGAACATTTTCCCTCTGCAGAGCCAGAGTGGAGAAATGAGCAGTCCAAGCCACACAGAGCATCTGAGAAAGAGCAAGACACATGCTCTGCATGTTTTTGACCAGATAAGGCAACACGTTCACACTGAACAAGATCTGCTTCCTGAGATGAAGTCAGTCATGAGGAGAGGAGCAAAGCCCTGGGCCATGATGTTGCAGTGAGGGAGACATGGGCAATGTGGGTAGACATCAGACTGCAACCATACCCGAGATACGTATGGGCAAGCTCACCTGCCAGGATCTTCTGGAGGTGGCTCCTTCTAAACACAGAGCCACAGGGATTTGATGGGTTGTTCACAATGAGGCACGCTGTCTTGTCATCCACGAGAGACTCCAAGTGCTCCAGGTCAATTTCCCAGCCCTTCTGTGGCTAGTCAAGTGAAGAGAAGGGGAAGTAACAGCTGAGGAACTGGAGCTGCCACACAATTTGAGGTATGATAGGGTCTCTATGGTTGCTCAGGTTGCATCTTCACCCACTTCCCAGGTAGGGGTAGGGTATTTCTGAGGAGCAGAAATGTCAGGACTGCCCCCTCCAGGCCTGGCACCACTTACCAAGAGGTTGTAGAGTTTGACCTCAATCCCCATAGACAATGCCAGAGTCTTGTAGAGGGAGAAGCCAGGCCGTGGCACCAGGATGTTCTGGCCTGGGTTGGCAAGCACTGCCAAGGCAAGCTCAATGGCCTGGCTGCAGCCGCTTGTTAAGATGACATCCTAGAAAGGGCACACACAAGTCAGTGGAAAGCACAGCCACTCTTAAGTACCCTGGACACACAGCAGTGACACAGTGCCAGGGACCATCCCTCAGTTACACAGCTGGGCAGGGCAGGTAGTGCTGAGGCAGGACCACCACACCACCTGGGCTGGGAAGGGGGAGAGCACCCTGTCTGCACACCAGTGGGGGTGCCTCAGAGGGGAACCAGTACCTGGGCCTTCAGGGGTGCCTCTGGGCAGCTGTAGTATGTGGCCACAGCTTCCCGGCAGGACTGGTAGCCTGTGGATAGAAAAGCCAGACATGGAAGAGAGGTTTCATTTATGCATAGTTTCCTTTTTCTTGCCAGTACAGTGCTCACAGTTGTCAGACAGCTGAGGGAAGACCATTTGTTAATGACTCTGTCCCATGGTGGCAGAGACTGCACCAGGCAGCCCTAAGGCTGAGACAGGCAGACCAAGAGCAGAGAAAGCCCCCAGGCAGGGAGGCAGGCTCTGCTCCCATAACATCCTGGACACAGCACTGACAGGAAGCAGCCAGGGAGCTGCCTCGACCCACAGGAGATCAAGTGCTGTTACATGGCCTTCACTGCTCAGTCCTCCCTGTCATCACATGGAGTGTCCTGGGAGGCAGGCGTGATCTGTGCTCCATGAATGCTTTTTGCACTAACTACAAACAAAGTTCATGCTGTCTGTGACATCAGGGAGCCCATGGTGAGTCCTGTTCTAGGCAGATCAGAAAGGAGCTTGGCTGCGACTCATGGCAGAGAGACACAGTCCTGAGCCCTTTGGGATGCCAAAAACCCTGCCTGTTCTAATGGCTGGGGGAGAAAGCACAGCTTCTGCAGCAGGCTCTGGGCCTAAAATAAAATCATGAAGGGAAGGGCACTCAGGGGTATCTGGGGGATACACATACTTGTGTGTTCATGGGACTATTGGTGAGGGCACCTGTAGGGTGCTACTGGAAAGATGTCCGTGGGCTCCATACACATGCTGTGGGGTAGGAAGTAGCATATAACTTCATCCTACTGCCACAAGAAGAGCTTTTTCAACTTACCAACAGATGGAGCATAACCGTCATAACGTCCTGAGTCCAAAGCCTCCTTCATAGCCCGTGTGACCTCATCATTTGTGGGAAGGTTTCCAAAGACCGTTGGGTCTCCTTTTTCAAAGATTGAAAAACAGTAAAGTTCTAACTGATCTATGACAGAGACAAAGCTGTGTGATTGTTGACACACACTTTATGCTTCAGAGCCCTGCAATCTGGCAGCTACACAGTTGACCTCACTGCCTGGAGGCTTCAGCTACAGCACTGTGCTCACCTAAGGACAAGGAGATCAAAGATTTCTTTGGGTTGGGTGCCACCTTCATGCTGTCTACAATGGCTCGGACAGGATTGAAAGTCTTCTTTGACATTTCAGAAGCCCTGACAGCCCATCTTGGCTTTCGACCCTTCACCTTCCCCAGAGATACGCTGTTTCCAGTGGTCTTGAGATGAACATCCAGCATAGGGGGGTGATCTCCATGGCCATTCACTTGGATCAGGTATGAATCCATTCTGAGAGCTATCAGTTTGAAGTAGATTTCCTGGGATGAGTAAACACATGACAAACAAGGGATATACCCATTCAGGAACACAGCCTATGACTCTCCAAAAGTACACCTGTAAAGCTGTAGACTGTACCTGCTGCCTATCAATACCTCAGTCATCAGCATCAAGTAGGGCTGCATCTGGAGCCAGGATAAGGTGAAACCCTACACATAAATAACAGCACAATGCAGTGCAAAAGCAAAAAGGCACCTCTCTTTGCTAGCTGCACCACTGCTTGCCATGGACTTGCTGTGCTAAGGAGGAGCTGGCCCCTGCTGAATTCAGCAGCCAAGTCAGCAGCATGTTGTAGTCACTGCTTGACTACAGATTCAATGTTTCACTGAGAGAAGGGCCAGGTCATCGCCCTCCTCCCCCCCCC
>JAAWXA010000018.1:19481289-19589257 GCA_038090715.1 Florisuga fusca | reverse complement strand
CCCCCTCCTCCCTCTCCCCCAGTCCTCTCCAGCTATCAACTTGTACACCTCAAGCTGCAACCACAAGAATCAGGCTACTGTGTGTGTTCACATCCATAATGTCCCTCCAGTTTGCAGACAGAAACGCACAGCTGTTTAAATCAAATCTCAGATGCCAAAAAGATAGGTCTGGTCCAATGTTATCAGGATGCACAGAGCAGTGGCAGGGTTTAAATTACACTTGCCTCTGTCATCTGAGCAATGGGAAGCCACAGCCTAGCCCAGAGACCCCCCATCAAATTGTACTACTTCGAAAATGGATCAAGACTGGTGCAGCCAAGAGGGAAATCAGGGAGGTGACACTGCCCCAAGCAAAGCGCCTGAGGTCCCACCCAAGGGTGGGTAACAACGAAAGCACAACACAAGAACAGCTGCCTTCTAGACTACAAAACACAACCCAAAGCAACTTACAACTGCCCCCAGATCTCTGTATGCAGATGTATACGCAGAGCATGAGCCAGATTCAGCCAGCAAAAGCCTTGCTTACAAATTGCTGCTGACTCCTGCAGAAAGTTAGAAACAAGAGGTAGGGCAGGCATAGACCTCCTGAGCCTCCAAGCCCATTTATGCTGATACTGGCACACTATCTTGCAATCATGCCATTAACTGCTTATGATCTCTGTACTGTGCTATTTCTGTGTTCCACTGAAAGGCAATTCAATGAACAGTGGCCCTGTCCTGATGGGATTTATTTAGCCACATGCTCACATATATTCGCAACAGAGCTGCCCCTCCCTTGCTGCAGAGACTGCACTGGAAGGGTCGTAGCATTGCCCGGTTCAGGAAATATTTGCCATCTGAAAAAAACGTCTTCATGGCTTCATTAATTTTGCACATAGAGATGCCCCATGCTGCTGCAGCTGCTCTGCCAGCAGTGCCTCCTTAGCTTGTTTATAGCAGCTTACCTTAATCTAACAGGGTCACAAGGCAAGACTTTGTTCAATCTCTCTATTGCTAATACCTTCTGGGTCCCCTTTCTACTAAAAGAAAAACAGTCAAAATGTGCAGCAGAGCTGCAAAAAAAGTGACCAGGAAAAGGAGACATTTATCTCAGTTCAACAGCAGGGCTGAGTCCCAAATGCACAGTGCGGAGTCTGTCCCAGCAGCACCTTCACAACAACCTGCAACACAGTTCCCATGCAAAGGGAAGCTGCAGACACAAGTACAATGGAAGCCTTCACTTCTCCCCTGAAAGAATCAAGGTACTAGAGCATAGTACTTTACCTTCTGCAGCACAGAGAAGGAGAGACCAACAAGCTTAGGGGTCCTGTCACTATTGTTCATACAGAACAAATCCCCTTGAGAAGGAATTCCTGCCAATTCTTGCCTATGAAATAGACCCCAAAACTGGGCGTTGGGTCTGATTCGTTTAGCCATTGGCTCACAGATAGGACTGCTCTCCCCACCCAACAGTGCCCTATCCTCCCCACTGCAACTAGGTTCAGTTCGAACACCTGGAACATGCCTGCCTGTTAACTCTTTCTGGGAGCAGCCTCAAGAGGGACACAGCTTGGCCTCTTGGAGGTCAGGGATTGTCACCCTGTTGCACCACTTCCCACAGTCTTTGAAGACTGCGAGAACAAATCTACACAGAGTCCATGTATTCCAGTTCTAGCACCTTGCAATGCAGCAGGAGTGGATTGAAGGACCTGAAAACCTGTGGAAAGCATGAGCCTGTCCTGACCCCAAAGGGTCTGGGCTCTCAGTGTACCAGCTGAGAACAGTTTATGGCATCAGGATGATCAGGAGACACATCTTCCTCCACAGCCTGAAGGGAGCCAGGCACTTTCCTAGCTGGTGTCTTGGAGGCATCAGGATATGAAGGGTTAAAAAAAAAAAAAAAAAAAAAATCAAGTTGCCATGCCTTTGGTTTGGGTTTCCCCCGTTTTTTTTTTTTTTTTTTTTTTTTTCCTGCAGATCCTAAGCAAACTCATTATTTCAGCAGCAAACAGAAATGAAGCAATTCTTCTGTATCTGGTGTTAGTGCAAAGCACAAATGACACCATTCCCAGAAGGTCCCCTTTCACTAGATGGTGTGAATTCTATGCCTTCCTGTCCCTTGACTCCTGCAGGTCTGGGATGAAGAACAGAGGCATCTGCATCCTCCCCATGCTCCATGTCTTTCCTTACTGTGATTTTTGCCTCTTTGTACCAGCTCCTGCTTGAGAAGAGGGACTGCTTGAGCTCAGCTCACACTCATCATTCCACCAGCAATAAGGCTGCACTTCTCCAAGGGCAAGCCATGGCCCCTCTCCCCTCATGGCTGGAGTGACACTGCTGGGCACCTGCCACCAGGCACTGGTGTCCATCTGAGGCACTCTCAAGGCACAATGGGGGCCAGGGACTTGGGGCTGCAGGCAGGCTAGTGGTCCAGCCACAGTCCCCAGCCCCAGACTGGCTGGTAGGTCTCCCAACAGCAGCCACCCTGTGGGGAGCTTTGGGCAAGGATTAGCACCTTTCAAATTTCACTTAAAATATAAAGGTCTTGTACTGAAGATTCTTGGACTCTCTCCTGCTGAAAGCTGCACAGTTTCAGACTATTTTCTCTCTTCTCTTTACAGAAGCATGACATAAACAACCCTCAGAAGTTAATGCAGATCCTCTCTAAGCACCTGTGGGTTATTTTCTTACTTCACCCAGCTGAGTCCATCTCTTGCCATGCTGTATCCCTGCCAGAATTAAATGTGGTGTTGGGAGGCCACAAGGACAATGCTGAATGCTCTTCCTAGCAACAACCCCAGAGGTTACCCACAGGAACTCTACCCATCATACTGGACACAGCAGTGAGGTTCAGTGAAGGGCATGACGGAATTCTGCTGTCAAGGGAAAAAAATGTGGCTCTGAAGACTTAGTTACATAAGGCTGAGAACCTGCCAGAAGCTGGGAGGACAGCGGTGTACTGTGGCATCATTGGGTTTCTCCTGCTATTACTATGCTTTTCTCCTCTCTCTGCATGACTTCAGTCCTTCTCTGAATGCTCTCACATGGGGTCTGAAGCCCACCAACACCTTGTGGTGCTCAGAGCCTCCCAGGGATGAAGCATGAGCACACAGCTCTGCACTTGATATTCTACAAATATTCCCAAGCCACCCTCTTCAGATCCTTCCCTCTCATTTAGATGAGCGAACAGCCATGAAGCCTCCTTGGCTCATGATTTTTGTGACTGTTGATTGATTCCCACAGCATATTTATTACACCGCAGCAGGTTTTTTTGAAATGCAAGGGTCAAACTGTCTGTTACAGGTCAGGTCACATACACACTCTGAAAATGCACATATATCTGTCTTGTGGTGTGGACAGAGCTGTTGTGCCAAACCTACATACATCTGCATGCATCTCTGATCAAACCATGATGATGGCTGTGCCTCCAGCAATCTTAATTTCCCAGCATTCACCTGAAATGGAGCATAGCAGCCGTCATCTCTGTTATCAGAGCAGAAAATCAGTGCCAAAAAACCCCAGCTAAGTTCCACAAAGCTGTGCAAACATTGTGTTTAAGAGCCACAAAGCCAGTACAATCCAGACAGTGACTCAAAGCCCATAACCAAGTGGCTCAAAATTATACAGTATCTATTTTACCTATTGTCTGTATTTAGGATAAATTTTGATTTTATCTGATTTTATCTTATTTGATTAGAAGTCTGAAAGACATTAAAAGGCAAATTGTAGAGTCTGCAGATGCCTCACTGGAAACGCAGCCTGTGTAAAGCAAGCTGTTTCCAGGATGCTTTTGCCACTTATGTGAGCTGGGCTTTGGAAAGGCAACCACTGGCATCTGGGGCCTTTCTGATCTCTGCACTTTTGCAAGAGAACCAGGTGGCTCGCACAGCACAGGAATGAAGGGCATTGCAACAGGAACAGTGATACTCTGCCCAGGCTCCGTGTAGAGCTCTCTTCTGTAGGCCAGGCTGAAAGCTGCATTAATACACCTACCTTAATGAGTGTTTACCTCTTAAAATTGCAATTTCCTTCTATCAAGAAAACTAGGGAATGTAAAATGAAATGGTTTCATAGCCATGATTTCTTGTGGGCCTCCCACAATACCAGTGCTGCAACATGATCCCAGCTGTGCTGGACAGTCCGGATTGCTCTCCCCAGCCACAGACCACTGCAGCACTGGGGAGGGAGTCCAGTTGCAATGAGCACCTTTGCACAATCAGCTTGAGCACCAAGTGCCTTGCCAATATGCCAAGAGACACGCAGTACACTACATGTCTGTGAGAGTCAGAAGCACTGGTGAGCTACAGGCCCAACAACCACAGAGGAAGACTTACAAGTCTTGTTGCAGATGCAGAGGGTAATGCTCTACAAAGTGCAAGCATCAGTGGCTTCTGGGTACAGGCACAGGTAAACGTTATGTAAGTGCCTACCCTGTGTTTGAGTTATGACTTCAGAGATTCCGTGTTGCAGGCTTTGTTGTGGCAGCTGCCCCCTTGGTGGCCTTGAAGCCACAGGGACAGTGACCAGCCAACCAGCCAATGGGTATGGGATGGAAAGGGGCATGGTGGCCTTGGGGGGCAAGGTGACACCATGAGCTTGCAGTGAGGGGTTGGGCAGTACCAGGCACTTCCTTGTCTCAGAGCACAGACAGGCCAGCCCTTCTAGTGACTTAATTTGAGCCACAATAGTAGAAATCCACCATCTGCCCAGGCAATCTGCTCCAGCAGCCACTGCTCAGCTCCTTACAAAGTGGTGGAGACGGTGTATGTGTGTGTGTTGTGTGTATGAGAGAAGTGTAGTCTTCTTTGAGGAGTGCCTAAGATGCTTCCCTTTTGCTTCAGGATAACCTCACTGCTCCCTGACCATGGCAACCACAGACAGGGAGAACAAAATATTTCCCTTCTCTTGACATCAGCTTTTTACAAATTTGCAACTTCTTGAGACACCTCCCTATTAGCAAGCTTACAAATTGTTAACAGGCACCTGCTCTGCCAAATGAGAGGACTGGGATCAATCTTTTTCTCATAGACTGATACTTCTGGAGCTTTCTTTTGCTTTTCTCTGGATCTCCTCCAGCTCTGGAAACAGCATACAAGCAGAGGCCTCTCCAGTGCTGAAGGGGGAGGGAGAATTTCTTCACATGTCCTACATGTGACATTCCTGTTTGTACACCGTAGCAATGTTAGTTTTTTTCGCAACAGGATGACATTGTGGACTCGAGTTCAACTTGTCATTCACAATCACTTCTGATTCTTTTCTGCAGCACTGCAGCATCGTCATTGTGCTGCACTCATTGTTCCTGTGATTATTTATTTATGCAGGACAGCCAATAAATCTAGTTGTGGTGTTCCACAGTGATTGTGTTGCAGCTCCTATCTGCCTCACTCTGGATAAATGAGGCAGTTCATGACTAGCTCCCTCCACTTCACCCTGCAAGTTCCCAGGGAGGGCATTGAACCAGGTCAGAGCTCTTGGCCCATGGTGAGGCAGGCCAGGCCCTTTCCTCCCCATAGCACAGCAATCAGGAGATGCAAGAAACAGAAGAGATGAAAATAAATAAATAAATAAATAATCCAAAGCAGAGGTGAAGATTCCGTTGCTCTCTTCTGATGACTGCTATTTGTTGAAGTGAGAATAGGAACCTAGAAGACAACAGTAACCAAGCTCAGCTGTCATACTCTCGGCAGCAGTGAAGTGACACAAACCATTTTTTTGAATAATTCTGGATACAGCACCAGAAATGGAATGAAGACTGACACAGTTCTACAATACCATGAAGTCTGTACCTCACTTATTAGCAGCAAACACTCTAAACACTGAATGCATCAACAAATCAGCAGACCAGTAGTTCCCAGCTCTGTCTTTTAACAAGTAATTTAAAAACATCACAGATTCCAAAGAAAGCTTCAGCTGAGCTTGCTGGATGACAAGCAGCAACACTCTGCATAAGAAACACTTATTTCATCCCTTGTGACTTGAGATAATTCAGCTTAGCTGTTTACATCTCCTTCATGGCAGTCAAAAGTTCTACTAAGCAAAATGGCACTACTCATGATCCTGAAATTATACAAAGGGCTGCTAAAACTTTTAAGCTCATCCAGTGCCTTGCATCAAGGAAGCCCAAGTTCTGTCACATGAACGTGACTTGTAACATATGCACACAAAAAAGGTGTGTGCACCAGGCTCATTGCTGAGCATCTGCACTCCCTCCAGAGGCCTCACAGTAAGCTCCCTATGGTCCCAACATTTCTTAACTTACCATCCTGATACAACTCCCAGGGCTAAACAGAGTTCTTCTGTTTTTCATCTCTATTATCCCCAAACTAAGTAAATTTTAAGATGAATTTTGAGACCTCTCATGCTTCGTGGAATCAGGTGAAAGGCTGAGGTGCATTCTTCCTAGCATTTTAGGCAGTTTTCCTACAGTGCTGAGGTATAGCACTGCACTTCATAGGCTTCTTATAGTATTGATCTACAGGGTTGCTGCAGTTGCTCTTTGAAGGACAGAAGGATAAAGTAATCTTGCTGTTGCCTCAGTCTTACAGATGAAGAAAATTATTTCTTCATCTTAGTGACTAATTTGGACCTCTCAGGACACACATTCAGACACTGTGTCTGAGACCTAATAGTGTAATCCTCTGTCTTTCCCTAAAAGTCTCTGTTTTCCTAAACACAACAAAAGTATTTCTGTGCAGTGTTAAAGCTTTTCCAGGCAGAGTTTGGTCAAACTCTTGGACAAAAGCATTCACTCTGGCGGTGGAGTTTACAGGCTTTCCTGCTGTTTATTTTTTTCCCATGACACACAGCCTTTCCTGAAGCAGCTCTGCTGTTACCAGCCCTGAGAAATGCTGACACTTATGTATGGGTGAGATCTTGGACACTTGCCTTCACTCCAGAAACCAATAAACAAAGGAGCGATTAATCATCTTCTGTGCTGGAAGATGATGGCTGTGCTCAGCAGCCTCTTGGGACAGAATGGCAGCCAACATCACAGGGCAGCAGGGCATTATTTTGCATGGAAATGGGAAAGCCAGTAAAAACGTGACATCCTTCTATCTGAAGTAGCCTACCTCAAACAGACACAAACAGAAGAGGTCCATTTGTTTCTGTATGGATAAACATAGGGTAATGCATCTAAAGAAAACTACGTGAACATGGCCTGCAGCATGCTGAACTGGAACCTGGCAGTTGCACTAAAGGACACATCCCAAGATACTGATGACTGTCCTCTGGAGACATGGGCTTCGCATGTCAGGACAGCTGGAAAAGCAAAAAAATCTATGCATTGCCAGAAGAAGCACAAGACCAGGCAGAGGCAGCCATTCTGCTGTGATAGAAAACCCTTGTGCGCTTGTGTCTTGAGTGCTGCATGGAGGTCCACTCATTGCATCACAAGATAGATAATGGAGAGTTAGGGAAGGTCCTAAGAAGGGCAGCTGATACAGCAAAGGGAATGGTGCCACTTCTGTCTAAAGAGAGACAGGACTGGGGTTTACAGAGGCGGGAGGTGGAAGGCAAGCTGAACTCAGAGCATTTTCACCAGAATTCACAGCGCGGATAAAAATGGTGGTTGTCAAAATGAGTCGGTGCTCAGTAGGTACAATCGCGTTGTATGGCAGGCGGCAAACGCCGCAAGAAGGGGCCGTGGGACGGGAGCTGGGACACATCCGTGACCTGCTGCGTGACCAGATGCGGAGGGAGCGGCTGACACCTCCCTCAGGCGGGGCCGGGGCCGTTCACCGCGCTCGGGAGGGGCCCGCCCGGACTCAGGCGAGGCGAGAGCGAAGGCGATCGAAGTCATCCCAGCCCGTGGCGCGGACCCGCACCGCGCCGGCGCTGGAGGCGGAGGGCCGGGCCGAGCCGCGGGACACCCGGNCCTCCCGTCGAGCCGCAGGACACGGAGCCGCACACCAGGATCAGGAGGGCGAGCAGCGCTTGCGCCGCCTGGCAGGAGGCTGGAAGGGGAAGGGGACGGTGGGGCTCCGTCTGGCCGACGAAGCGCTGGGCCCAGACTTCCCGGGCCCGGCCCCACCGTCCCCTTCCCCTTCCAGCCTCCTGCCAGGCGGCGCAAGCGCTGCTCGCCCTCCTGATCCTGGTGTGCGGCTCCGTGTCCTGCGGCTCGACGGGAGGGTACACGGGCCTGCCCGACCTCGGCGGCATCTACTACTACCACTACGGCGGGGCGTACAGCGGCTTCAGCGGGGCGGACGGGGAGAAAGCGCAGGAGCTTGACCAGCGCTTCTACCAGCTAAAGCTGCCGATCGGAAGGGCAGTGATGGCCGTGGGAGGGTGTCTTCTGGTCTTCTCTTGCGTTCTTGTTTTGGTTGGTATTCTACGGCTGCCATGGCATTTCCCAGCGTGGCTGCTGCTTGAATGCAGCCTGGACGTTTTGGTTGCCATTGGCGTGGTGCCTGCTCTGTACTACTTCTTCCATTTTCTGCTGGGTGCTTACAGTTCATCAGTGTGTAAAGAGAGAGAGCAGCTTTATCAAAGCAAAGGCTATCAGGGCTTTAGATGCAGCCTGCATGGGGCAGAGATTGCTGTTGGTCTCTTAGGCTGCACAGCTGGTGTGGCATTCCTGCTTAGTGCAGGCCTAGCTGTCAGGGGGTACAGAGTAGTTCACAATCTGAAACAGAAGCCAGTGGAACTATACGAGCTTTAGAATTACTCCTCTGCTTCAGTAATGGTCCTGGCTTTTGCCAGATTCCTGAGTCAGAGCAGTACACTTCTCCTTGCTTCTGGGCAGTGAAGACTATAGGTCTAAATATGGGAGCATCAGGCTGATTCTAACTTCAGTGTGCATTATTGAATTATTAGCGGACACAAAGGCTGACAGATTGTCTTCATCTGGTGGCTGCCTTTCAGAGGATAAATATCCATCCCAGTTTAGTTGATCCGCAAGCTGCCTGCCTTACCTGTAGTCATGCCATCCCTTCTGTCCCTGTCTTGTTCTCCTCCAGTGAGGCCTTGAAAGTACCGTACATCTGCTGATGAGCAGCTTTCTGAAGCTGAAACTGTCTTTATAAAAGGCAGGTGACTGTTCACTGTACTGAGCTCTTAAAAACAAGTGATCAAGGCTTGTGGCTGTGGCAGCTAAATACTGCTTTCTCATAAGTCTCTTGGAACTAACAGGGAGCTTTGAATGTGGCATTTAAGAGCCATCAGAGAATCCTGAAAGAATTTGCAAGATGAATAGGCTCAGCCTTATGTGTGACATAATGCCTTTTCAAACTCTCCAGGAGAGAGCACATTTTTGTTTGAAATGGTCTTTTTATATAGCCCATATACAACAATTTTGCTTAAAAAGATGCCCTGAGTTGGGACAATCAGATATAGGCTTTAAGAGCTGAAACATATGATTTAGAGATAGATGTGTATTGTTTTCAAAATACACTTTTAATGTACAAGTTGGCAAAATAGAATGCTGGTTTTGTAGTTACTAAAAGTGTGAAATTTAGATTTCCTACAAAGTTTTAAAAATAACGGGGAAAAGAGAGTAGCACTAGAATCACAAAATCATGCCTCAGAATGAAATGTCACTTCAGAGCAGTGCCCACTGCCCATATAAAAATGGAACCACCACAGGTCTCACCAGTTCTGCCCGTATTAGCTTTGGCTTGGATATATCTCGTTTCACTGGCACCAGTAACTAAATCCTCACAATGTCCAACACCATGGAACAGTCTGAGAACTAGAGATGCATAAGTAAAACAAAAACTAAATAGGTACACACCACGTTCTCTGGAGTTTGTTGACTTCTCCTCCCTTTTAGCAGCTATATGCAATGAGTGTTTCAGTGCAGGGATTTATGCAGACAGACTGCTGTGGTCATATTTCTTTAGTGATTCTCTATTTCCTCCAGCTGCAGCTAGTTCTCTAGTGCTGTACAGTCCTTTTTAGAGCAATAACCATAGCTACCCACAGCTATGTTTGACCGGGGTATTGCAAATTTTCCCTCCAGCACAGAAATGGAACCAGGATACAGTTAGATGAAAGTAGAAATCTTTATTGCTAAGTCAGCTGAAAAGCTGATGCAAAAATACTCTTCCCGGATTGCTCTATACATTTGAATGGAATAGTGTTTTCCAGCAATCTTACGTTATTTCCTTTCCAAAGCAATACAAACATAGGCTGCAGTGCTGAAGGTGCATTCATACGACAATCTACTCCCATACACAATAAAAACAGGGATTATTATAGGAGCATGCTAGAGTGGGATACAGAAAATAGTCTCCTTTTTAAAACAAAAAACATGAAAAAGGATTACTAATAAAAACTTGGTGCACTGCAGTATTTCCTTAACATGCGCTGGCTCAAGTTAAAACAAGGGTAATAGTTAAAATTTGAAAAAAAGAGGAAAAAAAATACACCTCTGTCTTCAGACAGCAACAAAATAGCAGACTGCACAAAACCAAAGAGGTGAACCTACTGCCTGAAGAAGGCCTTTGGCAAGTGACAGAAAGACATCACCATCCAGAAGGAGTGCAGAAATTCCTGATGTCCAAGGGCCTCAGGTGTGGCTGAATGTCCTGTATACTAGGAGAAGGATTTCACAGCAGCCTGTCACCAAGAAAACTAAATACTTGTTTCTTCTTGGAATAGGATTTTACCCTCCCATCTAGTTGAGGATTCTGATCACGTTCCAGAAATCTGTGGTGCTACCTCCACCAGGCCTGTTTTGGTGCTGGGAGCAATTTTGAGGTGATCCCGTAATACTGGGTCTGCAGCTCCTTGTCACTGATTATAACCTCCATGGGTTCCTTTTGCAGAAGCCTTTCTGGACAGGACAGGGCAGATAGGTCACTGTGTTAGGGTACCTGTTGAGGAGCATGCTCATCAGCAGAGCCAGAATTACTGAAGAGATGGACAAACTACCTCACCAGCCAAATGTGACTGTGGCCACATGGTCATGGCAGATCTGGCATTGCTCAGCAGGGACAAGAGAGTCTCATCACCCCAAGCTCTCTCCAATAGCAAGTCTGTTACCAAATGGGACAGTCATAGTGATGTGGCTCTGTGGAGATGACATATCTGTGCAAGAACTACATTAAAAAACAAGGAAGAGATTGAAGAGAACTAGGAACACACTTTCTATCTATCCCCTGATACAAGCCCTTCACTAGACTTGCCAATTCATACCTCTTCCACTTAAGGGTAGTACTCCTAAGGAGTTTGAAATCTAACCTGATGTTAATAAGTAAAATTAGGAAGACAGAGAAGAAGCTTGCTGCCTCTAGGGAAGCAGGAAAACAAAAGGTGGTGGTGGAGGGAAGCACTCAGGCTGTGCTTCCCAGAATAAGACAGATTGTAGTATCAGCTTAAGCAGAGACTGCTGTGGGGTTTACCTAGTGCAAGAGAACATGCCATGTTGTGCCATAACAATTCACACCCACAGAAAATAGGAGCTTCCTGTATTACACTCCCTTTTTGCTTCAAAACCAGAAATGGCACTAGAGAAAAAGGCTAAGTAGGAATTCCTTGCATGCCATTCTGCCACAACCCTGAAGAGCAGCAGCTCAGAAATCTGCATGCTCCTTTTACTCAGTCCTTCCCCACTGAGCTAGGTATAACTATTAATGACCTACTCCCCATGCAATGCTACTGGTTTGGACTGGCAAGGATATGCTGTATTTTCCACATCAGTGCAAGAAATAGACCTTATTTGCAGTAACATCTGCCACTCTTCTAGTGCAAGGTTTGTCACAGTCTTATTCAGAAAGAAAAGTATGTTTCTGCCATCAGTCAAGTATCAGAAGGTGTTGGACTGGGCACAGGTATTTAGTAAAATTATCACCAGTGACAGAACTAAGAATTACAGTCAAATACACTGGGATGAGTCTTTTCTGCATACTTACAGGAAATGAACATGAAAAAGGTTTGGGGGTTTGTTTTCTAACGTCTTCTCCTGTTGTTTCTCTGCCTAAGGGATTCAAATGCTGCTATTTCTATGATTCTAAGAATTAACTTTTCTCTCAATTTCCAAATGAAATAGGCATTTAAACAGCTAAAAATTGTAAGAATTTAAACTGGAAAGAGTTGGTTTGTTTCATGATTACACTGTAACTAGCACAAGATATATCCTAAAATGTTGCACTCTCGTATAATAAAAACATTTTTTTTCCTAGTGAGAAGAAATTCAAGGTGCTTTGAAATCTCAGAAAAACTCTATTAGATTTTGTCAGAAGATCTATATTGACAGAATTCCGCAAGTCATCTGAACAGTATTTCCCTCTGAGCAAGGCCAGAATTTGATCAAAAAACATACAACTCAAGCCTCTTGGAGCTCTTGAGAAGAAACTTTCAAGTTTTCCTCATAAATATAATTAATAAAGGCACTAGCCACATTACAGTCAGGATTATTGCAGCACTGAGACAACTGCCCAGTTCTCTGCCAGCTAAGACAGATCTGCATGCTATAGGGGAGATGGTCTTTCCACAACCCTCACTCGAGGAGAGAACATAGGCAGCTAGCTTGTGCCCTGCACCAAAAATCCTCATGGAAACACAATGCATCTGCTGTGTGCGGACTGGCCAAATCACTGTTAGTGGGACTGTTTAAACATCTTTTCCAGGGCCGATAAAGATGTTATTAAGGTGAAAACTTACTGTTTTTTTCATTTTGAATTGAAAGCTAAGTAGAAACATGTTTTCACCTTGTTTATGGCCAAATTGGGCATGTACCATGAAGCACAGGTTGTGGATCTGGAATGACTCCTGTTTTCAGAGGCAAGCAGAGATGCTGTAGGTGACAGTGCAGAGGTTTGTGCTCGTGAACAGAGCACTGAATGCCTCCCCAGCACCTGATGGGCAGCCTCAGAGCGATACACCACTGCTCACCTCTTGTTTGTACACAAAGTTCCTCACTGGACCTCACATCAACTCCAGGTTTCATGCCATCTCTTCTGGATACAGAAAGTCTCTACTGTGAAGCATCCATGATAGAGGTGACCAGGTTGTTACTGAGCTGGGCCTGCATTCTGTAGCTAGAAGCCTTAGCTCTACACATTACCTAATCAACCAGTCCAGGGCTGATCTTTCCTATGCTCCCTGTAAAACGCATTGGTAGGCACCTGCTTATCACTCAGTTGTGTATATTCTCATCCTGCATTGTCTGATCCCATCATAACCCTCACTCTGCCCTCCACCAGTGCTCATCAGAGCACTGGTTCCCTGAGTCCTCCATGGCTCTAACAAAATCCACTGGAAAAAGCCCCACCATACCTGTTGTGGACTGCTCTCTCCCCTAACCCTAAATAATAAAGTGCTGGGATAAAGGGGAGCAGAACAGCTTAAGTGCAATCAATAAAAGTGCTTGCAATAATGTAGGAAGCCATTCTTGGGTCAGCTTCATTGCAGCTGGCTGTACTCTTTCAAGGAATAACAAAAGTGAGGTGCTGGGCAGGGGCTGCATCAGAAGATATCTGCAGAACTCCAAATGCTGAACACTGCCTCATCAGCAGCTTCCTCACCCCTCCACCCCCCCCATATGCCAGCCCCTTTCCTGCAGAGCTGGCAGAACCTCAGGGTTCAAGGAGTTACAGGCAGGTGTTAGAACACCTCCTTCGTAGTGCTGGTACAATTTCCAGACAGACCCTAACACAGAGCTCAGCTGCTGCTCTGAGTGCTCACAGAACTGAGCCTCTACAGAGAAAAAGGGACAGCCCAGACCTTAGTATTCCCAATTCTCCTCAACTCCCATGAATGAAGCAGCAGATGCCTGTACTACTTGCAGATCCCAGTTCCCCTTGTGGGGCACAATAGCCCTTATGAGACAGAGCTTCCTGGAACACACCATGTGGGAGCAGTACTTGTAGGGTTACAAAGCTGTGTCAAAGTCCTCTGTCACAGCTGCCTCATGTTCCTCTTTCTTTTCATGATCTGCTCCATTCTCCTGGTGCTGTTTCATTTGTTCCTTCACTTCCTCCTCCAGATCAGGTGGCACCACAAATTGATCCTCTGGCTCCACCTGGGATGGAGCAGCAAAATAGCCTGTCTTCTTCTTGGGTGCCTCTGTGGCTACTTCAATGAGGTTGAGGCTCTCCTCCAAGGGCACTATAGAGCCATTGGAAAGCTTCTTTCCATAGAGACAGCATGTGGAAAGAGATTTTTGCAGTTCACACTTTTCCTTGACCCCTCTCTGCACAGTGTTGCTGTTTACACTGTTCTGTCTCTGAATGATGAGGACAAGTCCAGAGTCATCCTCTGGCCCTGGAGCAGAGGAACTGTACTCTGCAGCAGGAGGTTCGAACTCCAGGCCTTTTCCTTTACAGCAGTGGATGTCCACCTCTACCTCCACTTTACTGCCATTTGTCATCACACCTTCCACAGGCTGCTCATCATCGCTATCCAAACCATTGTCAGACTGGTTGCTAGAGAAGGTAGCACTGGAAGGTTGGCGCTGGAAGATGCCTGAGGGGGGCATAGGATGTAGGCTGCAACGTCGCTCTTGTCGTGGCAGCAGACTGCCATCAAGACCAACAGCATTGTGTTCATCAGAAGCAGTGGAGCCCACCTCACTGCTAACCTCAGAAGCAGACAGTTCACTGCTGAATTCTGAGGCGATTCCACTGCTAGATGAAGGTGTTGCTGGCTTGGTGGTGGTACTAAATCCCCCAGGGCCTGGCAGAGTAAGGCCATGCATCTCACATGTGCAGCTGTCCTCACTGATGTTCAGACACACCACCATTACACCTACATTGTCTTGGCAACCATAGCTTTGGGCTAAAGTGCAGAGTTTCTTTGCAGCAGCTAGTGGGTCATGTAGGTCTCGCACAGCTGACACAGCCTCTGTGTAGGAAAGGTGTTCCCAGAGAGCTTTGTTGCCCAAAAGCAGCAGCTCATCTTGTACAGTCAGTGAAATGGAACTGACATGGGGCTTCGGCAGGATCCAAGGATGCAAGTATGTGCAGCCCAGCATCCGAGTACAGCAAGTCACACCATTGACCTTATTGTCCTGCAGAAAAGAGAAACAAGGCAGTAGCTCTTTAGATTTGCTCTGAGATCACTGGAGAGCAGTCCTTCCCCTGTCCACATACTGATCTGGACCCCTGAGAAATGCCAGTCCACAGCTACAGTATAGGAGAAAAGCATCTGGTCATTCACAGTACCTGATCAGTGCCCATCACCCATGCTGGCAATAATACACTTCTATCCCACGAGACTTTCTGTCGCATTCTGAAGAACTGTACCAAACTATTCTGAAATGTGCAGCTAGACTACCTGCAGCACATGGATCTAAGGATCTCACCTTGTGAGTCTTACATGAAACTTGCTTTTTCAGTGAGTGAGATATGACTTTTTACTTTCTCACTGCAAGCCATCCCTAGTATCTTGTACCTGTAGTTCTCAGGCCACTGCAAGTGTTTGAGGAACATGTAATTGTGAACAGCTAATCAGAAAGACAAGCAGGGTAGGAAGCAACAGAAAAATGACTCAAACACCTTCATGCCCATCCTCTCCCCTGTAGTACTGTGCAGACAGCAGAGATCATGTATTTGTACCAAGCTTTTACAGGAGGGCAGAAACTGAAGTGACTGGGGTCCAAACCAACCTCTGTTATAATGGCTTTCTGCTCCTTGACTCTCTTGGCTTCCTCTGGACATTGTTCAAGGCTGAAGACTTTGGAGAGAGGCAGTGGTTTTCCATTTCGGCACAGAATGGCTTGGCACGTCCCCACATTGGCCACCACCAGAGAAAAGCTGCTGGCTGGATCAGCCACATCGTGACGAATATAGCAAAGGACAGCAGAGGAACCCAGCTTCTGCCCAGCCATGCCCAGCTTCCTGTTGGAGAAGAAGGTGTAGAAGGGCTCCAGACTCCAGTGATAGGCATACTGGAGGGCTGCCTCACCCTGCCTAACACATTAAGTGATATACCTATGCAGGTCCCACCTGGACCAGGTTGCTCACTGTCCTACCTGTGGGAGACCAAGAAGGTGTTGGACATGAACATGGTGTCTGACTGCTGTACCTCCTCCAGCAGCACATCGGCCATAGTGCACTGCAGCAAGCGTGGCAGCTCCTCATTCTTGTCACCATCAAACATGCCATACACAGCCTCCACCCCCTCTGCAAAGCTCCCCAGTGCAAGGGATGACACACACAGCCTGTAAGAAAAGCATACAGGACAAGTTAATACATCTCAAAGAGTGTACAGTATACAGTCCCCCCAGTCACAGCCGTCAGACACCTTGCTGTGAGTGCTATTGTCACAGGGCAGCGAAGCTGGTGCCCCTACATTCATGGCTCCATGAGATGTACAGCTGCAGTTTATTGTTGGAACTTCCAAACCTTCCTTGACCAAACTCAGGTGAGGAAAGGCATCTCCACTAGGGTGGGAAGCAAAGTCCAAGCCTCTGAGGATAAGTGTGAAAACTGAGGGAAAGGACAATGCAGAGGCTGGAGGTACCATCCCTTAGCCATCCCCAACCCTTAGGATCAGGGTTAGGGAGTTCTGGAGAGTCAGAGGGACAGATGAGCTCTTGAGCAAAGCAAGCCTGTCTGAGTGTTTAGCAGTGCACTCCAGCTAGCACCCTGAGAAGATAAAGTGCTAGCATCCAGCAGACCACAATACTCACTTATTTCTTTGGCCTGCCATCTCAGCTGCTCCATGACTCCAGAAGGCAGAATTTAGCGCTGAGTCTGCCGTGAGGGATGGCTTAGCATCTATCTTCAGTGTGGTAATGTGACTACAGAGAGAGAAGAATGGAAGTAATTCTCTCCTAGACCACTCTCAACAGCTTGTGGCCAAAGGACCTTGTTCAGTCTAGAGTTTTAGACAGCAGCCTGGGGGAAGAACTGCATCAAGGAGAGGAGTTTAAGGTCTTGGCCTTCTGGAGATAGCTGGCTGCATATTGCCAGAGACAACTGGGAGAACTTCATCCCACCTGAGAAATTGTTTGCTTGTTCTCATGATCTGTGCACAGATTTTTCTCTTCCTACAAGACAGAAAGCTTCAACTGCCTCAGGTAAGGAACACTGTGACATTATGAAATATCATACACACTATACTGTCCCATTTCTCTTCCTGGGAAGGGTTACCTGCCCTCATGCAGGTCACTACTGGGTTGGCATCTCCATGGCTCACCTGAAGACGTCCAGCATCTTGTGTTCTAGCACTAGGTTTGCGTTTCCACTTAGGTCCAGCTCTTGCAAGGCACCTGGCAATACCTCAGGGATTAGGATTTCAGTTAACTCGTTGCAGCTCAAGTCCACAAACTGTAGTATCAAAAAAAACCCCACAATGACAAAGCCAATTACTCTCTGTTCTTTCATGTGATTAGTTCCTCCAGTGCTCATTCCAAACATCCTATGGCCCCAGTACTGATTGTATCCCATAAACAGGTCATGAAAATGGGTCTGACCTATCAGTACAAGAACTGTTCATAAGCAGCAAATAGTTACAACCTGCAGTAGCCAGGACTCTAGTGCTGAAAGAATAGGTCATGCTAAAAATAACAGAAGGCCTATATCTAACAAACCCGCCTAGCTACAGAACATGCCCTACTGTCTCATGGTGAACCAGAAATACACCAAGTTAGAGACAGATGGTAAAGAGGAATGAGACATGAGCCATCTTTGACCAGCTCTGAAAGGTGGATCTAGAATGCAATCTCTGTGCCCTCTTCTCAGGCTGATCACTCAAAATACTGGGATCTCCAGTTCCTCCCCTAGCAGTTACCTCTTCATTCTCCAACCCAAACTTTCCCCTGATATCTTTTCACCTTCTCTGTAAGAATACCTGAATATGGGGCAAATGCAGGATCTCTGGAAAGATGCTAATTTCATTAGAGTGTGCAATAAGTGTATGAAGTAGCTTGCAGTTTGCCACTGTCGTGGGAATTGTTTTCAGTTTGTTGCCACTCAGATTCATCTCTTCCAAGTGCTCCAGCTTACTGAGTTTGCTGAAAGGCAAACAAAAGAATGCGGTATCTTACAGGCAAGAACTTAGGTCTCTTTCTGAACCCAGGCACAGGTATCCACACATGCTTTTGAGCTATATTTCTGATTTACCAATAGGCCACCAAGAGTCCTAAAAAACGCTATAACAAGAGCTCAGGGTCCCCAGGATGGCTTGGATTTGTGCAACACACAGAACCTTTCACCCCCGACTTCTTAAGTACTAAAGCAGATGATTGTACAGTCTTAATTTTAAAAACTGGCAAAACAAGCGTGCTAAGCTGTGCCAGTGTACTTTGTAGGAATAAACAGATTAACATGAAAGTGATTGTTAAGCCTGACTAGTAACAGAAAGAATCTTGGACAGATGCCATCAATATTGAACTATGCTGACATAATTAGTATTAAAAACCTTGGATTTTTTGTGTTAATGTAACAGAATTTGCTGGGTTTGAGACTGCAAATTAAGCTGACAAAGAAGTCCACCACTGTAGCATGAGCTCTCTACTGTAACCTGAAGAAAATATATTTGATAACCCAAAACTGGATTGCTTCCATCCCCAAACATCCACCACCACGAAGAGGAAAAAACCCACTGCAGCTGACAGTACTCTGTGCCAATCCCCTTGAACATGCTGCTTTTCAGTGTGTGTGTAGGAGTGTCAGACGTCTGTCACCTAGTCACAGGGACAGCCTCTTGCTTTGACATTGATTCACATATAGTCGCAGCAAGGCAGGAGACATCGTCTTAGTCAGTGCTGTCTCACCCAGCAGTATTATTTATTTACCTTGCAGGGAAAGTCTGTAGGTTGTTGTTTGCCAGATGTAGGATCCGTAGGCTCGGGTGTCCCACCAGGACAGGGATGCATTCATCTGTGAGGTTATTATTGGTCAAGTAAAGTAGCTGCAGCATGCTCAGACTCTCTTCCCCTGTACATGCAGAGGGCAAGGACTCCAGGCGGTTTGCAGATGCATTCAGGTACCTGAGGCTAACCATAGCAAGTGCAAAAATCAGACTTCAGATCATAATTAACAACAGGAAAAGAAGCTATACAAATGCCAGTGTGGATGGAGCAACAGCATTAGACAGGAGGCCAGACAACACATCATAACATCCCTGCTCACATTAAAATTTTTGAGTCTACTAATGACTTACTAGCTGCATAGCACTGGTGATGCCGACATCATTTTACAGTAAAAAGTGACCACTTAAGGTCACAGCCTATGGAGGGGCTGAGTAATTCTGATGGAAGTAGACTACATAAACCGTTATTTGGACTCTTTAAAGGAAGGATTGGCTGGTGTCTAAGTTATGAAGGGTCGATTATTTGCAAGAGTGCCTCTCACTGTTCTCCCATGACCTGATATACTTTTTGATGTAATATTCGAAAATCTGTATGACTTCTTTCCTTTGCACCCGAATTTATGCACTACTTTTAAAGAGGCAGTAAAACAATCTTTTAAACAGTTGCAACTGAAGCTAATTGTTCAGTTGGCTGTAGGGCTAGGCAAACCTCTGTTTCCTGGTAACTAAAGAGTAACACAGACTGCTTCCCTCAAATCATCTTGATAACTTCCCTCAAGGCACCTGAATTGCTTCCCCATAAAGTGCACACCTCATTATCTCCTCTCCAGATGGCACCTTGCATGGACAGTCACGCAAGTCAGATGCCACTATCAGCCTTTACAGCTCCAAAGGTTAATGCAGACAAAAGATGCTCCGCATTGCCACTCACTTCAGAGCCTTGACAAAGAGCATCTCTGGGAGTTTAGTCAACAGGTTGTGCTGGATGTCCAGCACCTCCAGTGGAACGTGTTCAAGAAGAGGCGGAAGGCTCTGCAGGCGGTTGTGCCCGGTCATCAACTTCCGAAGGCTCAAGCTGCTGAGGATCCTGGAAAGACACAGGATTTTCTGTATCAGCTCAATTCCCCCCTCTTCACATCCAGAGAGTCGGAAAGGGTAGTATTTAACTTGTTATAGTTTGACTCTATGGCAGAGAAATAGTTAAGACACTGATCCATAACACATGACTAGTGACAAAGCAGAAGAACACACATGGGAAGGTGTCTCAGCCACTCAGAACACTTGTCAGTGCAGCTACATTTCACCCCAGGCCAGTGCAGGTCAGTAACCTGTGACACTGTCTGTGTGCACTGCCTGGCATCCTCTCAGGCAGACAAAAACCAGCAGTCACAAAGGATGGATTTAAATGCCTGTTTTCACTTGTACGCAGAAATAGGTGCTACCACTGTGCCAACTTAAATTCAGAGCTTTAATAGGCTGCTTAGTGCTCCTGTGTTACTGCTGAGGATGTTGTTGCATTCTCCAGAACTGGGAGTTTACTGAAGGAAAAGACCTCTATTCCCACGAACTGTAGAGAATTTCTCGCAGAAATTTTGAGAAAGAGTATCTGAACACATCTGGGCATAGTCTAGAGCCACCCTGCCCATTTGGGTAAGGTGATAATTTGGGGCCATCTTCTGAGCACCGTGTACAGAACAGCTTTGAAGCATGAAATGTAAAGGCTGCATTAGTGCACTGCTCCACATGGGTCGGTTAATTCAGTTTCTTTCTGTATGCTGTGGCTTCTCAAAGCTGACTGTACTGGGGCAAAAAAACCCAAACATTCAAGAGCACCAATTTCCTTATTGAAGCTGACTCATCCAGAGCTGTCTTGGGTATCTCCAGTCAACACTGTCACAGCACGGCTTTGATACGTTTTTGTTTTCAGATAACTAAGTGTAAAAGACAACTTCATGGTGAACTATATCCCCCTGGGCAAGGCACTTTAAGCTTTAGTCTGCTGGACTAACCTGATCAGTGAAATTCACCATTGGTGAAGTTCTATCTGTACAGAAGACATAGTGTTGGTGACAAATATACAGTGGAAGAGATCCCCGATGTATACAGTAAATTCCAGCACTTAAGAATCTTTAAAAATAATTAAATTTCTTTTTAGAATATGTATTTCTGTGCCTGAATTCTGCAGGTTCTCATTGCATAACATACATAATATTTGGTCTTTTTCATCCATTGGTATGGCTAAAATTGTTTTCTAAGTTCTCATTATCACATTCTTGTTGTATCTTCTTCCTGCTTTTGGTGTATATAGTCTTTGTCTCTGACATTACTTGATTATCACTGTTAAGATCACTTCCTGTGCCTGCTGCTTTAACTGCTTTCACCGGCTCTCTGCATTTCTCCACTGTGATCCACCTCTGCCTTCAATTTCCATACAGCTTGCCCTAGATGTTGTCTCATTCGTCACAACTACCCCCACCAAACACATTTGTTAGGCTAGGAACATCTGTGCTTTGCTTCTTCACATGATAATCCTGATACCTAGCAGAAGTCATAAATATCAGCAAATTGTATTAGTTATTGACTCCCCTTTACCACATTTCTATGGTAAATGAAAAGGAAATGGGGAGAAGGGAGTTGGCTAACAATGTGCTGAGAAAGCTACCTTTGAGATCAGCTATATTGTATCTCTGTGACATCTCCCAGTGATCAGTAACAGATGAAACCTCTGTAGGGCAACACAAGGCATACCAGGGCTTAACTTACGAGCTGTGTTCACAGGCTCTATGATAACACAAACAAACCAGAGCAGTGTGTTCCACTTCAGGTGCAAACAGCTATGGTAGAAGCCAGAAGGACAGGATGAAATTACCTGTCCCTTGTTATTCAAGAAGCTTATTTGGAAGTCAGACCTTTCCAACATTTGAATAGAGTATTTCTGACACTGCACAGAGAAAGTAAGTAGATTGTATCTCTGCACAAGGAATAAAGCAACTGAAATAGCACTACTTTTCCCTCATCGCTCAGCTTGCCATAGAGAAAAGCTCAGTTCTGTATAAGAAGGTTTGCTGACCTTGATGGAAGTTCCACAAGGAGGTTGTAGCTCACATCCAAAACTTCCAGTTTCTTTGCTTCACAGGCCCAGTCAGGGACATACTGCAGTTGATTGCTAGAAAAGAAGGGGGGGAAAGCTAGACACTGGCACTCTGTATGCAATACACCCTTTCTGAATGCTGCATGACATTACTGGCAGCCAAACCAAAGACAACAGACAGAAAATGAACACCAGTATCATGTGGAATTTACCTCATGGCAGACCGAGCTGGTGCATGATTGGTAGGCAGTGCTGATGCAAGGCTCTGATCATCAGGCTTTTTGTTTACAGTGCTGACAGCAGCAGAACAGGCCACCCTATGCTATCCTGCTATTGTGCTTCAACCCGTAACTGAAGCAAAAGGTGATCAGGTCCTCTGAGCACTATCTTACAGGTCTCACAACACTGCTCTAAGGGCAGGTGTAGGCAATGAAGCCAAAAGCAGATCACTGGCAGCTACTCTCAAAGTTTATGACACAGACTCTCACCATCCAACCCAGAAAGCTGCCACAAGTTCAGTGGTCCCTGCTTGGCCTTTTTTGCTGATTACAGCCTACAGCTGAAGGACAGCTAGTAACCTAGAGAGGTCACACTTGTTTAGAGAAACTTCTGGTCTGGGAAACTTTAATCATTCTTCAGTGCTAGGCTTTCCAGCCCTATTGTGCAGATGGAGTGCCTTCTCTCAATTGCTCTCAGCTCTTTCAAAAATCTAAAAGCTCCAAAACATTTCTGAAAAAAACCCCAGCTATGGTGTCTAGATACTTGCTTTATATTCAACTACAAAAGAAGAATTTTTAAAAAGCTACAGTAGCTAAAGTGTTTTCAAAACACTAAAGACCACCTACTTACTGAGAGAGTTTTAGACATGTCAGGTGACCAGGAACAGGATAAATATTGACAGCTGTCAGACCTGATAAAGTAAAGCAAATAATTTTAATTACAGAGCTTCAGAGGGAAAAACAGCACAGATAATCAGACAGACTAGCTAGTAAGTGAGATTCAGTCTTTATGGACACTCGAGGTTTCTACTCATTCTTCCCAGGACAGAGTTCACACTTCATACATCTGCCACATGCCACTCTGGCTTCTCACTATCCCATTTCTCTACTTGCCACATGGGGCACAGGAAGAACTGTGCTTTTATTTGTGGACTCCCAAACAGATCTCACTGGAAGATGAATTCCTTGGACAGTAACTAAACACCACAACCTTGCTATGTTACACAGCCTGTGCACATGCATTTGTGATCCCCAGGAGCTGACCCCAGAAGACCCATCACATACTGTCTCACTACTGTTACACCAGAGTAAGGATGTGTGTGTGTGTGAGTGCAAAGGGCTGTTTTCCTTTGTCCCCTGGGCTTCAAGGAAGGTGGAAGTTGTGTAAGGGAAAGAGACGTACAGTTGCTGTTGGCATAGAGGGCCCGAAGGGAGAAGCCACTCAACGTCAACTCTGTCAGCTTATTCCGCTCACAGTGCAGCTGCTCCAGGCTACCCAATGAGCTCAGATCCAGATATGTCATCTGATTGTCTCGTAAGTCCATGTAAGTCACAGATTTGTTCCCTTCCAGAGTGTCAGATGATGCTCTCTTCAGGTTGTTCAGCCTAAACACTCAGAGATAAGAATTATAAAGTCAGAAAGTAGGACATGGGTAAGAAGAGAGGAGAAAGAAGAGGAAAGGAAGAGTTCTGGTGATTGCTAATGCCAGAGGTGAGCACAGGGAAATGTGTGAGAAACAACGGTGGATTTCAGGCAGTGATACAAAGAAAAGCATTTCCTCTGTGTACACTGCTATGTGAAACCATCTTACTTACTCCCTGGTGTTTTAAGAGACTCTGAAGACCAACGCAGAAATCACAAGCAGGCCAAGAGAAACCTACTTTGTATTAACAAAGGAAGCTAATGCAGAGACTAGGTACTAGAGTGCCTTGCCACAAAAAGTTCATTGTCCCTTTGAGAGCTTTGCATTTGGCAGCCTGAAGAATCAGGATCACATCTCAGGGGGAGGAGAAGGCAGAACAGGCTGGGAGAGATCAAAGATCTAGCAAAGCTCATGGTTACAGCGTCAAAAAAGGAAACTAGAGGACTGAGACTCATATTCAGTGGCTTCAGTTAGCCTTGTTTCTCTAAGTGAGTTCTGCACACCCTCAGAAAGAGAACTCCCTAAAAGCTGCCTTAGTAGAGAATCAACAAGAGGAAAAAAAATACACCTAGTTTACTGCAGAATGTACCAGAAGTTACACAGCTCCTCTGCTGTAAATGGAAAGCAGCAATCTGGTTTACAGACATATGCAAGTTCCACCCCCTTACCTCAGGTCAACACTTTTGATGTGACTCATACGGTTCAGCACTGCAAGGTCCAAGGTCTCCAGCAAGTTCCCTGCCAAGGCTAATTTGTCTAATAGGACAAGTTTCTCACAAATTGCTGGCAATTCGCTGAAGTTATTGAAGGAAAGCCCAAGACAACTGAGCTGTTGCAGACTTCCCAGTTCTTCTGGTAAGGATGTGAGGAAATTCCCATCAAGCCAGAAGGTTTGGAGACTGCAGTAGTGAAAAATAGAAAGAAGATAATTCATCAAAAAGCAGTGTACATCACATTTAGGATTTGCAATGAATTTCCTCATATAGCTAGCTGGTCTCAGTTTGGTTATTTTTTAAAAGCACCTAATAGTTTATTTTATTCTTATACACATAAAATTACTGGAGTACTTTTATTAAACATAATAGGCTTGGAAAAGTATTTCCATGTTAAAATCTTCTTTCTACCAAAAAAGCAAGAAATTCTGTAGGAACATATTAAACATACTAGTGCTGACAAAAATTGCTAGACTTCTGTGAGAAGTTACAGCAGAAAAGTTTTATAAAATAAATTAAAACTTCAGCTGAAGCACCAAGGGTATTTATGACCACAGATAAAAAGAATATACTCACTTCAGCAGTTTCCCGATCTGGCTTGGCAAGTGATGAAGTCCATTACAGGAAATATTAAGCTCTGTCAGAGTAGAGATCTCGCACAATGACACAGGGAACTCTCCCAGTCTGTTACGAGACAGGTTCAGGCTCTTCAACTGAGAAAACCTATTGGCAAGAACACAAATCACATCACAAACCTCCGTGGTCTCAAAGCAAAACCATACAAAAGCAGTCATAAAGAATTTTTTAGTCTTAGTACACTGGTGATATAGCTAGCTAACTCATTATGTCAGTTTCTGCAAAAATTTTAAGTTGATGATATTTTGTATCTGTGGTAATGCTGGAAGTGGTCAAATACCATGGTTTTACAGAAGAAACCAGTAACAACCTTCTACCCTGATTCCTGACAGGCTTCATCCTAGTGACAGTTACTAAGTAAAAATACTCAGTTAAAAAAAATTACATAGAATAACAGCCTACAATTATGCAGCCTGGAAAAACAGGAGCTGAAAACATTAAATTGAACTATTCTGAGAATAAAACAGAAGAGGGGAAACCCTTTTTCTGGATAGGCATAACAGAATGCCCAGCAGAGCTGCAAAAGGGATATCCAGGGAAGTGCTGCCTTCACACCAGGAAGCCCCAAGACCTGCACCCAGAGGTCCTTGGAAGAGATTCCATGTCTAAAGGTGCCACTTGCTTGGCAGAGTGTACCACGGGCACAGCCAGCAAGCATTGCCACAGCCCTCGTGGTCACTAAAGTACCTCCTGTGCTCCTGTGCTGAGCAGATGGTTGCCTTTTCCAGATCGTTCTATCACTGTACTAGGTCCAAATAGAGAGAAGAAATTGAGCAGGGTCTGGGGTAATATGCAAGAGGTTCTTCTCAAATTGTTCCTGGCTCTTTCTACATGAAAAAAAAAAAAAAGTATTTTTCTCCAATTAACCACCTTCCCTTCCCAAACTAGAACCATCAGAAATTAATTTGGTGGGGAAATTAATGTCATACTTTCATGAGAAAATTGTGAATCTGACATGCTGTACTACAGAAGTATTTCTTGGACAGTATGTGTTCCTTCATCTGCTCCATCTACCATATTTTTGCTAGGTAATGGTGAGCAGCTCTTATTTTGAAGCAAATGTTTTAACACTGGTAACAAAATCAAGGTTAATTAGCTCAAGGGAGAATATTACTACTATTACTACTAGCTTGAGATGTCTGAAAGTAGAAGGCTGAAAGGCTTTGAAATGTTTTCTTCTTTATAACAATTCCTTTTTCAGATTCAGAATACATGGAATTATCTGTGTAAGAACTATGGATTATATCTGTGTAAGAACTATGGATTATACTTCTCCATTTGCTTCTTCAGCGGGCATGTTGCTGTTTTTAAAAGAGAAGCGTATCTGAAACTTGAACATGGGTTTTCTGCTTTGAGAAAGTGCCATGCCATATAAACACGGGCACAGGCATTCCATGTTTGCTGCAGCCCCAGACTCTCCTGTAATGCAACTTAAAGCCAAAGAGAACGATGCTTTATTGGTAATTCCTTTCCTTAAGGGAATGTATTGTATGATGCGAAGCCCTAATAATGATAGAAAAAATCAGAAACTTGCACATGAAGCTTCATACTAGTAAAGGAAAAGATGGAAACAAAGAGAGTAAAGCTGTAGATTTGAGCTTTCTCATTACCTGATTCAACTTTAGCACAGATTTAGGGAAGATCACAGTTCTCAGGTTTTAGAATGAATTTATTTTCAGAAATGGAATGGAATGCATATCCAGCTCTCATTCAAGTTGTATAGATGAACCCATGTATTATTGGGAATAAGGGTCCTGAAATTGTTATGACTGCTCAAGTTTTGTCTGTGCTCTCACAGGGAACACTGAAACCACAGCACCAAGGTATGGAAAAACAGCAGCTAACCTCAATGGGATGACCATCCTCTTTTCAGCAGCCCAAACTGGTGCTGGCCTGAAATATTCCCATTCTAACAGAAAACCCTGCTCTGCTACCAAAGCATCCCAGTACAACTCTGTATCAACCAGCTCAAATGGTGACAAGAGACATGCACATGTGTACATGTGCACACACACACAAACTTATCAATGAACATCAGGCTTGATAATGTTTTGCAGAAGAGGGAGGTACATGGAAGGCAGTATGTGACATATAAAAAGCTAGGAGACATAAGGAAACATGTATTCTCAGTTTCCTTTGCTTAACATTTTCCTTTTAGTTAATTATTTTTGTTCAGTTATTAGTTATAGCTAATTAGACTGCTAGAGTTTCCAAGATTTCCTCAGAGGAACAGACCTATTAATTGCAAAAAATTCTGCTGTTGGGAATCATTTATGTCTAGGCACTGATAACAGCTACTGTAAGTGAGAAAAGCTTCTTAATTTAGGGCTGTGACATGATAAACACCCTAAAAACCTCAAAGAAAATCTTTTCAAAAGGCAATAAGGAGCCTTATGTGGGCTAGCTAATGCTACCTGTTTATTCAAGACTGTGTGAAGTGAGGGCTTCTCTTATGGCTTTTGTTTGTTTGAGGATTTCAGCTGTGTCAGGCATAGTCACAGCCACAAAGAGTTGTGTTTCTGACATGTCATATCTCCTGTTGACTACATGCAAAGTCAAAAGAAAATTCAAGCACCTTTGCTGATCCTGTGAACCAAGGATACCGCATTTTAGAAAATAAAGTTCTAGTACGGTTTTACACATCGCAATATATTTGAAGAGAGAAGTAGAAAGAAAAATCTTGAATTATTTTAAGCTGCTTTTCCAATAGCATAATCTATTAGAATTCAGCAGTCAGAAAACATTTAAACAAGTTTGGAATTGAAACAAAACCAAACTAGGCTATGGCTCTCAGAGAACGTGCAGGGAGTTCCCACAGGTGAACAATCTTTTTTGCCCCTGCATAAGCTCACAGATAACCTAGGTATCTCATTACTCTGTAGAAAGTAAAATGAAGTAACCTGGTAATAGGCTCCTGGAGATAAACAAAACAAAATAAGCACAAAAAAACCTCAAACCAAAACAAAAACCTGCAGTTTTGCAAAGTTTCCCCAAATACATTTTTCTTAAGGCACAATGTGTTCTAAACACAGAGTCATGTGACATTACCACAGGCTTCCTAGCAGCTTTTGAAGTTCACAGAACGACTCCTTGAATGTTTTTTTAGTGTGGCTAGGGTAGATATCAACAGACTCATCTTCCTCTAGATTTTTATGGTTTTCAGGAATTATCTCAAAAATATTTGTGTAAGACTCCTTCACCTATCCAAGAAGAGTTTCCATACCATCACACAACTGTTACTCTCTTAATAGCAGACAATTAGAAGTTCCCAAAGCAAACCTGGAGTCTCACAGGCCCTCTGCAAATTCCAAGTGCACATTAAGACCTTACCAAACAGACTTTTTCAGATCTGCACTTATTCCTACAAACACTTATCCACAACAGCATTGTGCTTTCCCTCATCTTTTATTTTATACCCCAAAATGTTATCTGTTTAGCAAGCAACCTTTTATTACAGCTGCACCTTGTCCAGACCAATGGCATATCACTCCACAAAGCTCAGATCAAACTAAACACAAAAAATCTGTAGAAGGGAGTTAACGAATACAGTAAATCACTGGAAGCTTATGCCTGCCACACTGGTTAGTTTTGCTTCCCAGCCCCTTCACTTGTTAGGGCTTCCTGAAGATCAATCTTTTTAACATCCTTGAGGATGGGCAATACACTCTGTCCTCTCCATCCGTGGATGCACATGTCAAGAACTCCAAATGTAGAATAAAAATAATTATTCACAGACCTGTAAAGAGAGTCAAGACTCCCTGCTCCACTTGATCTCATGAAATTGTGTCGTAGGTTGAGGTAGATGATGTCTTGACTGTAGAAGAGGTGCTCTGGTAGTTCCTCAAGGCTGTAGCATGAAAGATCAACCATGCTAAGTCGCATTGACACAACCTGAAAAGGAGTAGGAAGAGCTGCAGCTGTGCAACAATTTTTCTCTGGAAGGCTAATGGAAGGCAAATGAACCCAAGTAGTAAAATATCTGCAAGAACATGAAAAAAACTCCATGTACCCATCAGGTAGAGTCCATGCAGGAAACTGAGTTCACTGAGTGAAAGTTTAGGCCATTTGCAAGCCTCCTGACAAGGATGTGTATCTGGATACCAACTAGGACACACAAGAAGCCTTGCTCTGTATGTGCAATGGGTGCTGCCTGAAAGCTTGCCCTGAAAGAGACAACCAAATGGGGAAAATCTGTCTTTGGCTAAGGAAACTTTGATGAGGAAGCATAATTTCTGAGTGCCTTCCAAGCATGCAAGCAGCAACAGGAAGCAGTTAATTTTTCAGTTCAGATGTTTAAGTTTTACAGAACCCCTGCTTGGCCTAGTTACTTCTTTTGACCTTCTCTTGTTATATTATTCAGGATATAATATTGGAAACATAACCTTTCATGATGAAAAGGCTTCATAAATAATGGTTTTGCAACATTTCATAAGGTCTTGGCAAATATCAGATCTCCTTCCGTTAAGTACACTTTGTTTTGAGGTCTTTGGTGCTTCATTTCAGATTTTAAGACCTGCTTTATCCTGAACTCATTTCATATTTCATAATATTATACATGAGATGAGTGTGGCTCAGCGCTGAGCTATAGCCATCTAATTCTACTTTAATGTGGAACAAGGATGCAGCTCTGAGCAAACTGCACTTCCATTGCTGACCTATGACCTCTGTTAATTCAAACCTGTCAGAGCAGCCCCACACCAGCCCAGCCCACAGTTCAATATGGCAACAGGCGCAATTTATTGGTTTCTATAGCTGCAAAGTCAGCCAGTCTCTGGGGTGTTTTCTACTGACCTGTGTGTAGTTACTATCAATAGGTCCAGTGGGGGTGAAAAAATATGCAGATATGCTGCTCAAAACTGTGGCACAGTCAAAAAAAAAAAAAGAGCTGAAAGAAAATCTCCATAGTGCTGGAAGAAATTAAGAAAGTCACAGAAGAAATTAAGAAAGCTGGAAAGTGTCCTGGGTACTTTCTTCAGCATCCTAGCTTCATCTCTGCCTGCATCAGAAAACCTTTCCTACCCCTGTACCCACCACCTGAATGACTGCAGCTCCAGGGCCTCACCGTGGACGCCTGTCGGTGCCACCGCTGACACTCAGCCAGTGTTTCAAAGGAAACGTGGTATGTTTGAGCTTGTGCTCCTGCAGATGTGAAAGCAA
Source organism: Florisuga fusca (assembly GCA_038090715.1). Taxonomy (NCBI): domain Eukaryota; kingdom Metazoa; phylum Chordata; class Aves; order Apodiformes; family Trochilidae; genus Florisuga; species Florisuga fusca. Next base: position 19,559,337 of record JAAWXA010000018.1, on the reverse strand, counting down.
GTGTGTACTGCCGACGTTTCATTTCTTCCACCTGCAAAGGCAGAACTGAAAACAGTTTACCTAAATTCCAGCAATTACAATTTATCTAGGGAAAAGTATCACTGACCACCAGGAACTACATTTTGCTGAAAACACAGTCATAAAGTTATTGGAGAGAAACACAGAAGTGAATCATAGAATGGTTTGGGTTGGAGGGGACTTTTCCAAAGCCATCTAATGCAATGCCCCTGCAGCAAGTGGGAACATCTTCAACTAGACCAGGCTGTTCAGAGCCCTGTCCAATCTGACCTTGAATGTTTCCAGGAGTGGGGTATCTACCACCCCTCTGGGCAACCTGGTCCAGTGCTTCACCACCTTCAGTGTAACAAAATTCTTCCTTTTATCTAGTCTAAATCTAACATATTTTGCTTTTAAACTGTTACTCCTTGTCTTGTTGCAACAGGCCCTACAAAAAAGCCTGTCCCTATCTTTCTTGTAAGCCTCCTTTAAGTACTGAAAGTCCAAATCCTTCTTATTGTCTTTCTGCTGAAAATCCAAGAAGCAGTAGTTTCCAGAATGCCTTTTCACAATGCTGGCTACTGACATGAAAGCAGAACTCATGCCTCTGGTTAATTAGCCTTAGGACTACTACCTAAGAAAAGCAAGTAGAAAGGGATTCTACAACTCTCTGCATACGATAATGCAGTTATTTGTTACAAAAGCCCAGATTAACCTTTTGTGGATAATACCCATCATTATAATCCCTTCTGTGTTTTTAAGCCACAGGAAGTTGACCAAAAAGCGTCTTACCTTCCCTCCAACAAGAGGTAAGATGTGCATCTTCCCTGTGTGGCTGTCTTTCACAGAGGACACAATGAGGCATGTACCACAGAGAATTACCAAGCGCTCTGCCCACTTGTGCAACTGAGTCTTTCCTTTGCGCACACTGTAGACTCCAGAGAGCAGGATGCGATCTAACTGCTCCACCTGACGTGGTTTTTCTGAAGAAAAAGGGGACATTAGCAGTTACTTTCCATTTTTGTTTCATTCTCAGCCGTGAGCACAAATAGCACCACAGCTATAGTGTGCAACAGCTATACTAGAGATTGAGTAAAGACAAGTTGTACTTTACAAAAAGTCTCCAGCAGAAGACAAGCCACTTCCTCAGTGGGTGCAGCAATGTCTGGTATGGCCATGGAATGTCTTTCAGTTAAAGGTTGTAATGGTTGCCATGTAGTGTGTTTTTAATCCACAGGTAATTACAGATCATAGAAAGCTTATAAACTTGCCAAACGTTCTTCATTCAGATGCAACAGAAAAGGAATTTCAAACTTGTTAAGTCAGCTAAAGTTGCAGAAACCATTAAATACATGGTTTCTGCTGGGCTTTAAAGGAAGGCCTGGAAAATCCGCTACAGAAGAGAGTTATTTCCCTGAAGCAAGGACTTGGGCACTGATTGTTATAGCTGTGCTGTGTGCACTGATAGCTTTGACTCAAACCAGCAAAACAGAAGTCATCTTCAGCATTCTAATGCACATACACTTGCTTTTAGGGCATCCTAACTCCTTGCACCTTTTTTTTTTAAATTTTTAATTGTTTTTCAAGATAATGACAAATCTCCCAGATGCTTTCCAAGATTCTGTCCAATGTTTATACCTTCTTATTGGCTAGGAAAATTTTCAAAATAGTCACTTAACGGAATACTTTAAAGAACAGGAATAAGCCTGACCTGATGGACCTTGGAGTTACAAGTGTTAAAGATCTCCTCACATCAAATTTGTAATCCAGACTGCACACATCATACTCCTCTGCATATCCATAATACTTCTACACTGTTTTGTCTGTTCTGCACAAACCTTCCAGAGAGAAGGGATTTGTCTTAGGTAAGGGGGTGGAGGAGCTGAATTTTTATGATTCTGTTTTTTGCTACTGAATAAACAAGTTATGGTTAGCAGTTTAGTCCAGCTAACCAGCTCCACCATGCAGGAACAATTTTCTATTAAAAGCACTTTTTTTTCTGAAATGCAAGCAGTACTCTCATCAGGTATTAAAAGATAATGAAATAATTTCATTATCAACTTTCCCTTATTTCTTTTATATTTCCTCTTTCCTTCAGTAAATTCCTTTTCTGACTGCTAGCACTGCATGCCCACAAGCCTAGGACTATCATCCTGTTGCTCCTTTTGCTGGTGGTATCCTGCCCAAATTGATGCAAGAGGCCACTCAGAAATCTTGCTTCTGCAGGGAAATGCACCTGGTTTCTAAGAGCAGCCTGCACTACTGTCACCCAGCCGGCACTCTCACTCTGTTTACAGGATGTGGAGGTATCTGACCAGGACCTTCCCTGCATATATCCACACCCCCTTTAGAAATACAATCTTCATGCATATCTAGTCTGAACTAGACTGCAATATGTTTCTGATCCCATTAGGAAGGTCTAAAGCACTTGTCACAACACTGGAAACTGAAGGCAACAGAGCAATTTTGTGTCTCCCTGTGGAGCTGTCTTTCATCAAGCCACAGATAGGATCAAGAGAACTACAGAATTGTTCTATTAATCTTTGATAGATTTTTTTTTTATCTACTAATCTTGAAAACTTGATTAAAAACTTGTTATTTTAAGAAATTCTTACTGGTACTTTGGGTTTTTGATATAGCCACCTATAAACCCAACAGGTCAACGACTTAAGTTTCAGCTGAGTTCCACATCATAGTTAAAGCTACAGGAACAGTACACACACAATGTCTTACCACTGTAGAAGCGAATCATACAGCTGAGATCAGAGTTTGCTGCCTCCTCCTGCATCCTAACAGGGTCATCAAAACCCAACCCAGCCAAGTAGTCATACACAATCTGAAGGGGTTTTTCTGTGGGCTCCAGCCTCCTGCCAAAACACACAATAAAGTAATCTGAGAACACAAAAAAGATTAAACAAGTCTCATTGCAGCTAAAGTGCAACTACAGTACTAACATACTGATTGTTCTGCTCCTCTGAAAAGTTCTGGGAAGCAGACATCCTTGGGGAATGTGCCTCCTGCATGGCCAGGAAAACTAAAGAGCTGTAGCACTTGAAGGATTGTGTTGCAGATGGGAAATGGAGAGGAAAAGCAATAGGCATAAGCCATACAGTTCCACTCCATGACTTAAGAACCATTAGGAGGAAACAACAACACGAAACAAAACCAGAAATACTGCACAAAAAACAAATAATTTTTAAAAACCCCTATAAATAACGACTGAAAGATATAAAAGAATTCTACTAAATTTCTCTTCCAAATGCATCTGGGAGCAAAGCATGTGAGAATCCTCCTGAAGACAGACTTCTAAAAAGAAGTTTCCCATTCTCTTTAGCTCTTATCAGTGGAAGCTTCTCATGGTTTGGCAAATAAACTCAAACAGTGCACTTAAAGAAGGTAAGTTTTTAGAACTACAACAGATCACAGGAAGGAATCAGTGGCTAACTTGAATAAATGACAATAAGAGAAAGTTCTTCTGAAACATCAGGTTTAGGATATTTGGAACAGAAAAGATGTTTTCTGATCGTTTCATCTCACTTCTTCCAGAGATGCTGAACTGCTATTTTCTGCAACAAAAATTAGTTAGTTTCTTGATAAATTAGAACTTTTGCTTTAGGGGAAAAAAAATCTTGTTTTAAAATATTAAGCAATTAAAATATAAGATGGGAGTTAAAATAAATTGCTCCAGTGGCCCAGTCATTATCCACCATCAAAAATCCTCAAATTTACTCTAGAAGTGCCTAGCTTCAAATTACAGTCACTAGACCTCAACTTGTCGCCTCTCCTTTAAATGGGTGTTTACAAACCATGAGACTAACCATGTCAAATTATTTCAAACTTCTTTTTCAAGGTGAGGCTCAATGTGCTTTTAAATTTTTCTTACATTAGGGTGTACTTTCGGTCTACTTTGACTCAAAACAATTTTTACCACTGATTTTTTTTTTTTTTTAGCTTACCAACATTCTGTAAGTGCCAGCTCTATGACTGTTTGCTGTATCCATGCACTGACCACACAAAACCATACTGAGACTTCTTGGTGCTACTCAGTAGTATTTATATTCTTGGATCATCCTGCTCTTGATTATCTCGCACATTCACTTATATCCCTTCAATCCATGAATCCTCCTGATCTGCAGTTTTTGCAGGTTACAGCCTCCGTCCTCTCCTCATCAGTATTTAGTACACTTGGCTTTTACACAAATATACCTGGTGATGTTGAAAAGCTGTGTTTTCCAGAGCACACTGTCTGCTAAACCATCTAGAACTATCTGCTGTACTGACTCCCTGGTAATCGTCACCCCTTCCCCACTGATGACTTCCCAAGCTGCTACCTTTCTTTGAGCATATTATTAACAGAGCACCACAACTGTGCAAGTTTGCCTTTCTTAATTCACACATACACTAACCCCTCATCCAAAAAACAAATGCATACACTGAATAACAGTCTCCAATTTGTAAGGTATCAGCCAACGAGTATTAATGCTTTGTGCATTGCTTGCCTACCAATTACATCAGAAGACAGAATCACAAAATGGTTTGGGTAGGAAGGGACCTTTAAAGGTCATGCAATTCCTGCAATGACAGCTGGATCAGACCCCTGTCCAACATCATGCACGACAAATGACTGATGCCTTTGGCGACCAAGCTTGGAATTTCAAAGCATCAAGATCAAGTTTGTTTGGTAAGACCTGTTTTCTACTAAACTTCGTTGACTTGCATTTACCACTTGCATGTCTTAACCTGAAATTCTTCATTACTGCATGTCCCAAACCTTTCTGCTTCTTCCCACCTGAAGAAAAAAAACCTGTTACTTTTTAATGATTATATTATCATAATTCCACTACTGCCAACAGCTTTACAAAAGCCACCTCGTAATTAAGGAGGGACTGATTTCATAAAACTCACACCACTTACAAGTATCTATCCATCTAGACTTCCTTTGTAGTCAACAGAACACACCTCAAGAAGTAAAATGACCTCAGGTATCTCAAGCACATACATTGCAGCTCAATTCACACATAAGACCTCTGGATCAGAAACAGTATTACTCTCAAAGTTATCGTACAAAACAACAACATTTCTATTTTTACATTATCAATTTTTTTCTTTTTGTGTGCTACAGCTTGCAGTGAACATGACACCAAACTTTTCAAAGTTTTCTGAGGTAATCTTGGAAATGACAAACCTGTCTACCCTTCTCCTATAACACACAAGCTACTAGAAGCTGTAATAAATAATAGATGCACCGAACAATGTTGATTTCCAACACAAAAGACCCTGTTGTATTCTATACCCTTCAGTCCAGATCTCCAGATACCTTGCCCAAGTTTCCCTTGAGTACCCCGCAATTCTTCTGCTAGTAAAGCCTCACGCTTGCCAGAAAACAGCTTTTCCAGCATGTGACCCATGGCTCAGGAACCATAAATGCTTGAATGTCACAAAAAGAACACTTCAAGAAGTCTGCATCTAGGTTTCCTATGGAAAACAAACCACCACTCAAACTTCCCAATTTGTCTGCTGAATGGACTGAGGCTCTTGCCAACAGTCAGAGAAGCAGCTCCGTTAAAAGAAGGGCAAAGCGACAGCAAATCCAATAGAAAGTATGAACACCTCCACACCTCCTGCTGCAATTGCAGCTCTTCTTCATAAGCACCAGTCAAATTTTCTAATCTTTGCAGTTTAAATTTTTGCTTTGGGGAGTGTTCAGACCAAATAAGGTATCTGTGCTATTTTTGTTTAATCTTCCCACCTCTGCAAGAAATCAGTATGACAGGATGCTATAATAAGGAAGGACTCTAGCTAGGAGAACCTAAAGAAACCTGACAGAAACCGACTCCCCTGTACACACACTTGAAAGAGAAATGCAGAATGACCATAAGGACCCCACTGAATATTTAAAGTGAATACATAAAAGATTTCTGCTATTCTTCCATTTACTGTCCAGCTTTCCATCCTAGGAGTCAGGTGCCAAATCAATCTTTGCCATACTCAGCTTCTGAAACAAAGTCACCTACTGATATTAAAAGGGTGAAGAATTCAGAAGTTGTTTGTAACACAAGGGCTCTTACAGTAAAATGCAATCAGATGCATAACACAGTAATTTGTATCAGCAAACACATTAGGTTAAAGCAACCACCAAGCTCTGCTGAAGGAAGGGATTATCTCAACAGGGCACAGGGATATCTTTGGCGTTCCGTCATCTTCCTGCAGACATGCAAGCAGGTTCCATCCAGCTTCCTGTTACCTACAGGGCATTACTTAAGCAATACTGGTAACTCCCATTTCTCTAGAGAATGCACCCAGTGGGAGGTAATTCAGGAATCCCTTCTGTGGCAAAGACGTTCTGAGGTTTACAGGGAACAGACATGCTCTAGTCAAGAACTCCTCATGACATTTAAGACAAAACTTGATGCAGTGCTCAACACACCAAGAGACAATGAAGATGGGAAGTAAGCATTTGCAACTTGGTGCTTGCTTCTGAAACACTGGTACCCGGACCAATTTGCTAATCCAGTGCAAAGCCTGCTAAAAATCAAACACAGGCACAGCTACCTAGCATAAGAGAGATACATAGATAAAAAGAGAATTCAAATACCAAAGTCATTTCAAAAGCTAAAAAATGTCCAAATATTCCACTCTGAATACATCTGTACGTTTTACCAAGCCTCTGTCATAATCTGCAATAAAGGGTATGCTCTTCTTTCTAAATGATGGGAAATCTGCACACTGCTAAGGTTCAAACCAAGTACTTTTCCTTATAAATCTTCCATTCATTCAGGCAATGAATGATGATTTTCAGCTGCTTTCATGGCTACATTCAAGTATTTCCAACTATTCCTAGTCATGATAACCCAGGCTGGGAAAGGCAAACAGGTCTAATAACTTTTCCAATAGCCAGTTTTAATAACTTCCTATTCTCTGCAGGCCTCACCACCAGCACTCCCTCCTTCCACCTAATCAAACACATGCTATGTTTTTAAAAACTGGATACATGCAACTTAAGACTTCTGTTTCGCTGTCAAAAACCAGCCACAAGTGCAGTTCAGCATGTGTTGTCTTACTGTTTATTCTTCAAGGAGACCACAGCAATTTTTTTTCTCAAGAAAATAAATGGCAATGTTATAAATGAGTCTTAAGTCCAAAAGGATCAACTCAAAGTCTAAATTCTAACAAACGTAATGGGAGCTTGTAAACCAAGAGTAGTCTGTAACACACCCACAGCATACAGTTCATGCACGTTAAACCCTGAGCTGTCAATTTTTAGCTTAAATTAACTGCAGGCATAAAATATATAATTTGATGTTTAAGCCTTCTTTGTACAACCCTGACGACACTATCTTTATGTCTACCTTTAATTATTTAGCTGGCAACTCTTCTTAGCAAAAGAATTACTAACGCATAAATATTACCTGACCTAACAGTGAAAGTACCTGAGATGTTTTACTGACTCAGAATAACTGTTTACAGCTTAAGTTTTCTGGATACTAAAATATTAATACCACAGAACATAATAAAGGAGTGTATGAACAGCAGACTCAACCTACAAAATCAGGACAAATTTCTGGCTGGAGCACCAGCCAAACCTCCCAGCTAAAACACCTATGGCTTAACTAAGATGTGTAAAATGTGCACTCCTACTTCACTGCTACGTTTCTCAAACAGATTTGTCCCGTCTCAGCCCTCACCTGACCAAGTCTCCATGAAGTTGCACATAGAGGTTCTTCCTCCCTTCTCCATCACAGATCTCAGACGCCGAGGTGTCCACCCTGCAGAGGACCACGCGCAGGTCTAAAGAGGCAGCAGCTGCAGAATCTCTCCCATGAACATAAACGCAGCCTCGTCCCACGTCCTCTTTCAGCCATTCCCTCTCACGGGAACCAAACCGACTCCTGTTCAGGCAGCTCCTGCTCCCATTGCGCTTCACATTTCTCTGCAAGGCGGCAAAACCCTTAGCATCAGCGTCTGTCCCCAGCCCGGCCCCGCCGGCAGCCCCTCGGCACAGGCCGCGAACTAGAGTGGGACCGGGCAGCCTCGGCACCGCTCGTCGGGCGCCCCGAGGGGAACCTGTCGGGCCGCTTGGAGATGGGCACGGAGAGACCCCTGCCCGACCGCCTCGCAAGGTCGAGGGGCGGGCAGCGCTCCGGGAACGGGGCCCCGCTGCGGAACTCGCCCCCACCCCGCCGGGCTGACCCGGAGAGGCCCGACANCTGCCTCCCCCATTGCCCGCCGGACCGCGACACCCCGGGCCGCGGCGGCGGCCCCGCCCCGGAAGGGCGAGTGCTTCCGCCGACCGGTGCGGCTGCGGAGCCGGCCCACAGCGGCCCTGGGCGCAGGGACCGAGACCTGGTAGCTGAACCGCCCGGTTCCTGCTTGCTTGCAGCTGTATGAGGGCTGCGCTGGAGCCCCCCGGGAGCGTTGGCAAGGGCGTTCCGGCACCCTGCCCGGCGGGTCGGGCAGGTGCTTGCTCAGGGGAGGCACGGTCGGCGGGGAGAGGAGCAGCCACTCACCCGCTCACCTCTGGAGCCGCCGGTCCCACCAGCCGCCCCGGACCGGGGTGACGAAGCCCGGACCCCGAACACGCCTTCTGTCGGTGCGCTGGGTCGGGCAGTCCTGGCTCCTGGCAGTGGTAATGGGCACCAGCGGCGGCAGCATCTCTCTGAAGCCCCGCCGAGGTCTGGTATTGCTCATGCCTGAAGAGGGTCAACACATTAAAAACAAAAACAGCAAAAATCCTCCACCCTTCCCCCCTAAAATCTCCAGTGGTTACGAAAGCTATTACTGGCATCGTCCTGAACTTACTTTCTTCCTGCCCACATTTCTGGTCTTCACAATTAAGCCCAGACCTGCTCTTGGAATTCCCACCATTGGCATTATCACTGTACTAAACACTTGCAATTCTTCCTTTAAACATTTCCTGCCTCTCCCCCGGGCCAGCCGAGCAGAACCGGGGATCTGCTCTGGGCACACCACAGCATAGGCCACTCGCAGCAGAAGTCACAGGAAGGGCTCTGGGTGTCCTGTCCTGCTTCAGAACCAGAGCCCAGGGTGACCAAGGGTTCATTGCCACCCCAACGGGCACACTCTGGTGCCATTTTCCAGTTCCCAGGTATTTGGGAGGGCTTTCCTGTTTGAAAAACAAGGTAGGGACAGGCAATCCATTCTTACCAGCACGGTTAAAGCTGCTCCTTAGTGCTCTGTATTAACTCATGTAATTCAACAAAGCAGCCACAGGAAAGCTCACCTAATTCTTAATGCTTCAGACTATACAGACAAGCTGAGGCAACTTTAAAAATACTTTTTTGTTGGGTTTTCTCTGCTTTTCTAGCTTTGTAGTTCTGCAACTACTTTGCCCCAAGAGAATTTCCATATGGCAAGAGAGATGGTACTTCATAGCCAGAAGCACTATTATGTGTTAGGAAACACATGAAAATTTATCAAAATGTTACTACAACTAAAAACCATGAGGAAGAACCTTAAAGCAGGTTTGTATAGTGCCCTAAGGGACAATGAGATGACAAATGTCCCTGTCCCAGGGGCATATGCAGTATTGTAAGGGAGCTTCCTCATCAGCAAGGGAAATGTAGCCATCTCCAAGGGGAGGCTGCAAACTCCAGGGGAAAAAATTCTTTGTCTTAGGAGCTCATCACACCTTTCTAGCACCTGGACAAGTATTGCTGCTAGTAACTGACAAGCTCTGTCAGGGTTCTATTTCACATCTACTCATTTTGCTCTAAGAATTTCCTGGAAAGTTACTGAAATTCTGCCCTTATTGATAATTTCACATCATCTGTAATGGCCAAGCATTTAAGAAACAGTACATCCTATCCCACTGTACTTGAAAGAGCAACAAGGCACAGTTTTTAAATCATTGAATATCGACTCATTTTATTAGTCACTTCATAATTTGTTTCAACCAAAAGACAATACACACAGCAGAAGTCTAGTGCATCCCATGTAAATGTTTACATCTGTTATGCTCCTCACTCACCTAAGACTCAGCATTTAAATTCTTCACACCTCAAAAATAGGTCTGCAGAAGTTCGAATGCCACCAAGTTTTTACTTTAAATTTGATTGCATTTGTTGGGGGGTTTGTTGCTTCTCTCTCTCTCTCTCTTTTTTTTTTTTTTTTTTTTTTTTTTTTTTTTTAATTATTTTTTATTATACCATCAGAGAGGTGGGATGGGGCTCCATGTAAAATGTAAATTACAACATCAGGAAAGAAAAAGGAATAATATACAGGAACAGAGTGAAAGTCCAGAGGGAAGCAGTCCAGTGGCTCCTTCCCTCACCACTCGCAAGTAGAAAATGAACACATAGAAAGCGCACCATCAGTTCTAAAAAAACAAAACAAAACCAAAACAAAAAAAACCCAACCATCTTTGCTGCTCCATCCTGCAGCTTGTACCAGCCTTGGGGAAGGCACTAAGTCACCTTTCCCAGCTGTTTCAACATCTGCTGAGATATATATCCAAGGTACTGTATAAGTGGCAGTCCCCTCACTGCTATTGCTTCAAAAGGTTGTTCAAGGCTATATTTTGTCCCATCAAAACCCGGACAAAGTAAAAGGCTGGACCTCCCCATGTCTTCTCCCCCTTCAGGCCCATTATGGCCACTATTCTTTGTCATGTTTTGACTCAAAATACATTCACTATGTATTTTGAATTGTATTTTGCACATTTTGAATGTCTGAAAAAACAGACATTCAATCTCTCCCAGCTCCAAAGTCTCCAATGCAGGTAATTAGTAAGATAAACCATGAAGTCTGCATCTTGCTTTGTTATTCCCCTTACACCAAAGCAAGGATTTGTTAGCATTGTTGCATTCAACTGGTAGAAAAAAACCCTACCCTCAAGAGAGCACTCTCCAGTCAGAAAACAAAGCAGCAGCACAGAACTTAAAAGATGCACTTAAGGGTGATGGAGCAAGCATGGTTACGTAGTGTTGCAGATGGGGAAAGGTGTGAAACCTGGCCTTTCTTCTGGTGCCATGTTAGGGCCCCATCCCTTAGCAAGGGGAAGGGAAAGAGCTCCAAAGACAACAGGAACGCTGGACTGCTACAAAGGAGTACTTCATAGACAAGTACTTCAAGCAGAATGCATTTCAGGTACACGGAACACCTCCTTCAGCTCGACTCAGAAACACGTGACAAAGTGCCTGTTTCCCAAAACACAAACACACTGTGCAAGGGTGGCTGAAGGAGCCAAGAACAGAGTAACAATTTACCCCACAAACTTACCAGAGGCCAACAACAAAACCCATCTGCTCTAGAGGAGAGAAAACAGTGCAACAAGAGGAACAAGATAAGCTGTTCCCAACTCTGCTGCAACAAACTGGCCAGGTAAGAGATAGTTTACTTCTTTCTCCTCATCTGTGCTCCTGCATCAGTGCTTTCTCAGCAAAAACAAATGGAGACTGAGGCATGCCAGCTTCCACTACAGGTGACTATGTAAAACTCTGTGAGGAGGATGGGAGATCTCCTGGAATTGTGGCAAAGACTTCCAGTTAGCTTCGTATCTGGGATGCCCTCAAAGCTCACTGGAACCTAGATTTAACAAGCTCAGCCTTCAACACAGAAATTTGAGCTAGTGGGATGGTGAATACTCACACCTGAAGTGAGAGCAACACAGGTCAATGTTCAGTGCCTACAAATGGACTTTTCAGACATTTTCTGCATGAATGCCTGCTTCAGGATGCTCCTAGCTGAAATACAGTATCTATCTCACCACTGACAGCCAAGGCATGAGGCCACAACCCTAAAGTCCTTTTAAGGAAATCATACATCATGTTTCTAGATTTTAAAACTTCATGCTGATAACGCTTCCCATAGAACAGAAAAAGCTCTTTGCTAATCCTAAGGCCCAAACCTGTCTAATCAATCAGGCGGCAAAAATGCCCTCCAAGAGAAGCTGAACTTATTCCACTACATAGACCAGCACTTAAGTCAGCCCTTTATATTATATTACTTAATGCAGTTAAAGCCAAAGCAGACTGAACAACCTTTACTGGCCTCCAGCTCCCAACTCAAGGGCAAAGTAGGTCTTAAATATTCTCTAGGTACAATGAGCACCACTTTTGCAATGTTTTTGGCAAGGACTGGAGCCTAGTGTTAGTTTAGATGCAAAAAGCTGTGTCTAAGGTTGCTGTCAGAGCACTGAGTGGTCACTATCTGGAAAGGCCTGTAACAGAAATAAAGCAGATGTACCATCAGTTTCTCTTGAGAAAGCACTGGGGTGCTAGCTGGAGTGCCTTACACTTACCAGCACACTCACATACGAAGATCCAAGATATATCCTTCCCTTTTCCTCCCTGGAGAGTGCTGAACATCAGAATAGCTTTGTCCCACTGTGCTTTATGTTCTACACATTGTCTCTGTGAGAACTCACAGGGCTGTACTACCTTGACAACAGGTCACACTAGGGAGCGTAACTAAATACAGCTTTCTGTAGGCTTAGAAGAGTACTGGACCTCATACCTTGGGATCCAAATAACCAAACAACTGGCTTCCACTCAAAAAACATTTCAGTTACTTTCAGTCTGAACCTGAACTAGCATGTATCTCTGAAAGGGGAGCAAGGAGAAAACTACAAGGATCAATTAAGTAACAAAATGGGAAAAGGTATCTTTAAACTGCATGGTCTTTATTTCAGTGCCAATATTACAGACACAACACAAATGTCCCAGTCAGAAGTACTTCAAATGGAATCTGGGGGGGGTCTACAACAGGCTCTGGAAATCAGACTGGGGAGAAGGTCTGGAATAACTGGGAAGAGCAACTTTGCAGCACAGTTTCTCATGAGTCTCACAGCAGGAACAGAGTTCTTGCTCAAAAATTGACCTAAAAAGCTGATTATGTCTTTTCTACCCATAAACCACTACTAATGAGTTAAAAGGCTTTGAAACTATCTGTGGTAGAAAACTAGCTGCTCCTTGAACCTCTAACATCTCTCACATCACTGCCACACTTTCTGGGGAAGCTACAGAAGACTGACTGTGAATCTGTATGGCTGTAGCTATTGATAGAAATAAAGAAAAATGAAGAATAAGGTCCTCATTTCCAAGTACAGCACCAAAGCCATTTTACCAGCTCTCACCAGCACCTCTTTTCCTGCACTGTCACAGGTTTGCAGATGAGCTTCCAAGGCCTCACTTGCTCTTGGTATGTATCATGTAACTAAGAGGTGGGTGTATACAATAATGCACTGATTAGGCCATAAGAAACCTCCAACCGCTTCAGACACAGGGGGTACAAGAAGACAGGGCAGCCTGACATTCCTCAAGTCCCCAGACTGAGCCCCAGATGAAAGTGCCTGAAGGAATCCAGTTAGTAATGAATGACAACACGCCTTGCCCACCCCAGGGGAAAAAGACAGCAAAAAGAAGGGGCAGCTGTTCACTTGTTGCAGAGAGAAGAGAGTTCCCTGCTAGAAATTCCAGACTTCTCTTCCAACCAGGCTGTGTTTCTTTGCGGCAGGGGGGGGAGAAGGGGGGAAGGGGCAGGTAGGGAGGGGGAGAAGGGAATGTTGCTTCTGGCTGTGAATGCATGTGTGAAGGAGTGCACAATAGCCTCCACAAGCCACCAGCCTCATCAGCAGAGGAGAGAATAGTCTTAATAGATATGCTTCAAAGTCAGCAAACACTTCAGGAAAATTCCTCCTCATCAGCAGGTCTCATCTGTTCCCCATGCCCATGGTGCAGTTTGGGGGATTACAAAGGATCACAACCTTCTTCCCAGAGTTCTTTTGATTGGGTGGGGTGAGAATAAGAATGGTGCCAGGGCCTCACTGCCAGGACTGAGGGGGGAAGTTGTTGACTTCTGCTAGATCCTGCATTGCTGAGCCCTTGTGATTATATGTCAACTTGATCCGCATACGTAGCTGTTGCTACAAGAGAAAAGGGAAAAAAACAAAACACAAAACAAATTCAGGTCTTCATTACAGGTCAGATATTCCCCCCACATCCAGGCTGCCTCCTTTACCCGACATACAAATCACAGACCTTTCCTCACCACAGGAGCTAGCTGGAAGGATGTGCAGGGTAAGATATGACATTGCAGACAAATGCTAAATCAAGTAGGATGTTAATTGGTCACTGTAGTTCTCAGATCAGGTACAAGCTCTAAGAAAAGCTTGTAGCATAGCATCGCGTCTACACGCATCTATCTCTGCACTGGCCCTGATCTCACAAGCACTGAAGTCCTTAAACATACAAAAATAGCTTCCATAAAATCCCAGCTAACAAGGGAAGAGAGCAAAAGGCAGATCTGGACGCTGCTGCTCTGCAATGAGGCTTGCAGGAAATGAGGTGTCATTTCCCATATAAGCTGTTCACCCAAAGCAGTGGCCTGGAAACTTCAAGTATTGCATAGCTCATTAGTACTATGAAGGAAATTGCCTAAGAAACTGGAAAGAGCCTCTAAGAATATTTCCTAGTGTGGGTAAATGATGGAATAGCTCAGAAGTTCTTTTGCACTCTCATTTGTCTCTCATCCAGATAAAAGGTAGCCCTGAAAAATAGCTACAGCACAGCCTGCTCCAGCCAGACTCCTCATTCTCCCCTCTCTCAAAAAAACTTGTTTCCAAAAGGCCTAAAAGGAAAAGAAAAAAGTTAGCTATTTCTCGTTTGCCCATACTGACAGGGAAGTATGCAAAAGATAGAGCAGAGGGAGGAAAGGAGGGAAATAACTCCAGCCAGCCTCAGAATAAAACATGTGCTTTACCATTAGTAGATCAATATAACCAGTGTGAATTTTTGCTCTATTTGGTGTTGTTTTGGGAAAGTGGCCGTCAGCTTAAATCCAGTGTAAAGACAGTCCATATCCAAGTGAACAAGTGACTTTACAACACTGACAAGACAAACAGCTCCTAAAGAAGCAAGGCTGTTCCAAGGTTGCCTCCCTCAGAGTATTCCAAGTAACTGCACTATCTCATGGACAGAGTTCTTGCAAAGCTATACTCAGGCAACAGCAACCTAACGGACAGTAAGAGGCACACAAATACCTGAGGCCGAAGAGTTAGAACACTGGGCAAGAGGGAAAGGTATTAAAATAGTATTTTGCACCTCTGTATTCTTTAGTGTTCATAGGAGTTCTGGTTCTAACAAGAAAGCATCCCACCATCCAGGATGGGATTCACCTTGTGGGGCCCCATCAGAGGCAGATCTATTGCAATTTCTGGCACCTAATAGGAAAACTCCTCAAACTCTTTCAAGGCAGCACCTCAGAGAAATTCCTATCAGATGCATACAAGACAAAGAGAATAATTATTCTTCTGCCTTAACGTAAGCAGGGGGGAGGACACTACATGGAAACAAGAGAAGATCCATGGAAACCACAAAACCTATACTCTAGAAGACAGCCATTTCAGTGAAACCTTGGGCTAAGATATGAGCATTTTTCAAATTTCAAATGTGCAAGCAGTCTCACTTGCTTGCACATCAGTCAAGCAGCAACACTTAACATCTAAAGCTTAAGTGTTAATGTATCAAAAACCTAAAGTGTTTTAAGTTCTTAAAGACTGTGAAGATCTTAAGGCTGTCCCACAACAGAAGAAATATGAAATTTTATTTTTCTTTCTGATGCCACCTGAACACTTGCAAAGCCTCTTAAGGAGAACATGTGGGCAACACCCTTCCCTCCCCTCAAGTCTGTTATATCCCAGTCTTGAACCTTCTGAAGGCTGTAAAACAAATGGAATTGTATTAAATCACACCTTAAGATTCTTTCCATCAACTGTTTAAATCTGCATGAATCACACTAAAACAAATTACACTGTCTGAGAAAACAGAATTTTGTTAAGATTATGGACCACGCTGGTTTTTCCATAACATTTTCAGTAACACTGGTACAGACAGCAAGAACAAACGCTGAATATATTTTTATGTCAAAATGCGCGCCTTTCAGATACCACTTTTATAACATGTACAAACACCAGGTTGAGCTCCTCTAGAAAGGTCTTTTAAAAGCCTGTTTAACAACCATTCTGATGCAAAAGACAATGAATTCAAGTCAGCAAAGCTGTGAATCTGATTCAGCAGTAAAACTGAAGGCCAAGCCTGTGTACAGTCTCCTGTGATTTTCATAACTTCTTCCTAACTCTAACCAAAATGACTGTCATTAAAACCACATAATCCACTACCATCACTCCCTATCTCTCACCAGAGATGCATCCCTAACCAACCACTAAATACCCAATTCCAAGTCAGCATCTTTCATACCTTCTCTTGAAATCACTCACCTTTTGTGGATTCAGGACTTTAATGACCTGTGTGATGGTTCCCGAGTTAAATGCAGGGATGACACTGCTGCTGGGAGACAGGAGCTGCAGCTGGAATGTCTGAAGAAAGGGCAAACAGAGAAAACAGCTTGATGCCTAAGTTCTGTACTGAGTGAAACCAAGGAAAATTAAGATTTCAGTTCCTGGCTCTGACAGTTTAAGTACAACCACAACAAAATCAAATCATCTGTTCTTCAACCCCCTATCTCTAAATAACAAAATATTCACTGTCTCAGTTGCTTTCTACACAATCAAGATCCAGACAGCACAAACACTAGGGACTAAGAGCTTACTGTAGTGTATCAAGATCAGCAGTGATGTGTTGTTTTAAGTGTCACACAGAGAAGGAGAGTCAAGAGTGCTCAGCACACCTGTCCCTTCAGGAGGCCCAGTCTTTTCCTAATCCCTTCCTAGGGCAAGTATGAAACCTGTCCAAATTAAAGTGAAAGCATGACTGATTCCTGAAGTGAAACTCCCTGAAGAGAATCTATTTTCTGAAAATTGAGGAACATTCCATTCACAGCCTGCTTACATGACCTGCTCTACTATAAACTAGGCAATATCCATCTCCCCAGTTTTGTGCTGCAGCTAAGTGCAAGGGGAGACACTGATTAAAGAAGGAATGTCACTCAACACCACGTGGGGATTAATTTAAAATTTTGTAAGCAGCTAATAGCTTCCAAAAGATTCTTTTCATGTATTCATAGCTGCAAAGAACATGGTATATCTCTTAGAAACCTAGAACAAAGGGAAATATCAGTATCTTCACTTTTATTTTGAGACAACGTTTTTCTGTGGTTTATAGCAACCTTCCTAACAAGTGATTCTAAAACAAGATTTTGTCCAAGCAGAAGTAGACCAATCTGATGGGACTTGGTATTCCATTGCAATTATAACATTTACTTTCAGACAAGAAAGAGATGACAAAACTGAGCACTAAGAGAACTTAGTAACAGCTTAGCCTTGTTGACTGTGCTGCAAGTTTCTTGCTAACATGAAAGCGCTCATCAGGAAGTATATGCAGCTGGCCCTCAGTCTACAACTGTGTCTGTCCTTAGTGGCTCTACCTTTGGTACTGCAGCTTGAAAAACAAAATCTGTCATATCCAGCTCTGTGCTGTTGGAGGCCTGTATCGTGATTACAGTGATGCTAGGGTTGGTGTTTGACCTCTCAAAGGTGAAGTCAATCTTCAGCCCATTCTTGTTGTATGCAGTTATTGAGGGGATTCCTGCAGAAAAAAAATAAAAATAAAATGAGCAGACCTACAGAACCTGGAGATCATTCTCAGCATCACAGAGTGCATTTACATTCCCTGAAACACTAACTCTTCTGAAGATTAAACACCCACCCCTTGGGTGTCTGTGTAACACTTCACTCCCAAATCCCCCCTTTTTTTAATACCCATTTTTAATTTTAGTTCGGTGCTGTGACACCTCAGGCTGAGGATTTACATGTCCCTAACCTGTAGCAATATCATTGAAGAGAGGCTGTGATGAAAGTCCATCAAGGAGGAAGGGAGGCTGTGTTATCTGGGGCGCAGGGGCAGATACCGGAGAACCTACAAGAAATGTTGAAAGATTACTACTTAGCTGTCATACAGTGAAGAGTAACTACTCCTCCAAAGATCAACTGCTGTGTATTTCTTTACAGAAGCTCTACAAATCATCTGTGCTGTCACTGTCCCCTTCTCTGCTTTCACTAACAAGGACTGGATCCTCATGATCTAGTAGGCATCCAAATAGAACGAATTCCTCAGATCTCACAGTCCTCTCTGGAAATGTTCACAGCATTCCCAGGCTGGAGTGAAAAAATACTCAAGTCTCACCAGCTAATCATGCAACTCAGTCTGTGACTTGATTCCCCGACTCCCACCTGTATGTTAATATGGATCCTGGTAAGAATAAGAGTGAAGACCACAATTTGACAGAAAGTAAAGAACTAGCCAGCCTCCATCCCACCCTGGCACTGAGAATGTAGACTTTGAAGATATACAGCCTGCTCACCTGTTAGGCTGAGGTCTACCAGGAGGTCAAGAAGCTCCCCACCAGCAGAGGCTGGCTTGCTTGTAGGTACAGTGGGGATTACAGGTGTTATATCACTTCCCCCCAGCAAGTCCAACAACTCCTTTGCCTAATGAGAGAGCAGATGTAACAGTTACATATTTAACTTCCTGTTACTTTTCCTTGCAAATGCAATGAATTCTGTCTTGCTCTCAAACTGAAGACCAACAGACCTGCTGGCCAGTCAAGGAGGTTCCTAGTCTGGCTATGGTCCCATACCCCATGACAGATCTAGTTTCCATGCTCTTGGGACCACAAAGATAGAGAAGGCTGAAGGAGTTTGTGCACATCAGGACAGGCTGGGGCATATAGCTTAACCCCACCCTGCTCTTGCACTCACCACAATTACCTCTTCCACACACCTTTTCTTGACACTGGAGCCATCAGAGTAGACAGATGATGCAATCACCACCAGGCTACAACTAGCCAGGAGGCAGAGAGGGGGAGGGAAATGGTGTCAGCTTATGGCAGTGTCTAGCAGTGTGGTCTGGCAGGCATTGGAAACTTAGCCAAGATCAGCTTCCATTACCTGGCTAGCAGGCTGCAGTCCACAGGGTGGAGGTTTGTTTTCTAGTACTGCTGGCTCTGTCTCTCCGTTGGTCTGTACAATCTCAGTGGGGCCATTTGTGGCAATTTTCTCCATTACTGGCATTCTCTCAAGCAGGGCTGGCCTGAAAGAAGCTGACATAGTTACACTGTGCCATCTTCCTGGATCCCAATCCAAATACTCAGACATTCAGGAGACTATATAAACAGGGCAACCCACCTTTTCATTTTATCTCCAGTGCAGAGGAATTTAAGACTGGATGACAGCTTGAGGTGGTCAGAAGCAAGCCCTGGCATTCTGTGCCAGCATAAAAACTATTTGACAGACAAAAGCCAAACAAGCCCTCCTGCCTTCCATTTTCCCCTAGTACTTGACACAGTCTCCACTGTGGGGCTAGAATAACAAACTCAAGACAAAACTATATAACTGAGCAGTGGTGGATGAACTGCAGACACAGGACACTTGGCCGCTCTGTTCCATATGCAGCTGAGTCACAGTAAGGTCATTTGACTTCTCTTTGCAGAAGGGTTAGCTATTTAAAACAGGTGACAAAGTTGCAAAAGCAAAGCAACTTGCTCTTGTTTAGCCAAATCAGGTTTCCAAAAAGATTAATTTCAGACCTCAAGAGTACCCTCCTGAAATGATACAGATACTGAAGCAGCAACACAGGATACAGAATCCTAACATCAAAACAAAAAACTTGGAAAACCTGTACAGGGAGAACTAGTCTGTAATACAAGAAAGGCCATTACCCTTGCAGATCAAGGCAGAAAGTGCTGTTTGGGGGAAAGCCACACTGTCTACACGTCTTTGGGGATGAAAAAAGTGTTCCAGAGCCAATACACCCAACAATGGGCTATATTTCTGACCATGAACAAAGTCTCAGTCCAAAGAAACTATTAAACATTAAACATCGACCTCTACACTGTAACAAACACCAGAATATAAGGGGGGGAGGATACAGACACTCTCTTGTAAAATTAAAGTTCATACAAGTTTTTCTGAAGTGTCATGCTTCCCAAAACTATGAATAGCATATGATCAAAAGGCAGCTGATCACCAGATATAGTTGTCTGCAATGGCCAACTCAGATCTAAAGCTGCTCATGCCAGATTTTTCTCAGCTCATCAATAGGGCAGCTCACATGCCCTTGGTCATTAACATGACTTTTCCAAGAACAGTTTGAGTCACTGCACGGGTCCCATGGGAGGAGAGAAAAGAGGAACTCAGAGGGATGTTGTGCGCTAGACACAGTGAATCGAATGGTACTCACAGAAAAAAGTGGTTGCAAAGAGCCTCTGAAACAAGGTTGGGAGGCCCCTACAAACACAGGCAACACCTAGTCCAGGGGCACCAATTTTCTCTGTCCTCTCAATCTAGACTCTGAAATGGATACTACTACAGCAAATGGAATCTTACGGAAAGATTTCAGTGGTGGATGAAGTTCATTTCCACATCTTCTCCAATCTTATGATCCTCACTGAAGAGGATCAGTGGAATACCTATGTATCAACAATTAACTGTTGTACATAGCAGATTAATGGCTAGTCTGCAAAGATTCACAGCCTTAGTTATTGCAGCAAATCACAGTTTTAACTCTCTCAGAAAGAAAATCATGTAAGCAAAGCAACAATGAATAGGTATCTCTCAACTGCAAGGTGTAAGATTAACATGTTCACAAACTGTAGAACAGGGATGCTGAGTGGTGCAGTGAAGTAGTATGCCTTTGCATGAAGAATTTCAGATTTAAAAGAGATTCTACAAGAAGATACGGTAAATCAAAGATGTTCTGAAAAAACAAAAAGTATTTACAGTTGGAATAACTACCTCAAGTTCAGAGTACAGCTTAGGAGGACACATCAATGGATGTCTGCATGTTTACTCTAAAGACATTGTAAAGTAAGTTTGAACCTAATGACTGTGGTGATCTAGCATGGTAAAATTTAAGATTCAACACATACAAACAAAAATTACTCAAGTTCAAGCTCAAAGCAGGGCAAATGTTTTAGCAGAGAAAGTCTCTGATCACAGAATAACCTCATGTTAAGTTCTTAAAACACCCACTAACCCTATATATGAGGGATTCTAGTTCATCTGTAATCCTACCAAGATCACCAGACAAAGCTCTCAAAGCACCAACACGTGGTATACAGGAGTTCACTGTAATTAAAGTGATCCTTTGCAAACACCAAAACTCATCAGCACTTACCTCATATGATCATACTTCTTGAAAAGTGCATTATATTCCACTGCTCTCTGCTGCAGCTCCACATCAATGCTGCTGCCATAAATGGAAACTACCTTCTTAATGCGGCTGCATTGGGACGGGGGAAACAACAGGAACACACCATGGAATTAGAAGCAATAAGGGACTAGCATGTGTCATCCACAAGACACTATCTGGCCTCAACAGGCGTCCTGTGGCACTCATTTAATACAGTACTAACTGCTGTTTTCCTAGAGTGTCTATACAACATCCATTTTTGAACTGTCTCTTCACAGCAACATCAGCAGGTGGTTAATATACCATCACAAGGTGTATCATAAGAATGCTCAACTATCTGCACCAAGATACCATCAGTAGGAAACAAGGTTATTTTAACCTCCATCATCCAAAAAAGGAACTGGAAAGATCAGTCCACTGAAGATAAGGACTTATTTTTCCCCATAAAGGAGTTTTCTAGTGACAGCAGCTTGGAGTAAGTCCCTACACAGCAGAGGGCATCCACAGAGAAAACAGCACAGATCAGTGGAAGTCTTCCACCCTGCAAGCAAAGGAGGGCTGTAGAAGCCAACAAGTAACAAGAGGATGCTTGTAAACCATGGAAGCAGAACATGTCCAAGCAATACTTTTGCTGAAAGACAACTGATGCTAGTATATTTGCAGCAAAGGCCTGTGCAGTACATCATCCATGATAACTCACTTGACAGTGCAGGTGAACCTTGTGGAAAGCTTCATGATGGCAGTGAGAGCATAGCCTCGTGTAACAGATGCAGACATATTAGATATCAGGATGCTTTCTAAAATATCAAGAACTTCATCCTCTGTTACCTGAAAAGGTACAGAAAGGTTAGGCTGAGACAGAGAGCAGCAAGCTTCTAGTGGCATACTGTAAAAAGCTGTCTCTTGCTTAATGGCCATGTTATACCTCCTCTGCCTATGTTCAGTGTATGAGGCAGATACATCTAGTTGGAGATCTACAGTTCCAGTTCCTCACGCTGAAGCAGGTTTACCACCAAAATACACAGCTAAGACCCTAGCAGATACCCTCCAAGCCATATTGAAACCACATGGCTCTGCCAATTGTAGCTGCACTCCTCACAGTGAGTATTTATGCAGACCATGCCTGTTAGCACGGGAAGGAGATTCCTATCCAGGGTCCATCATCATCATGGACACCACTGCTTAGCAACTTTTGCAAGTATTGCCCTTGCAAAGCCAAGCAGCTCCAGCCGCAGCCAGGTATTCAGTTGTTCTTTCCCAAGCTATACCTGTATTGGTTCCTCCTCTTCACACTGACCAGACACTAGAAGATCTCCATACTCTCCGATGCACCAAGAGGCCACTTGTACCAGGGGTTGCTGTCAGAAGAAAAATCAGATACCTCAGGGCTAAATGGATGCCTGTATGACAAATTAAACCATCAACATTTCCCAGAGCAAGTTTATCCCTCCTTCCAGCCAAGGAAGTTCTCCAGAGCAGAAGAAGCAGAAATAGTCAATTTAATCAATAATTCCATAGAAGAATTAGATAAAACGAAAAGAACATGAACTTATAGGAGACTTGTCTCCTCTGCAATCTGTCTCTTGGACTAGACAGCGTGATGCTGACTTACCTTGAGATGTTAGTAAACACGTTTATTACAGTAGAACATGGAAACTGAAGCTTGTCATGTTTCATATTACCTGGGAGTAATCACCAAGGATGGCTTTGTAGAGTCTCTGCACAGTGTAGGCATGCATCTCCACACTGTTAGTTATGAGCTGAATCAGATTGGGAACAGCATCATCACGAACATAACTTCCTGCCTGCAAAAACAAGTGTGTATTCAAGAGACAAATCCAATGCTCTCTAACACCCAGCATCTGCTGATATCTTTCACAAGGCTACCTGATAGAAATAAAAATCACCCTGCTCATCCCCAAGCAATTTATGGTGATTTTGAGCTGGCTAAGAAGGGTAGAAGAAGAGACCAGTACATTTTTTCCATGAACTCACTAGACCCAGAGAAATCCATACTACAGATATTCTGAAACTATCAAGAGGACAGAACATGGACAAAATAAGCCTGTGCTACAGAAGGAACTAAAAACAGCACAGAAAGCTGCTCTCTTAAATGGAAAGCTTTAGGTCAAAGACACCCTGGCGGCTGAATGCATCTTATTCAATTGCTTGCTCAAAGCCAGACTATTCCAAATAAGCAGAGGACCCGGGAACTTGTGCGCATACCACTCTGGTTAGAGGACAGAACACGGAACCCAGAGGGAAAAGCTCACTTCAAGGCTGGGAAAGTAAGTGGGGCAATACACAGTCACACAGCTTTGTCACTGAAAGGAAGATGTATACTGTTCAAAACCTGTTCTGCTTGGGCACTCCTCTGGCACTGAGAGCACAGCGTGCAAAAAGAAGGAAATGAAGTGAGTCAAATTAGGTCAACTAAGAGAAAATTCACCTGGACAAAGACGTCGGGTGCAATCTTTCTCTGTTAGCTCTTATAAGTCTGCTAGACTGAAAAGGATCTGTAAGAGTCTGCAGTAGTTAGCCTCATGAATGCAGCTTTATAAACAGTCTCTCTAGAAGCCAAGAGAAGGAAGTGACTTTATTGAAGAAAGTAATTTGAGGGCAACTCTCACAGCCAACCTTGTAATGGAAATCAATTCTCAGTTCAGAGGAATCTATTTTTCTGTGTCTCAAGGTAGTAAAACAGCACACAAGTCAGGCTTGCTTCTTGATGAACTTCTCAAATTTGAAGTATTGATTTAAAAAATGTTTACCCTCTCCTTTGCCTCAGGTAACAAACTGCCTACTCAAAAGAACTCTTTCTTTTTGTTTGCCAAAACACTATTTCAGTTATAAATAAATATATTAAAATATATTTATATAATAATTCCTGTTGGTGGACAGTAATAATTAAAGTCAAAGAGGGACTAGATAGCTGGTGACAGTTTCATTTTAAAAAACTTTGATAAACTCACCTTGGATTAATTGCAATAAATTGTTTCATCCCCTTTCTCTTTGCAAGTAACTTAAGGCTGTGTTCAGCCTCCCCCGAAAGCACTGTATATTGGAATCAAAGACAAGAGCTGTCCTAACTGAGGAGTTCATGTGACTACTTCAGTAGAAAAACACTGCTCACACTGTGTTCTGGCGTATTTCTGAAATCATACGTTTCTTCTAAAGGACCACCCAATTGCATTTAATGAATTTACATCATATTTCTGACTGGCTGCCTTGGGTCACAACCATATAAGTACACTTTCTCTCTGTATTGTATAGTTTGTTATGTGCCAGCCTTTACTGCCATCTCCAACTTGATAATGAGTAACTTCCTACAGAATTAAAAAACGTAGTCACACACACAAGAGGAAATCTCACTTACCGTTGTTAAGACTCTCATAATTGTGTCTATATGCCAGCGTTTGGAAGGAGCATATCTGACAAAATTAAGAACGTAAGTTAGGGCAGTAACTGCTGGCCTTCAACTCTAGCAAGAAACCCATCATTATCAGAACCTCCCCATTCAGTTACTTCCTGACCCATTGTTTCCTAAGGGGAACACACCAACAAACCACACACAAAAAATACCCACAAAACAGAACACTACACTCTTCGTATTTGCATTTTTTGCATTAATGTCGATACCAGAAAGCAGAATGAATATAAACCTGACAAACCACACACAGATCAGGAAATGGAGAAAAGTGAAAAGCTGGTCAACATATTCTCTTGGTGATTAGGAACAACATACAAAAATGCTCATAATTCCAAGGACGCATTAAAAAAAAAATTAATAGCGAGTAAATTGACCCCATACTTTTCAGCTGCAAGAAATATTCCAGATGCACAGTCTGCCTTGAACTCTGGTTCACAGGAGTCTAGGAAGTACAGCAACTCTTTCATCATTCCACGGACATTGTTCCCATTAACAAGAGCAAAACTCAGTTCCATTGCACGCCTAAGGCAAGAAACAGAAAACCAATAAAGTACTTTCACCTAGTGAAATAAAAACCCCATAAAACCAAGTCCCTCAAGTCCCAGCCCTTGAAACTTGCTGCCTGCACACTGACACCCGGTCAATACATTGCTTCAGTGAAGACAGTGCGTTGTCAGCAGCATGAGTGTCAGCATGGCAACCCTGTGCTCTGCTGATGGATCACTCAGATGCTTCATCCTCCAACAGCACTCAGACACAAAGCATTCTTATTTGTCACATATCTGTGTTGTCCTAGAAAGAGCCATTAAAATGCTTTTGTTCCCTCCTATCCAGAAACCTAGATGGGGCTTTGCTAATCTGCAGCCTAGCCTCATGCTGCCTCTGGCACCAATCAGCAACATCAGCCAGATAGGCATTTATGTTTTGGGATAGACTGCAACTGTCAAAACAGATTTGATGATACCGATTACGTAGCAGCTAAAACTAAGCTTACCAAGCGAGACAGATCAAATTTCTTTCCTACTCCATTCGTATCAGACTGAACAGTACTGTAAACCATCTAGCTCTGATTCAAAGGTAGGCATAAGTTTGGAGAATGCCTATCAGAATGAGTACCTATGACATATCTAATCCATCTGACAACACAGAAAAAAAGAGCTTGAGCATTTTGAAAGCATATTCATGTGACAAGAGCTCAGTTAAATTGTGGCCTGCTGCAGACAGATTCCACACAAGCAACATGGATGCAACTGTCACTATCACTGTCACGTCGTATGCTGCACTGAGCTCAGATCACCAGTTACAGAAAGAATAATGATGAGGAAGAGAGTTCTGAAAGCAAGAGCAAGCAACTGACAGGCTGAAAGGCTCAGTTTAGATGTATTACATATAGCTGGGCAAAAGTGAGATCAAACAACTTAAGAGTATCTATGGGTGTCAGACAGAAGCAGGAGAAAGTTGCCATCTTGAGTAAAAGGAACATACTGAAGTAATAAGAAGAAAAAAAGGAAGTTTAGAGTGAATAGCAGAAAAAAGTCTTCCTGTAGTGGTAAGTAAGGTCACTCGCTCTGCCGCTGCCCAGAGAAGTAGTGATGTGATTTAAATGACAAATGAACACCAAGAATGCATAACAGGATGTGGCTTATAAGCAAATTATTTGAGCAATCAAGTAAGTCTGAACTCTACCACTGCCTAATAAAATTTAAACTAGAATGCATTATTTGGAATGGCTTAAACACTGCTTCAAGATAACATGGTGCTACCTGTTTGCCTGGAAAAGAAAAGCTGAGCATGTGAGAGTAGCTTTGATCAGGATCACACTTTGCAGAGGCTTCCCATCTTGCTGTGAGCACACTATTTGATCTCCATTTACTTCATTTTGGAAAAATCCAGGCAAACAAAAATATTTTTTTCCAATCCAAGATGCTTAAAATATGGAAGCAGCTTCCCAAGGAAGGTGACTGCACATCTCCATTACCTTTCAAGTATGAACACTTCTATGCATTCATACTAATCTCAATTAAAGTTCCCCAAGATTACTGTCATTTTGCCCTCTGCCCTGCTCACTGTTCCATAATCCAGAGAGTCCAGTGCATTGGTATTTCAAGTACCTTTTAATGGAGACATCGAGGTCCTTCAGGCAGTCCACAATTGTGCTTCTGTGCCGCTGAACTGCATTGTGGTCTGTCTGCACAGTTTTCAGCAGTGATGTCAAAGCTACATATCTGGAATAAGGACGCAGGGTTAAGAAGGAGTTGACAAAAGAAGGCATTTAGTTTCTATAACAGACATGCACCATCCCAAAATGTAGTTTTATTTTGCACCAGAACAGGGTTCTCTTGTACTCAGTAACAAATGGAAGTCTTCCAGGGGACTGCTGGCACAACTTCAAAGGTGAGTTACTGTACTAATCTGTAACATGCCTAGAAAGCACCCTGCTGCCTGGACAAGCACACATACCAATCCGGGGCTCATGTCAGTTGTCCAGTGTTCATGAAGATTTTGAAAAGACAAAGCAGTTAAAGATTAAGACTTCTGCAGACCATACATTCAAGCTAGCACAAGTTTCAATTGCTAAGGCTAGAGTCTTCTACCCATACTATGATTTGCAATCATAATGCCTATAAATGGGACTTCACTCTAGCAACTGAAGCAATTCCATGTCCAGTTTCAGTGACCAAAGGACAATCAAACTTCCTTGTTGCCAACAGCACACACTCTGAAAAACCACAGTCTTTGCCTAATTTCTCAGATCTTCAATGCCAACTCTGATTCAAATGTCACCATAGACCAGCTGGGACAAGACAGGAGATTGATAGTTTATTGGAAAAAACACTTGACTAGATTAGGAAATCACAATAGGAATTAGATCATACACCCAGATTTATCAGCTAAGAAGGGCAGGGCCACAGTTAAGATTTTCAGAGTGAAAAGAATGCCTTGACAAAAAAAAAAAAAACAACAAAAAAAACAAAACAAAAAAAACCATAGTGATCATACTGATCCCAATATAGTCTCACGGGAAGCTCTACTTCAGCACCATCTTTGTCTAATAGCTTCTCATATATTTTAAACTGGGGTTGCCAAAACACACTTCATACAACTTACCTTATGTTTTTGTCATTGTTTAATAAGAAACGGCCTAGGATGTTGATGGCTAACACCTGCAGAAAGAGTTAGGGAAATTCAGTGATCAAAAAAAGGCTCTTGGTCATCTTCAATGTTTCAAGGTAATTTTAAAGGCAGTATGTCAACACTATCACTGTGGTTCTTGGCCAAAAACATAACAAAGAACTCTAGAAACTGACTAAGCAGAGGAAAAGCTAAGACACAGCACAGGCTCTCTCCCCACTCAAGGGAAGAGAGTCTGCAGGAAGTTTTATTTTCCTTGATTTAAAAAACCAAAACAAAACCAAAAACAAACAAACAAACAAAACCGAAAACCAAACAACCACCACTTTCTGAAGAGGCTACAGTCTTATCTAAAGCCAACTGCAGAGCAATGTTTGGGTGAAACAAATTGGTTTCATGTCCTCTAGACAAATTACTCAAACCTAGAAAAAAAAAAAAAGCTATAGCAAAGGCAACTTACTCTCAGCCCACTCTCAGATTTTATGTCCATAATAGTCAGCACAGTTTCATAGAGAATGGCATTTCCCACATTTTTACTTGTTTCTGTATTAGTGGCAACCTGGAAGAAAGAAACAAAATAAGCAACTCCAATGCATTCAAAACAAATACCTTTTCTGCTCTTCTGCAGAATCTGCAGTGAAACTAATCCATCCTTAGCATACCAGCATCACATCTTTGAACATGTATCTCTTGCAGCAAAATGCAACCCAGCTATATCCTCAACATATCCTAGTTGCTAGAGCAACTAGCTATATCCTCAGAGCTGCTGAATTCAAATTATTAAGAAACCCAAAGACAAAGTTTAAGCTGCTCATCAAGCTTTCAGACCTCACCTGTGCAAGTATATCATTCATTGCTTCACTAGAATCATCATCATTTCGTCCTAAAATTCTTAGTAACCGCAGGATTCGTACCTGTTAGACAAAATAAAGAAAGAAAAGAAAAGAAAAAAAAAAAAAAAAAAAATCTCATTAGATAGAAGCACTTCAAGTAGCAGCCATGGAATGCCTAGTGCACATCTGAGGAGTGGCAAAGAAGCAAAACAAGCTACTGATTTCCAGCCCTAAGCAAATGCTTATCCTTAATAAGACCTTTACCAAAAAGAACAGGCTTGTGCTGTGCTCATTTTCTGTCATGAGAACCCCCAATAGGCATGGCCTTGCAAGACCAACTCTGCACTGCAGCCTCTCCATTCTGTCACAGCTTCACCTAACATCAGAAGGCACAACTGCTGCTTAAACTAAGGCAGCTGTCTTTCACTAAGGTAGATTTAAGGGCATTTGCAGAATCAGCTCTAACAAAGACACCAAATCTTAAAATCAATACAGCTGCCCTGGGGTAACATCCTCATCATACCTCAGTCTCAAAACACAGTAAGTACTAGAATTAAAGCTATCAATCATTGTTTGCATCAGTTCTTACCTGCAAAAAGGGGTCACTGATCCCAGACACATCATGCTCTGGTGAATATCCAGACATGATAAGGTTCTTCAGAATACGAACTAATTGGGGAACAAGCTGTGAAGAAGAAAGTCATCCTGTTAGGGTGTTGTTCCTTCCCCCTGTGTTTTGAAGTATAGGTCCAAGAACAAAATCTTATCTTTGAAAGCAAGGCTATGGATTCTTCCACGAAGTTCAACCTGTACATCTGGAGCTGATATTTTATGAAAACCTACAGCTTAGCTATGGCACAACCAGAAACAGTGAAGCTGAGACCTATGCACTATAATGTTTTGTTGGGGTTTTTTTTGTTTGTTTGTTGTTTTGGTTTTTGTTTGGTTGTTTTTTTAAGTACTAAATTTACCAGAGAACTGAGAGGAAGTATCAACTTGAATTCCTCTCTTCATGAGAACAGGATGTGCTGGACTACTGAAATTGTGTAATTCCAGGACTCTGCTTAGGGGATACACATTAGCACCCGACTCATTTTTAGCATACATCTTTGTGGAAGCATCAGGCATAGCCAAGAGTTTTACCTTTTCAAGTATCATACTACTCCGATTAGAGTAAATTGTTAGGGATTTCTTCAAGTCTGACAGTCCATTTGACTTAGCTTCTAGAAAGAAAAGCTCGGTGATCTACACCCTCTCCAAGAGTTTCCATCTAAGTTAGAGCATGAATTTCCCTTCAGCCTTCTCCCAAGTCAAACTACTTCTTCCCAGAAAGTAGCTCCAGGGTCTGTTCTTCTCCTTATTGCATTCTGGGAATCATCCGAAGTTGTCTCATGATTTAAGCAAAACAGAAAGCCCATTCTGTGATAAGAAGAAAGCCCAAGGCTACAGTCTGTGCCCATAGAAAAAATTCTTTAAGTCTTCCTCAAATGACAGAGAGCTTGAGGAAAGCAGGGCTGGGCTTAGAGAAGGCCACAACCAAGATTCAAGGCTGCCATGGGTGTAGCAGTTTAGTGACACACAAAAAGCATTAGACAAATGATCTAATCACGTGGTGTCAATCAGAAGTGTGGCATTAAGAGACAAACATCTACAGATTCAACACAAGCATGCACAATCTAAAAGAGTTAACTCTTACCTTTTCATTCTAACACAGCAGGATTCCAAACAGAGAAAAGGGACAAAACAGACAAAGCAGGCATTAGGGATAGGTCAATGTTACACCATTCACAGCATAAAAAACTACAAGAGATGGCTAGAAAAAAATATATATCTAGTACCTAAATTTTGTGGATGCTGTCTTCCCTCTTTTCCTACTTCTATAATTTTAACTGAGCAAGTAGAAGGGATGGCTAGCTACAGGGTGACCCTACTGCCACTTTTACTCCTGCTCCTACGTAGGTGATCAGGCAAGGAAAGATGCATAAAAGGATGCCCAGTTTGAAATCCCTCATGACACAGGAAAGCCAAGGAAGAACAGTAAACTGTGCATGCAAATAAATAAGCACCTTCAAGACTTCTCTGAGGAGCAAACAGCCAGTTCTGTTCTACCAGCTTTGCTCAACTTTCCCTTCTTTAAACAAGAAGTCAGAATGGCATAATAAACACAACTTTCAGATGCCCTTCTATTGGTAACCTGTCATATGGCAAAAATACAGCACAGCAAATTACAGTGTTAAGAAGTTTGTGCTGGGGGGCAGGAGAGGAGAGGCAAACATTCCTAGGAAAAGGAGAAGGGACACTGATTCTCAAACCCTTGAGTTAAAATGGAAAATGATGTAATATAACATGCACCAGAGATGAGGTATCCACAGAACTAGAACTTCCATTGGTATTTTTGAGTTTATTGGTATTTATGACCTGAGTTTATAAAATTGTGTGGCTGTGATTAATACATATTAGTATAAGCGTCAAGTTTTTAATCTTTGCCTCTTTAATGTTTAATACATTCCTGACTCCAATGTCACTGTGCAACTAGATGCAAAGAGTGGAAAAAACCCTACAGGAACAAAGAAGACACTTTAAATCTAACTTTAGGATCAGTATCACACTGCACAGTCTGAAGACTGATGTTTGTAACTTCCCCACTTATTGAAGGGCACTAGGGCTAGATACAAAATTTCCAAAGCAAATTACCTTTTTTTTTTTTTTCTTTATTTTGATAACAAGCAGAAGTAACATCAAATTCTTCACCTGAATAGTTCTAAGGATTTTATTAAGACATGCATACTGCTTTCACTATGGAAACTAAGAGGATGCATTGGTAAAAATACACAAAAAACCCAGCCTACCACAAACTATGAGTATTAACTCTGAAATATTATCAGTTCATTAGCTCTGAAACATTATCAGTTCAGACTTACCTTTCTAAAGTGTGCAAGCATATCTGGGCTTCTCTCGCACATCTCTGTGAGGAGGACAACGGATGTGTGAAGAACACCTAAAGGTGAAGGAGGAAGGGAGCAGGGGAAGAAAAAAATCAACATTTAACAATTTCACTGTCTCTGGACACATCACAAAGATCATAAGAAAAAGACCATAAGGAAATCATCTAAAAGAACAGTCTTCTTGAGTCAAATATATCTATCCCCAAATATATTTGCACTTGCAGCTGTGCCCAAGAGAAAGCAGACAGCAACATGCTCATGTCTTAAAGCTGCAACTAAAGGCCAAAAGAGAATAGAAATTAGACTCTGTCTGCAGAACCTTGCATACTAAATACACAGTCAGATGGTAATAGACATAGTTGGACTAAACATGCTCTAAGGTCCCTTCCAACCTAAACCTATGATTCTATACAACATAAGACTCCAGAAGGACAATATGTGTTAACTGTTTTGTACTTGTTGGGTTCCTCATACTTCTTAATTTTTTCTCTTCTGATCTGGGTACTCTAGCTAACCCTATATGACCCAAATTGGGCCTTCTTCAGAAGGTCTCAGTACTCAGAACTAGAGTCAGATCCTTCCAAACAAAAGGATTAGGCAGCAAGTGCACCATCCCCTAAAAAACCGCCACAGCCTTGCGAAGTATGGTCTTGGGTACTACCATGGTTCTTTTCATTCAGCAAGTTTTTGGTGGCTGGCAGGAACATCTCCATGAGTTCAGGCACCTTTCTAATGACATGAACAGCACACAACGCTGCCTGTACAGGAAAAACAGCTCTGTTAGTATATACTGCATTGACAGTGATATGTTTTGAGAACATCTAGCATAGTAGGAACAATCACAAATGTAATGCTATACGAAGGTCTGGAAAGTTGATGGTACATTTTCACATCTCTCTACTACAAGCAACACTAAACAGCATCACAAGGAAGAGTTCAATAAAACCAGCTCAAGTGGAAGGAAAAAAAAAAAAAAAAAAAAGAAAAAAAAATACTGTGCTACAAAGTAACATTCCCACTAGCAATGTTTCATTTTTACATTCATTCAATTCAAAAGCGATGTTAACTGCAAAGCAGCTCTGCCTTTATCAGGGCTACATCAGCCTGTCTTCCTGTTGCTAGGGAGGAGGTAATGCATTAGAAGCAAATAATGAAATTTATGTCAAATTTATGGCTCTTTTTCTTCCCCTTAAGTATGATCTCCATGGCCACAAAGCTTTCTCCTACAAGTGACAGGTCCTATGAAAAGCAAAAGTGTACTGCAAAAAAATTACACTACTTCTTCTAGGGTAGAGAAGACTAAAACATACTTTTTTGCAGCTACTTGAAAATCTAGTGCACCAAGGGCCTCCTCCCAGAATACAGCTGTACCTCTTGGCATTGATCCAGCACTAGACTAAGAAAATGCATCGCTTCATCAATCTTATTGCTTCCCACCCTCTCCTATGAAATAAATTTAAAAGAATAAGGGTGATCACACTCTGCAGATGCAACAGCACACTTGCTATGGAAACAAGACAATTTATAATTGTTTGCCCACTTCAAGCCCTTAATGTTTCTCTACCATACTACTGCCACCATCAGCAACACGAGATCAAATAGATTCAGATCTTCAGCCATCAGCCTGCACTGCTAATGATCAAAGTTTCTCTGGAATTATCTGAGAAGATACAGAAAAGAAAAAAAGAAACCAAAAACTGATGACTAGAAGTGTGAGGTTAGTGTCTGTGAACAGGCAGGTGTTCACAGTACCATAAATAACCCTAAGGTAGAGAGTATAGAAACTGAAACAACTTAGAAGCTTGCACACGTTCCTGCCATAGATAGACAGGAAGTGTGGACCTCAGGCTTGCACACTGGGAAGTACTCAGCCAGTGTGATCCAAGCCATGGAGCCAAGTATTCCAGATATTAGCAAGGTATCTGATCAGTCTTGTGTTTTAATCCATAACGAAGTATTCAAAAGTAGTTCCTGAAGTACCTTCTTCCTAAGATAGGAGTTGGAAGTTTTGAGGAGCTTTTCCACCTCTCCTGCAAGATCTCTGCACATTTCTGAGGAGCCCATGCAGCCAAGAGTACAGAGTGCCAGCCCCTGCACATACTGCGTGCTGTGATTAAGGTCACTGTAAAGGAGAACAACAACAAAAAGCCAATCAGCATGCACACAACAGAAAACCTGAACACACAAGAAAATGTGTGTTCACACATTATACCTATAGTCATCTAATCCAGAATCTCAGCTCTTTGGGAACATAACGTAGGAGCAATAGCACCTTGGAATGCATGTACCACAGGACTAGCTACTACTTCCACTTAGCATCCTGAATTATAAAGACACAATACTCGGTTAAAACTATTGGTGGGTATCTAGGGATGGAGCTGAGAAGACCACACAGAATTCCATTGAACTTCTCAAGTAAAGACAAAACATATTTTGGACTTTTAGTTTCTGCATTTACAAACCAAACAAACATAAAAACCTATGTATAAATATTCTCTGTCCTGACTAGGAACAACAACCCCCCAAATTGCACACCTTGAAAACAATATACACAGGAACTTTGTTTAGCAATCATAACTATTCATATGCCTAAGAAAGATGTGAAAAGTGGTCAAAAAAGATTGGAAACCACCTAACACTAGATGCTATTTATGAGGCCAGCTACTCATGTCACTCTAACTACAGGACAATTATAGCTTCCACGTGGCAATCCCAACAGACTTTAAAATGACTTCTACACCACTTTTCCATCAGACTATTCTCACATCACCAGTCTCCACAATTCAATGTTGGAGAAAGTACAAAGCATGGTTCCTGGTTTGGGAGGCGAGGGGAGCTGGGGATTGCACGATGGGAGAGAAAGGGTACATAACCACAAACACGCACAATGTGCAAGAAAGCAGGACACAGTATTCTGGTTGTACCATCAAGCAGCTATGGCAACATGCAGATGAAGGAGCAGACAGAACATGCCACTAAATGGACTGGTTTTTGTTTCCTCCCTTAAACAATTTTTGGCAGCTATATAAAGCAGTGTGTATAGCAAATACATGCTCCACAACGGTGCCTGCTTCTTGTGTAACAAAAATCTAGAACTTGCTATAAATTAATGAGAGACAATGCTATAAACCAAGTACCTTAATGTCTAGACATAAGCTAGACAAAGTGGCTGATTCAGAAGCCAAAGGAGAAAACAACAACCCGCTGAGGCAGGTTGCTTAGCTTCAGTCTGACCCATTTCCAGTTCAAACTCATTACCGTCCGCCCCACACAAATTCATTTTAGCATAAGCAGTCAAAAGAGGTGTTAACCTAGCAGTCTAGCTCTAATCAAACAGCCTCACAGGTATGACATTTCAGTGAAAGATCTTTAGCCAAAATGTCTCCTCAGGCAGACATGCAGTTTTGTCACGATTATTTCCAAGCCACAGTCTAGCTGATGACCAATACCTTACTAGCTAATATTTGGGAGGCTTATGTTCTAAGAATAAGAAATAATACAAACAGACTCATCACACACAATCAAGTAGGCATTTGGATCTTGTACAGTCAACAGCAAATAACAAATCAAAGATACCGTTTTTCTAACACAAGAGAAAAAACCTGAAGTACTCAAAATATCACTGTCAGAAGTGTACTTCCAGATCCTGAAGCCTCAAAGCATGTGTTGATGGAGAGAGAGGTGGTACCCTTACTTCTTGATGCAATTGGTCATAAGAAGATGGACATCCTGTCTCTCATCCAGCAGCAACATGGCACCTAAATATCCAATGCGCTTGTCTGTGAATTTCTGAGAGGCAATGAGCTTGAGGCACTCCAACTGGAAAAAAAAACAAACGGAAAAGATGACAAAAAAAAAGACAGAATTAGCTTAAACTACTTCTTAACTAGAGGAGAAATAGTTTGAATTTTGATGTTTACACATTTAGGTCTCTCAGAATGCATTTGTAAAAGTATATTTTATTCCCATTTTGGCAATGAGGAAAACAAAGAAAGGTTACATGACCAAAGCTCTCAGCAAGCCAGCAGGAGAGTCATCAGCATTTCCTGCATCTTGAAGTATTAAGACACTTGGCCTTTCTTGACTTCAGATATACCAGGGTTTATGTCAGATCACAAAAGTAAAAGCATATTTATAGAGACAAGATATATATCATTAAAAGCTAAATAGTGAACATCTAGAAATCTGCATCATGTCTCATATTTGGTATGCACTGGAAATTTCTGAACCAGGCTTCAATGGGTCTGTGCACCTACCAGAGAGAGGGTCAGTGCTCTGTAAGCTGTCAAAACCAGTTTCTATTTATTATGAACTGTAACAAACTTTGGGTTTGTGCTGCTCTATAATCTCTATTTGAACACTTGAAGTTTCACAAAATTGTATGCCTTGTACCCACTATAAGCCTCCTTTTCACCACACAGAAGGGCCAACTGGGCTCAAGATCATAGAGGAGATGCACAAGATAACACACATGGCTGCCACTTGCACTCATCTGATTAAGAATTTAATTGCTAACCCATTGTTGAACTTAACACTTTCTTAATGCAGAAAAAAAGACAACAACCACAGAGATATTCTGACATTACTATGCAGAAAAATATTTTTCTCTAACAGATGACTAATCAGGTATCATCAATCTTTACATTCCAGAAAAGAAGCAGCAGAAATGGCTCTCCAGAACAGGTTAAGAGACCTACTCCTCACAAATCCTGCAAGTCTATTTTACAAATGAGTGGGGCAGCAAGTAAGCATACCTAATGGGTTTAAGGAGGAGTCAGACAAAGCTTACAACAGATTCATTTAAAAGGAAGTAAAGGGGGCATGTACAGGCAAAATACAGGGTGTCATGAAAAGTTTATCATGGTCCCTAGCTGTAGGAAAGCTTGAACAGAACAACAGACACAGGTGAGATGCCAGAAGTACACACACACATTCTGTGATCAGGAAGGTAAAGATTTACAGGATGATGCTGACAAGAAAATTAAAAGTTGAAGTGCCAGAGAAAGTCAGTGTTATGGCACAGCCACTGACAAGTTCTCACGACTGCATGGCATCAGAAGATCAGCTCCACTATGCAAGAAATTATCACACAGGAGCATCCAACAGGGTGGCAAACAGGTAAGACAAAGCTTGAGAGAAAACAAGTTCAGTTTGCTAGCAACTGAAGGGAATGAAAGTCTAGAATAAACAGCTCTGAACAATAAGACCAGTCATCACAAGGAAACTGAACTTGCACAAGCAGGCAAGATCAACCACAGATAAGGCACAGAACACTAGATATCAACCTCTTACCTTTCCAGCACGCCATGTAAGAGAATAATGTACCTCTGAACCAACTTTCTTCCCTAGGTTTACAAAATACTTTCTTATACAAACCTCTGCAAAAATGCAATGCAGAATTGGTGACATCTAAGCCACAGCGTAAGTATCAGAGGCAGAATATGAATGATGAAGAAAAAGCAGAAGGAAGCTAGTAACTGCAAGATACATCTCTAGAACTTTTGAATTTGAAAGATATTATTGAAAATAACCCTATGAAAGGCTGGTGAGTTCTTGTTTCACTTGTATACAAACACATGCAAACTAATGCCATGCACAGCAATACTGAGAAACATGATCAGCTGAAGCTCTTACTAGGTCTAATTAGTGGAAGAAATCTTGATACCATTATATCCAGTTCATTTAAAGGAACAATTAAAATCTGCTACATCAGTACTGTAATAGAAACATGAGTAAACCCACATACATGCATATATCCAGACTATGACTTACTCGTGTTTTTACTGACATAGTCACTCTTCCAACTGGATTTTTTTTTTCCCAAGGAGAAATAACAACAGCAATAGATTGATTTTACCATTTGCCCAGGCTGCCTGACACTTTCTAGACTTGCACGAGTGGCCTTTGCACTAGCTCAAGAGATGGCTTGCTATCCTGTGTATCTCAGCATGCACTGGCTAAGTATGACACTCATGCTCATATTTCTGTATAAGACACTCTAGCTCAAAGTTGAGGATCCCTGGCTTTGAAAGTAGTAGATCAATCACCCACTAATTCTGACACCTTCTCTAAATTCTCTTTTATTGCTGGCTACCCCATCCATACCATTAACAGCAGCTGTCTGCTTCCATCTTTAAGAGACTGTCTAATGTAGCCTGTGGCACTCTCCTGCTTTTCACCAAAACATGTTTTTATCCTGTCACTCTCAGAAACTGCCTGGGCTACCAGGCCCCACCACTGGAGCAGCATGTGACTTCAACAGCCCCACAGAGCTTACACAAACCATACTCAACCTACATCAGCAGCCCTTGGAACAATTCCTTCCAGTTACAAGCACTGAGGACACACAAAGTTTAGCAGCTTACTCACCTTGAGAATACTTGTTCAAAGCCGTTCCCAGACGTGGGCCAAAAACCTTCCTGAATGTGCAGCTGATAAACTACTTGGGAACTAAGGACATGGAATGAAGTATTCTGCTCCCAAAATAGTCAGCATAGATGCTGCTGTTTGAGATGCAGCAACACTAGCAATAAAAGGTATTGAATCATCTTTTTTATCCTTCTTTCACCGAGAGTGAAGAGGTAATTCACCACTACTGACAAAAGCAAAAACTATGAGATATCTGGTCTCATCTTCCATATATGGGATTAAACACATAAATAACAAGATCAAATAATCCCAAAAAAACTTCAACATATTCCTAGTGTAGATCAAATGTTGAAATTCTAGGTGAAACTTAAATGTAACACTTTTCATTCTTCTTGCAGCTCTTAGATACTCAGCCTGAATTTTTATGACAGAAGTTTCTCTCTTGGACTAGGGACACCTTTGATACGTGCTGTGTTAAAAACATGATAATACACAAATTAACTTGCTCTGATGCAACCCTTCATTATTCTGTGAGAAGAATCTGATGATGCAGAAGTAAAATGATTCGCTTTATATGCAACAGAACAGACTAGACTCACTCAACTCACTCCCTTACATTAAAACTACTTGGAATTCTATTTCAGTGATTACTGTTTCAGTGAGACATGTCAGGACTGGTAAATCTGATCATGAATAGATAGACTATCAAGAGATGAAGCTACTTCAAGAGATATTGAATGACTCTTTATTTAGCTTTATGGAAGGCCTCGGTTAGATTACTAATAACAGGACACTTAGTGACTTCTCAGAAAAACAGACAATGTCCCAAAGACTAACCAAAACTCAACCTGAAGAATATCTTGTAGATCAAGAACTTGAATGTTCCTGTCTCCCTTTTCCACAACCTGTGTCAACAACAGCATGTCAAAAATAAGCCAAGAGATAAAAAGCTCGTATCAGCACTCTCCAAGTCACCTCACTAAGATAGGGATAAGGAACACTGATTTTTATTGCTGGAGACCGACCAGCTCTTACCTGATGAGAATTAGAAGGAAAAGGATACAGAACCTCCTTTGAAGCATCTGGTACTTTCCATTAGGCACAGAACTCCAAGGTGCTGTTTTGAACCCAACTGAAAATATCCCTATGTACTGAACTGTGGTTTAAGAATTACTGCTCAAGAATTACTCTGCAGAAACATGTGTGAAGGGAGCAGACAGTCTGGCAAAACCAGTTTAACCCTAAGTTTCCTAACAAAATACCTAAATCTCCAAACAGCTGATCTCACTAACAAAGTCAAAACTAACATAGGTTCAGAACATACATGAAGACAGACCTCAAAACATCCCAAAGAGCAGACAGCAGAAGTGCTACTAGAAGTGCTCTGACCAAGTATGGTGCCCCCAGCACACAGAGCAGACTGGCACATGGCTCACAGCAAGCACAGGTTTCCAACCTACCTGTCCAAAATGTGCAGGGTATCCCAGCATGTGCATGTACAGCAGCTTTGCCACATTTCTGCATCGGTATGTGTTATCTTCCTCTCGGAAGGACGACCGGATAGCAGCACATTCCTTTTGGATCATCTCACGCTCTTCTGCCTGGGTTCTTGCTGTCCGGATGGTCCGGATCAGCTCCCGCAGCCTGATGGGGGCTGGCATCCTCTGGGAGAAGACAGAGATCTGTAAACCTTTGGTGTACCTAAAGGCTTCATAATGCTCTTAGACCTTTGTATATTTTTGTTCCTCTCTCACCCTGCAATTATGGAAGTAGAACTAAGAAAATGCAGACTGCTTCAGTAGCACTGTTAAAAGTAAACTTGAAAACCAGAAGAATTTATTGTACCTCACATTTGCTTTTCCAGAACATTAAACACTGGAATTGCTATGCTTTGAGCTAGCTATCAGGTGAACATAACTCCTCTACCTGAAAGAGGCAGAAATGGCAGGCTGCAAGGTATGCTCTCACATTCACATCATCTGCCCCGCTCCAGAAAAGTCAGGCTCCACAGAGACTGGATCCCAAAATCATGACAGCTTGAGACAAAACACCTTTACAAAGAGCAGTGCTGTTCAGTAACTTGCAGAAGATTTCATACAAGTGTTTCAGACAGCCACGCTTCAAAAATCCTGCTAACTTGTGCCATACACACATCCTTCTTAGAGGTGTCAAAGTCAGCAGAAAATGCAGATGAGGAGAAGAAAAGGTATGGATATTTCACATAACTTTCTGTTAAAATGAAATAAATCAAGCTGACAGCATCTCTTTATTACATACCAAACAGAACAATCCTTTCTAAAACAATCAATCCTGTCACACTACTGTCTGGCGGCACAGGCACAAAGAGAGTATGCAAGAAAAATGTGTTCTACACTAACTCCAAATAGTGTCACTTCACTGCGTGGTACACACTGACGAAGCTGTTTCCCATTCATAGCCGTGGTAATAATTTGCACCGTTTAACTATAACTTCCTTGAAGAATTATCTTCTGCTCTAAACCTGCTACCTGACCAAGCTAGGTTAACTAAACTAAATTCTTAGATTGTGAGAACATACTTATCACACTTGGTAACTGCTTTTATGCCATCGATGATTTTACAGCCTTTAATTGCACCTGCCCATCAGCCACCTCCCCTCTCAAGCACTGGAGCCCTATATTAATTGCTTCCTGTGTGGAGCCATTGCACAATTCCTTCCTATGGCTCTCTACCTCTCCTTTTTTTTTTAAACGAAGAGTGGACCTACAAAAAGTATTCAAGCAAGGGGTGTGCCATGGGTTTACAAAGAAGATATTTTTTCTTTGCACTCAGAAAGCTAAAAATGCTTAAACTCACTTTGCCCACTTGGTTACTGTTGAGCTGACATTTTTTACAAAAATGAAGACCTCCAGCTTAAGTCACAACTTATTTAGAGCCCTTCACTGTGTGTTTATCTTTACAGTAGCTTCTCTGCACCACTTCACCATCTTACTGTGTATTACCTCAGCATCACAAAACCCTTCCACAACTTTAGGATGAAACTGTCACCTCACTATTCACTCCTCCAGATGGTTTTAGGAACACACTTACGGGCAGTTTCACACAGCACCTCAATAACCTCTGCCTGTAACAAAAGCAGTCAGATTTTCTGTCATTGTCTGGCCACTTGTTTCCTCCTTAGCTAGCTATTAATCCACATAAGATCTCCCTTGAAAAACTGCGTCATAACACAATAAAAACCTCTAGTTAGAGGCTCTGTCACGATTTCTGAAAAATCCACAATTTTATAATCCAGATGGCTTTTACCCATTTCCTACAAACTTGACAAGAACTACACAGTTCCTGGGTCCTCTCCTGGAGTCCTTTTAGAAAACTGCCATCACACAAACTGCCACCTACTCTTGTCAAGAAGGGTGTTGATTAAGATAGTGACATACAAGATTTACAAGTTGAACAATTTTGAGTTCCTTCCGAGATACTGGTGAACTTTACTTTCTATTGGCAATTTATTACTATTTTTGCCTATATGTTCCAAGAGATCTTCTTGTGACATTTCAGTTTGAGAGTACTCTTCATGAATTTCCATATAAAGCACTGACATAAATAATGTGGATTTTTTTTCTGCTGAATTTGTTTTCTTTAGATGCTGCTTATCAGTCTGTCTCCTAGCATATGTCTTTGCTATGTATCATATTTCTACACTGAGCAACAAAAAAGTGTCCTATCCAGGCACATGGTCTTTAGATGTCACTGGAACATTAAGAAAAAAATAAATCTCATTCCATGCTGATGTACTAAGAAAATTCATTAAGAATAATAAGGACAGAAAAACAGATCAAGCAGTTTGCTTAGGAGCATAACGCAAAAAAACTTCCAGCAATATTCAATAGCTCTTCCTTTTTACTGGATCTCTCTGACACTGTCACATTTGAAAGGCACAGTCAAGCATGGCTTCCACACAGCCACCAGCAACTCCGTTCTCCTTGTCCACCTCATTGCCTCAGTTCTCAGATGCACAGCATGGGTAACGCTGACTGCCCAGGCTTCTGGAGGCACAACAGCTTAACAGCCCCTGTGGCTGTAGCAAGGGGAAACAAACGTGGTCAGTTTTGCTACAGCCCACAGAAGGGCTGCCTGCTGCTCTCCCTGGAGACCTGTGCAAGATTCAGACACCTGAAGAGCCCTGTGTTGCCCACAAAAACTGTAGCTGCAGTTCTCAAATATCCAACTACATCAGGTGATAAGCATCAGGACAATATTGACACAAGGTCTACTGAGTAAGTAACTGCAAAACTAGAGAAGCCAAGCCAGCAGGCACTGCTGGGGCAGATACTACCACTTTATTAAAAAATACAGCTGTGTGCACAGCTTCAAGACCAGAAAAAAGGATCCAAGGATGCCCGAGCAGCTATTTTTCATGTCCTGCATGTGAATCTCTCCCAGAGATCTAAGAGTAGAATGGACCCCTTGGTCATCAATCAAAGATCTACAGTTTGCAGGGGTCAGAAAAGCAAATAATCCTAAAGCCAAGCCATCTGAGCAAGCAAACAGGGTTCTGGGCATATATCACAATACTTGGTAAAGTCATTCAGAATTTCACTTTTAATCCTACCTCCCAAGAAAATTCTTCTAGCATTACTCGTGTATCGATTTCCCAGGACTCTGACAGATGCAGAACAATAGGAAAAAAACATTCCTGCACACACAGGCTGCCAAGCCATCCATGACTGCAGACTAGACCTGCTGAGCACAACCACAAGCTGTGAAAGCAAGACCAACACAAGGTCCCATATCCTCCATGGATACAGAGCTGGCACTTTAGGAAGCTGCAGCACAATAAAAGGCACAAAGAATGGAAAGGAGCTCCAGCAAGCCCTAGATGATTATTTAGTGGCAAGTACTCAGTATTTTTCTGATCATATAAACAAAGCCTGGAGACACAGCGTAAGGTAGCACAGTTCTGCCCAGGCAGTCAAACACAGTATCAAAATCTTACTGGGACTTGATGTACAATCCTACAGACTTCACTGAGCGAGAGAATCAGGGCTACACATCAATGAACAGATTAATGATGAGTTGAAGCAAAAAGAATATTAAAAAATTTGGAAAAACAATCTATAAATAAGAGTTCAGAAGAATTAGAACACTAAATGACCATCTAATTTTGACAATGTCTTGAAATGAGAATCTTGAAATTCACACTATGAACTATGTGCAAGGTTACTAAGCTATAAAATAAAATGTCAAGAAGAATTACATTTTAGAGACTTCTCTATATCACAGAAATGTGTTTTATTGCACAAGATCATTACCAGGGAGAGGACAACCATATCATTTAGTAATAGCAGACCTTAAGTTTAACTTCAGCTGGCTAAATGCTGCTGAGAACTTCCTTCAAAGCAGCAGAGCTTGCTCATCACGATTAGTTAACATTTTTCATGAGTACAGGCATAAGTTTTTTGCTTTGCACTTCAACATAAACAACAAGGCAATTTTTAAAAGTAGCTACCTCCCTTCCTCATTGTTTGCAGCAGCAGTATCCCTGACACTTCTTGGCTAACTACAAACTCTGGAAATCAGGGATGATCCCCAAACACCTGAGGAGAGCCTGCTGGGTAATATTTACAACATTTGGCAGGACTGGATGCAGAATTCTTCTACAGGTCTGCTTCCCCTTTCTTGTTTTGAAGGCCTTGTTCATTTGAGTAACCTCCTACCAATATAAAAGTTTATGAATGAGCCAGATACCCAACTCAGATTAGTTCCAATGGTGTGGGTGGCTGGTATGCAAGTTCCTTTAAGAAAAGAGTTCCAGCTTTTTTCCTAGTCTCTGGATTGCATGAAAAGCATTAGCTCAGTGAGCCTCCTCCCTCTGTTATTCCTCCCCTGACCAATTAAAAAATACATTCTTTCTGTACATAACTCATTCCTTGTAAACCATGGTTTAATCTAAACACCTTGGTTTAATCTAAATTATGCTTCTAAATCACTGTTTTCTCCCCTTTTATAGTCTTATTTCTATTTAAGCTTGTCAGGTTCCATATATTTTATTTAACATGCCATTATGCAAAAAATATTTAAGTATTGAGCCTTACTAAAAGTATCTCCTAGAATACAATAACATTCAAATATGAGTGTTCATACCAACCTTTTATATTCACAAGATGCATTTAATATTAGCAAAGCCCACATGGAAAACTCTGAAGTGCTTCAGCCAAGATATATTCCCCTATCGGGAACTGCCGTGTAAAGACAAAAGGGGTTACTATCCTTAAATGTGTAACTGAGTCAAGATCCTGCTCTCTGGAAACAACTCAGAAATGTTAGCTTATGTCTGGAAATAAATACTAAAACTACTCTTTCAAATAAAAAAATGTTGCTTAATGACTTGTTTAGAACAATTACCACTCTTGCTTTAAAATTTCATTATTATTTAGCCTTGAATTTTGGAAACATTAATACCTAAACCCCATTAAAGCTTATGGAATCATTCACAAGAAGGGCTTTGCTGCTTGGGGAAACTGAACCATCTACATACCCAGTTTTAGCTTTTCCTGTAAACTGCACTTCTGAACTTGGTTCATCCTAGAAAGCAACCCAAGGCTGAAGCAGCACAGACTTTCAAACACACCTGAAATACACTTCGGTTGCTGCACCTCAGTGCATGCATGAGTAAACACATTCCTCAAGCAAAAACAGTTTTTGGAAAGTTACAT
The DNA here is from genome assembly GCA_038090715.1 of Florisuga fusca. Lineage (NCBI taxonomy): Eukaryota > Metazoa > Chordata > Aves > Apodiformes > Trochilidae > Florisuga > Florisuga fusca. Next base: position 19,514,832 of record JAAWXA010000018.1, on the reverse strand, counting down.
CATGAAACCCTGACCCAACTCCCAAGTGATACCAGCAGCAGAGCTCCCCTCCTTTCCCCAGTACAGCTGAATCAAGCCTCGTATTGACAGTAAAAACAGGAATATACACTGCAAATAGAGAGAAAGCATTGAACAAGATCAGAGATATGGGCACACAGTCCAGTGTTATCAGTATTTGTACATAAAACAGTCAACACTTAGCCAAGGAACACCATCATCCTACAGAAGGGCAATGAAGGGCAAAGGCAACATAAAAGAGTTGAGAAAAAAAGCAACCAACCATACAACGTTCCAAGCAGTAAAATAATCTCTCTTAAGGAAAAGCTACTTAAAACAGAGAACTAGAAAGTAACATCAGAAAACCAAAAAGAAATAAAGGAAGCAGGGGGCTTCAAGATACAGAATGATAATAAAAGGCATCAGTGTTACACTTTGCATTATACAAAGATGACATGGGGATTTAAAAAAAAAAAAAAAAAAAAAGAGAGAGGCCAAGTAAGGAAAAAAAAAATGTCCTAATCACAAGCTAAAAAATATTCCCAGAATAAGTAAAGGTCCCATTTCTGGTTACACTCAAAACCAAGGAATGTAGCACAAGAGCATGCAAGCCACCACCCTGTTCAGGAGCTGAGGGGAGGAGGAGATGGGACAGTGACAAACGATGCTACATTCTGTTCTCAAAGACCTTCAGCTTGAAAAAATTTGCTATTTTTAACTTCTTTAATGCTAGCTTCAAGCATTGCTACTGTTAACATCAACACCCACCAAAGAAGAAAATAAGTATTTCCTTTTTTAAAAAAAAAGCTAACAAAGCATTGGAAGAAGAGCTACATCTATAGAGCTGATCAGCATGTCAGATGGGATCAGAAACCCACATTTTCTGGCTTCTGTCTGTACTTGATCACTGCTGACCTATCCTGCCTTTGGATTTCTCACCTGATTCTAGTTTCCTAATTATTTTAATCTGTAAGGTAACCTGGTTATTTCCTGTTCACTTTCTTTCACAGTTAAAATTAAAAACAAATAAAAATTTGGTACTACTTTGTGACAAACTCCTCCACACACCTTTCTTTACCTTTGTTAACGCCAGGTGAAACACAACATGCCACATTTTTACACTCATTAGTGTAAATTTTACAATATACCAGGTAACTTCAGGCATGCTCTGAGATAATTCTAATCTTAGATTTTACCTACAGAGTCTCTGCCACAGATTAAGGGCTAACACCACAGCTTGTGATATTATCAGATTCACTTATGGTCAAGTTACTGTAACCCTGTTTTTCTAGTTACAGTCTCATCATCTATTAACTTATTAACTCCAAATCTCTCGTCCAATGACCATGGAAGACCAAACCTTTTTCCTCATAAAACACCTGAGTATTGTCTTGAACAAATTAACACCACTTTCTACCAAAAGGGTTTGCCCCATTATTAAAAACCTAGAAAGAAAACCACTCACCTCCTGGAGTTACATCCCGTGCCAACTCAAAACCAAATATTCACACTAAGGAGGCACAAGAAGCTTGGCTGAATGAACACCATTAACTGTAGAAGCAGTTAAGATTTTTATGACTTTCCAGATCAGAACTGCAGTAACTAATGCAGTTTGTCTGCACATCCAAGGCAGACAATTCCAGTTCCTTTGCTGCTGTCTATGACCTTTTCACACTACTGCCTGTCAAACTTACTGATCTCGTCTTCATTTACAGCACTGCCAGTGCAAAACCCTATAAGCAAAGGAGCTATCAAGAATTAGAACATTTTTATGTCCCTTACTCTCTTGCCAGAGCACTGCAACAAAGGCAGTGCAGGACCCAACCATTCCTATCATACTACCACACCACCTTTAGGAAAAAAAAAAAAAAGAAAAAAAAAGAAAAAAGAGGGGTAAAAAAAAAAGAACATTTTTAATCAAAAAGGAGGAAATCTGAACGTTACCTTACACACTGGAGACAGAAAAGCTGAATCCCATCACAAAACAATTACCCTTACTTTCCTGTTATTAGGTCACAGGAATTTAAATATCTTTCCCTCCTTCTCCCACTATGGAAGGATTGTGTGATTCACTCTGAATCCCTCAGAAAAAAATCTACAAAATCTCTTGCCTTCATGGAGTTCTCAGGTACCCAGTGAAGTTTTACATCCCGTGCCAAATCCAGAGTGTACATGAGTAGGCAAAAGAAAGAATTGGCTAACAGAACAGGTGGTGCCAACAAAGAAAAAAACAATTTGTAGTTGAGAGAAAGGGGGGGGAGCAGACAGGCATAAAAACCCCAGCTGAGCACTGACACACAGAAGCAGAACAGGAAAAAAAAGAGAAACTTAGCGCAAAAACCTCTGCCGTTTTTAATGTCAGATGCTCAGAGTACTAAGCAGGGGAAAACATGCATTTACTTTACTTTGCTTAAGCCAGCATGTGCCAAACACACCTTCCCGTCATGCAGATGAGGTGTCACCATTCCAAAGGCATTCTACGGGGATTCTGTTCTGTTCCAGCACCAGAAACCAAAATACACCACTAAGAGTTTTTACGCACCGTTTACAATGCAATAGAACACACATAACTACTCTGCCTACAAACTTCAAAACCAATGCTTACTACAAAAATAAACCTTTTAGTATGTCTTAAAAGTTTAAGAGTATGTCAGAGAGAGAGAACTCAACTGGCCTTGAAGAAGGGACTCGAAACTGTCTTTACTGACTGACTCTCAAACAGCATCTACCACTATCACAAACCCATACGTGCAGTTTACTGCAAATGTTTTAGGGCAGAAATCACAGATTTTTTTCTTCCATTAAAATCCACGCAGCCTTAATACAGCATTAAGGAGACGCTGACGCTCCGGGCAGCTGTGCCGCCCAAGCAACAAGGCACCAAAGCGAGGATGGAGGCCAAGGTCCAGGCTTCTCCCTGCCCGCCGCGGGCCCCGAGCAGAGACGGAGCCATGCAACATTCTCCAAGGAATGCCGTACGAGACCTCACGACCCTCGGAACAGGTGAGCGGGGCCCAGGGCCCTGCAAGTAACGCCTCTGCAGCGGAAGAGAGCCGGAGCAGATCGGAGGCGCTGCTCCGAGCCTCGGGACGGAGCGGCGGGCCCACACCGCGGGGCAGAGTCCGGGACGGGCCTGGGCGGGGGAAGGGGCACAGGGCTACGGCGNGGCCCCACTCACCGGGCCCGTCCCTGCAGCGGAGGAAGCGGCGGCGGCCGGAGCCAGGCATTCAAAATGGCGGCGGCGGGGCCGCAGTACCGATACCGCAGGCGGAGGGATCCGCGCGCCGGCCCGCTCCCCTCGGCTTCCAGGCCTTCCCTGCCCCGGGCGGGAGCACGGCCGCAGAGGCCGCGACGGGGACAGGAGAGGAGCAGCACGGCACCGGCACCGGCGGGACGAGAAGGGCCGCTCGCACTACTTTTCTTGGCGGAAGCATCCACGGTACCGGTCTCGAGAGGAGCGGTGCGTCTCCACCGTGGCAGTCACTGATGACGTCACGCGCGGGGAGGGCCTCCCCACCCAGCCCCCAGCGCTCCCCCGTGGTGCAGCCGGGCGGGTCCCGCCGCCCGCAAACAGGGTTCCGCCTGCGGGGCGGCCGGGCGCGGTCGGCGAGGCCGCAGGGACCCCGCCGTACTGCTGGTGACCCCGGGACAGCGTCACGCTCTCCCGGCGGCAGAGGTCAGCTCTGTGCCTGCAGCGCGGCAGCAAGCACGAAGTAGAGCGTCTGATGCAGAAAGCATGCAGGGCCGGGCCCCTTTTCCTGCCGGNCGGACGGCGGGGCCGAGTGCTGCGGCCCTGCGCTATGGCCCTGGCGAGGCCGCGGAAGCGGTGGCGGGGCTGACGGTGGACCAGTACGGGATGCTCTACAAAGTGGCAGTGCCTCCCGCCACCTTCTCCCCCACGGGTCTGCATCCTGTGGTCAACGTGAGCCCCCTGCCCCCCGCCTTCAACGTGGCCTCACCCATTCTCCAGCACCCTGGGGTGCCCTACCCACCCATCCACTATGCTCAGATCCCTCCGGCCTCCCTGCAGCTCATCAGCTCGCACTACACCGTGCCCTACGCTGTCCCTCCTGGCTTCCTGCCTAGCCCTCTCCTGTCTCCTTCCACCAACCTCACCACCTCCCATGTCCCCCACTTTGTGCCATACGCCTCTCTGTTTACAGAAGAAGCCGTCCCTTCCCCCCAGACTACCTCTCCCACCCACACCTTCAACAAATCTGCTTCTGCAGTCTCTCCCTCTGGCCAGATGCAGCACCACACTGGGACGCAGCTGTTAGACATTGCACCAGGTAGAATTCCAGTTTACTACCAGATGTCCCGCCTCCCACCAGGGTACTCAGCATATGAGGCACCCACAGCAGGTGGAAGCCCAGAGTCTCCTCAGCAGGACAGTCAGCTGAGTTCAGAGGTAGCTGCTGCCAATGGTGAACAGAGGCATCTGGAACATGATGTGGTGAGGAGGACCAGTGAGACTGTGGACTCTGCTGGTAGCAAAGCTGAAGACCGTCTGCCTGGGGCTGCAGCAGTGGGGTGTGGGGTAGATGGACCTTTCATTTCAGGTTACCAGACGTTGGGAACAGAGGTCTCTGTGCCCGCTCACAGAAGCACCCCAGACACTGATCTGGAGGTTCAGAGGGTGGTGGGGGTGTTGGCATCTCAGGATTATCATGTTCTGGCAGCCCAGAGGAAACAGGACCCGAGCCCTGTAAACCTTTGCCATAATGTCCCTGATCAGCAGGGGGAGTCGAAGGACGCGCTGAGGAACGCGGTCGAGAGGGCTGCTGCTCCTGAGAAGAGCCGGTGCAGGAGCCCCTATGTCACCTCCCCGGAAGAGCCACTTAGACAAAGACAGTTAACCAAAGGAATGGTGATAGCCAACGGCAAGCCAGTCCTGGTTCCCGTAGGATCTGAGCCCATCAGGTCTTCCACTTCTGAAACCCTGGTGGGTCGGAGCCCAGAGGCACAGGCTCAAGGAAGCATGCTGGAGAAGGACCTGCAGCCCCCCAGCTCCTCACACTTGCCCTCTCACTTCATGAAAGGAGCCATCATCCAGCTGGCCACGGGAGAGCTGAAGCGGGTGGAGGACCTGCAGACTCAAGACTTTGTTCGCAGTGCGGAGGTGAGCGGGGGCCTGAAGATTGACTCCAGCACCGTGGTGGATATTCAGGAAAGCCAGTGGCCTGGGCTTGTCACACTGCATTTTGTGGTTGGGGAGCAACAAAGTAAAGTGAGCATTGACGTGCCCCCAGAGCATCCCTTCTTTGTGTATGGCCAGGGCTGGTCCTCCTGCAGCCCAGGGCGGACTGCACAGCTCTTTGCTCTGCCCTGCCACAGGCTGCAGGTGGGCGATGTCTGCATCTCCATCAGTTTACAGAGCATGAACGGCAACTCTGCTTCTCAGGCTAACTACCCTCTGACAGATCAGCTGGTGTCTGCTAGGGAGAGATCTGACAGGACAGCTCAGGGGTCTGCAGAGCCACCCAAAGGAGCTGCTGAAAGGAAGAGCCACACGGATAGGGAGGGCACAGCCCTGAGCTCCCATGTGGAGCCCTCTCAGCTTGAGGCTGGTGGCCAGCACAGCTGGGCAGCCCCAGGCTTCCAAAGATACAGCACGCAGGGAGAGGAGCCTCGGCCCTCCCTGCTCCGTCCCTCTTTCATTCCCCAGGAAGTCAAGCTGTCCATCGAAGGGCGTTCCAATGCAGGGAAATGATCCCTCGGGCTGTCAGCTAGGGCATCCCCTGTAGGTGAGCCTCACCGTCAGATGGAGACATTGCACAGACTTTGTGAGAGGTTCACCGGCCTGGCTGCTTTCTGCCCTGCAGGACTGGGGTTGTTGTTCCATCCAGTTCAGTGGCTGACCAGGTCCTCTTGGGGAATCCAGAGGGCTCCAGTGCCTCAGGGAGCAGCAGCAGGCTAGCTGGGGCAGGCAGTGGGGGTGTGCTGAGAGCATTCCAGAGGCTGAGACTGGGGCTTTCTCACACCTCCCCCAGAATAGATCCCCTGCAGGGCAGGGTCTGGGCATTCAGGATGGGTGGGGAGAGGAGGAGGGCAGACATGGCTTAAGGTAGCAGATAAAATTGCTGAAGATTTTATTCCTCCTTTCTCATGATGGGGAGAGATGGGTCCCAATGGAGCTGAGTGGGCTCTACTCCCAGAATCCCTTTTCTTCACACATGCACTTTAAAAGGACCATTCACCAATGGAGCTCTTGAGGGCAGGATAAATGGAGATGCTTCTCTGGTGGTTCTTTTTAATGTCTCTTCCACTGAATCCAACTGCTCTTTCTTCTTGCAAAGAATGTACAGATTTGAGTGAATCGCAGAAATTCAAGAGGAAGGACCAAAAGGATGGGTTTGGGTATAGGCAAATAGGGAACTTGAGCACTTGGGATGGGATGCGAGTTGGGATGGGAGACATAAGTTTTCTGCTATAAAATAGATTCGTTTGCCACCAAATCAAATATTCCTTCCCATGTTAATAACTTTAAAAAAGCAAACATCTGTCAGGCTTATAGCCTTTGTAGAGGCTTAGCCTGTGGGTGACTGGGATTGGGTTGGTTTTTTATTTGTTGTTGGATTTTGATGGGTTTTTTTAAGTTGGAGTAAAATACGTTTAGCATTCTCTAGAGAAGGATGGAAACACATCCTTTTTATGTGAGAGAACTGAGACTATTTCATAATTAAATCAGAAGAAAACTTTCCGGGTTGCTAATTTTTCCCTGCAGGCAAGTTTTCTGAACAAGCTCTAGACAAGAGATGAGTGTTTGTGCATGTGCAGGCAAGGTACAAAGTTTCTGCTGAGTACAATTCTATGGTTAATGCAGGGACTCTAAAAATATCACAGCATCACAGGGCATTTTCGGGGTGGGTTGTGTTAGTTTTTCTAATTTTTTTACTTTGGAGTTTACCTGTACAACAATATGGTAAAATCAACAGTAGTCTTCACAGTGAGATTAAATACAAGCATATACTAATACCTCGTTATGGTAATAACACTCCACTCAAGTGAAGGCTCCTGTAATTACACTTAAGTTGCCCTCTCTGATGGTGTGTTACTACACCAGCTCCAACTGCTTAGCTAGAATTAAAAATAGTCACCATAAAATTGAGGATAAGAGTCTTCACTGATTTAACGGGGGTGAAGGACTCCTGGTACTGAGGTGCCCATCTCCCTGCTCGGCCCAGGCTTTGGTTGGGTTTCTGTCCGGCATGCAGGTCCCTGTTTGATTCCCAGTGCTGCTCCTGATGTTCCGTGTACCATTGCCCCTCTCTCTTCTCCTCTCCTGCAGTTTCTGTCCTGTGTGCCTGCCTGCTGGGGCACTGCTGCTCTTTCCTACACAGCCTCCTGGGCCCAGATGTCTCCCGGGCAGTGCTGGTGTCTTAGGGCTGTTCTGCACATGCTGCAGCCACCTGGCTGTGTGATGGAGGGGTGCTCTGCCTGAGCACTGGGCAAGTTAGAGAGTCTACAGAGCATCCCAGGCCATCAGCCCTGTTCTCCTACCTAGCACAATGCTGGCTGTTTCTGTTGCCTTTGAAATGCCTGCACCAGGACAGTTTCTTTTCCAGCCTTAGGTGGGTTGTGCTGCTCATGCCTTCAGTGTTTGTGCCTCAGAGGGTTTCTCCAGAATGAGGATGCTGCCTGTATCACATGCAGCTTCCCCCCCCAAATGACGCACTGCTTTTGATCTCATCAGCTGCATTTGAAATGTATGAAGTCATGGTGATGCTGTAATGTGAAGATTCTGCCTCCTTGGATGCAGCAGCTGTGGAAACAGATGCTGTTTTCATGGCACCATTTGTTAGTCAAATGTACTGCCTGGGCCCAGGTGCCCAGCCTCGTCACCTCGTGTGTTTCACAGTTGCTATTTATTGGACTCTATTACACAAAAACCTCAGTTCACGTGGGTTAGTGCTTAATGCTCAGGATATTCAGGGTGTCTGTGGCCGAAGGCAGGAGGCAGAGGAGCCCCGGTTCTCTTTCCTGCCCCTTGCATGGTACATGCAGAGGATTCAGAGCTGTGGCAGGTGGCTAGGGAGGATCTGGCATACCTAAAGTGTGTGAATGCAGACAGACTGGTTGCACGCAGTGAGGGAACATCTGAGCAGCTGATGGGTGCACCTTTGAACACAGAAGTCTCTGTCTTCTAGGGAGAGGGTCTGGGGAGCCTGCCTAATCTCATGTTACTGTAACTACTGCTCCTGGGTCATGGCCACACTGAACAGTGGTCTGGCAGGGCAGACACTGATGGACCAGGGGGGTTGCCCTGTGGCAGAGCATCCTTGTCCTGTGGGCAGCTGAAGGGCTGTGCAAGTGCTCACCCTGGGTCTAGGTTAGGTGCACGTCTGCTGAGCGTGGTTCTGAGCTCTGTGGAACAGGCCAGGGTGAATTTGACCTTGGTGCTTCTACCCAGAGTCCCCCTCAGTCCCATGACTGTGCTTGTTTCAGCTGCCAGTTCATCTATGGATGCAACAGTCTGGGGCACATCCCAGGGTGGGGCAGAGAGGTGGAGAATCTGGGCATCTGCCTGCAACTCGCCCCAGAGGCAGTAGGCAGGACAGGGCCACTGGTGACCCTCTAGCCCAGCTTGGCAGTGCTCATGATCACTGGAATCTGTCCGTACTGGCTTGGGCTGCATTGCTCAATGCCTGTGGTGGTGGCTGCATGAGGTTCTCCCAAGACAGGGATCATGTGAGACCAGTGCTGCTGCAGGCAGAAAGGCTGCGAGTGAGCCCGTGGAGGAGGCTCTTATTTCTTAGGTTTCCAGGGAAGGGAGGAGATAAAGCCAGGAAGACATTGTGGAATGAGATGGTTATTCAGGCCTTTCTGCTGGCAGAGATGTGACAGGCTACTTGAAGAAACTGTTTTCCTGCTGCTGTTGTGAGGGGAGGAGAGCTGTGGTCTGTCCTACCTGGAGGAGAAGGCTTCCCGGTCTCAGACTTACCTAGCTCACCCTCCCTCAGTGGTGGAAGGAGTCTGTAGGATGCAATAACGAATGTCTGTAGCCATCTGTCCCTCACCAAACATTCCTTGGGTCAGCTTCCCAGCAGAGGCCAGGCCTGTGTCTAGGCTGCATGTACACTGTTGCTCCAGGAACGTGAGACTTGCTCCAAGTGACAAGTGCTCATCACTACCAGACTATGCAGAGGAAGCTCTGTCTGGAGGGAGGGCAGGCTACAGAGGTCCCTCTGCCTCCCCTTTCCAGCAGGTGTCCACTTACAATGCACTTTTCACATTAAGTGTCCCCGCCCCCTATCCCACCCCACACTTGAAGTCACTTTCCCCATAGAGAACTAAAAATCCTTGTTACTCAGAAAATATTGAGAGAAGCTACAGCAGCTGGAGCAGCCCAAATGCGAGTTCCTGCCCGCAGCAGTACATGTGCCTTTCTCCAGTGTCACTCACAACTGCTCTTTGTCTTTCAGGCTGTCCTAGTGCCTGAAAATTTGCAGAAGCTGCTAAGATGGCTACAAATGCACATTCAGTACAGAGTTTGGCCCAGGGTGTGTTCCATGTATGGCTTAAAATGCTGATGGTCAAGGCCCCTCCACGGTCTCCACATCTGTTGGTGGAGGACAGGACTTGTCCCTTGCGTCCCCCCAGGCTGCCACTGCCCCATCCCACCCCACATCCCTGCACATTCTGGTTGTGTTCTGCTGCCATGGCACCTTAGCGCCAGGGGAGGCTCTGCCCGTGCCCGGTGGAGCGGTGGGGCCGGGCTGCCCTGAGGCAAGGAGGTCTTTGTAGATAAAAAGTGCTGACCCCGACTATAATCCCAGTTATGTAATGGCTATATTAACATGTAACCGACCGCATTGTATCTAAAGCCTTAGAACTAGTCAGGTGCTCCCCTCCGACCTCGTTCCTTCCCCTTTCGTCCCACCTGATCTTTAACAAAGCATTAATAATTATAAGGATAATCTCTATTTTGTTGTGCTTTTTTTTGTAACTGTTTTAAATAAATCAATTTGTACTGTATATTTGTACTTTTGGTGAGATCCTTTTTCCTGTTTTACCATTTTAAGTCTGTACTTGGCTACACACAGATTGTATTTTTATTGTTAATGCTCTTATGAATATTGCATTTAACTTGTTGACTCTGTAAACACAGTATATATCTATATATATATCTATATATAAACCAATAGCTTTTCTTTTGGTGTTTGAGATTTTTTGCTCGTCTGTAGCATCAGTGGTCATTAGGATGTGGCTTCTGTAGTCTTTCACAGAAGGACCTGGAGACTTGTGACAAGGGCAAGGTAGAGGCTGCCTCACAGATGGATCATAAGCCATAATTCTGTGTTCCAATACTTTTACTTTTGCGTGGCCTTTTTCTTGAACCCCTGGCAACAGTGATCAGGCACTAGCAACACTGCAGGGAATGTTTCAGCTGCAGCTTGCAGAGTGGAGCAATGTCTCTGCTGGCCAAGTGAAACAAGAGCAATATCAAATACTGTGCAAAGCAAACTGTTGGTTTGGGTATGAAACTGGACAGAAGTAAAATAAAAAGTGAGAGATCAGTTCAGAGAACAAAGATAATGTGGAACAGAATGGACTCTTTCCAGATCTGATGCCTTTTCCCAAAGTGAGAGAGGCAAGGATAGCTCCTGGATGTCAGTTCTAGGTGATGAACGATCAGTTAAAACAGCTTCTGTGAGGTGAGGAAACAAGATATTACAGTGGCACATGGAGAAAATTGCAGTACTAAAAAGATGAAACGCTTTTAGTAGCAAGCCTCCGCAAGACTGTAAGGTTAGTAAATTATCATGAAAAATGTAACACTATGCTCTTTGTTTTAAGAATTAACTGAGGCTTTAAGGGACTTTGATCAAAAGTTTTTCAAAGTGAAAAAAAGAGGGGAAAAACACGTCCCTAGTCGGTCTGAAAGGTTGTGCTTCTCATTTTAACTTCAGTCTTCTGATCTCAGGTAGGGGTCTTGCAGTCACCATTTCTGGCTTGATGCAGAGAAGCAGCTATCAGAGTGAAGACAGTGAGTGACTCCTGGTGTGTGTACAGCACCTTGTAACTGTTCTGCAAACCTGAACTGGAAATGCCAGGAAAGCAGCAGGGGTCTTCAGTGCACAGCAAATGGTTGGCACGCCAGAGCCCATGCATTTCCAGATGCTTTTAACTTAAATAATTTCATAATAATTTCTATTGGGAACCCTTTCATATAGGTGCAGATTATGATCCCATTTTGCCTTGGCTACCTCTTGAATAAACTAAGGCAGGCTTAAATTCTCTGCCCTCTGTCAGGTTTTTCCAGATGCAGTTATTGTGCCTTTCCACAGCTCCTTCCCAGCTCACCCCTTTTCCACATTTCTCTCATTGGTTTTCCTGCTGAGTATGGAAGCAAAAGCAACTTTTATTTTCTAGCTGTGTGATTCTGTTTCCTAACAATCCCCCCTTGCCCCACATTGTTACCTGCAGTGACCACTGAAAGTCACTGCTGGTCACAGAGGGATCATTATGAGATAATCGGAGTGGGATCTGTGGCCCTAGAAGAGCAGTGTTGGATCTATCTGTCTTAAAATGGTTGAACAAGCTCATCATACTGTGAAGTCACAGAATATTTGAGGTGGGAAGGGGACCTCTGGAGGTCATCTGGTCCAAAACTCCATGCTCAAGCGGGGCCACCTGCATCCAGATCCGAGTCTTTGGAATTTTGCCAAGGTGGGAGACCCCATGACTTCCCAGGGTAACCTCTGGCAGTGCGCAGTGCTCTCAGGGTGAAAAAGCATTTCCTGATGTTCAGAGGGAACCTCCTGTGTTTCTATTTGTGCCCCTCACCGGGCACCACTGAAAGCAGCCTTACTCCATTTTCTTTACGTTCTCCCTTCAGATACTTATAAACACTGATGAGATCCCCTGCCCTTACCCTGAGCCTTCCCCTCCTCTAGGCTGAGCAGTCCTAGCTTTTCCTCACAACAGAGATGCTCCAGTCCTTTCACTGTCTTTATGGCCCTTTGCTGGATACTCTCCAGTAGGTCTGTTCTGGGAAGCCCACAGCTGAGCACAGTGCTGCAGTGCTGAACAAAGGAGAAAGTACCAGAGAGCTGAGCGACCCTGTTTACCACTCACCCAACTCCTTTGCTTGCAAACCTGAAATGCTGTTTAAGATAAAATTAACTTGTAAGCAAAGCAGCAAACTTGTCTGCTGTTTGCTTACCTCAGTCAGCCTTTCTCTTAGTGTTTATATGTGGTATCTTAGAACAGGAACTCAGTTTCCTCTAGTTTTCCCATGGTTGCTACTGCAAATAAGCACATAACAATAGTGTTAAGATAATGGACATGCACAGCCATTTCCAGAGAGACAACATCCCCCTTCGCTTCTTTTTTATGGGCACAAACTGCAAGGGATTTACCCCAGGAGGAGCTGGGAACTATCAAAGTCCTCAGCTACGTAATTCCTGTCGCAGTACACAAGATCCCTTTCCAGTGAGGTAGGCCTTCACTTGCAGCTGAACTGCAGCAGCTCAAACCCATCTATGAGGCAAGGGTCCAAGGCTGAAGCACCAAAGAAGGGGACTAAATAAATGTGAGCATTCATTTATTTTCCCTCTGTTAACAGGCCACGCCTTGGCCCTCAGAGCAGACTGTACCCTCAGAATCTGCTCCCACTATGGCTACATTGACAGCCATCTCCCAGCTCTGTTCCCCTCCTGTGTTCAGGAGCAAACAAGAACCATCTTTCAGGGGGAGTCAGACAGGGACCCACCGCAGCCTCCTGAGTGTGGAAGCCCATGGTGCACCTGTGGCAGGGACAGCAGAGGTGACACAGTCCGTGGCTGTATCTTAATGCAGCGCACTGTTGCTCTGCTCCTCAAAGGTCACTTTGCCCAGCAGCTGGCTCTCAAGCTCCACGTTGCTCACTGGTAGTGGGAAAAAGTTCATTTCAGCTGCCAAAGCGGCCATGGCAGAGGGGTCCTGACCGAACTGGGCACGGAGCATCATGTCCATTTTCTCCAGGCGCCGCTTGAGCCGCTTGGCTTCGCGCTCTCGGATCAGCCGGGCTTGGCGCTTCTCCGGGGTCTCATTGGCACGCTTCAGCCTCATGGCCTCCCGGTCCCTCTGCAGCCGCCGCGCCCGCTGCTCGTCTGTCTCCTGCATGCGCTGCAGGCGCTTGGCTTCTCGGTCCCGCATGCGCCTCACCTCCCGCTCCTCGGGAGTCTCGTTGTCCCGACGGCTCTTCTTGGCCGTGCGCTCCCGCTCCAGGCGCTGCAGCCGCACCTCCAGGGGTTCGTTCTGCCGCCGCAGAGCCCACTTGCGCATGCCGGGGGCCTGGGCCTCCATCAGCTTGCGGTAGGCAGCGCAGTTGTTGCACACCAGGAGGATGCCCGCAGGGTACACAGGGCTGTGAAAGGAAACGTCCTTCCCCTCCAGGCCGGAGGGGCCCTGGCTCGGTGGTGTGGGCAGGCGATCGGCGCTGAGCACCTCGGGCAGCTTCTCACTGCAAAGCAGAGAGGGCAGTCAGAGACTTGGAGCTGATGAAAGAGTCCCCTCCCAAAATGCCTGGAGGACTCCATCATTCTGAAGGTCTTTTCCAGCCTTAATGATTCTATGTGCCCACTGCACCAACAACAGAGGCCTCTGCTGAACCATCCCTGCCACAGACGTGTCTGAGTATCTAAAATGAAGCAACATCATACTAGGGGTAGGCAGTGGGTTAGGCCAGAGCAGTCTCTGGGTTGGAAGAGACCAAAATCAGGAGTTGGCCAGCAACCTGCTCCTCCCCAGCTCTGGATTTCTCTGTTTAGCCCTATTCCACTACTTTGTGGATAATCTTGCACCAGGCAGGACACAAACAAGAATAATTTTGGTTTTTGCCTGTAGTGCTGCTCTGGAAATGATGGACCTGTCTGGACAGTACAGACCCACTCTGATGGATTGCTGGGCAAGGGAAGCAGTTGATTGTTCCTCAGGGACTGGAGACACCAGTGCTTTCTGCACAGTTCCAGTTCTTACAGCTAAGTAACACCCTTGGACCTTGGGGGTCTTTGCAGGTGAGGTAGAGCTGCAGGCAGGAAGGAATGGAGGGAATTTCACTCACTGGTAGCGTTCACAACTCTCCCTCAGAGGCCTTACTGGATCCAGAGCCTTGACTGCTGTGTCATTTGAGGCAACCTACCTAACCTTAACATAGGTACCCTAGACCAATCACCAGCCACGGTGACCCTGACCTGCTGAATGTGGCGTGGCTGGTGAAGCGTGCTCCACAGACCGCACAGTTTGACAGCTGGTCCTCTGAGTGGATCAGAAGATGTCGCCCGAGGGATCCTGGTGAGCTGAGGGCTCTGCCACATACAGGACACATGTAGCTCTTGGCGCTCACCACAGCTGCAGTGTGCTGCAAAACAGCCCATGGTTATTAGTCAGAAATTGCCCAGTTCCCTGCTGAGTCTGAGGCATGCTCAACAGATCCAGCAAGCCTTGGAATGGGAACACTTTACCACTACACATCTGTCTTGACAGCTTCTAAACCAAGCTTAAAACGTCTGGGCTGTCATGCATCAAACAGCAAGGAGGAAACCTTTCTACAGCTCCACTCTAATGCACAAGAAACAGTTAATGCCAAATCACTCGGATCCTAAGACCTGACCCTTGTTTTGGGAAATGCATCAGAGGAGCTGCTGTAGTTAGGCAAAGTATGGCTGGACTAACAGTAGGCAGCATGCTGGTGAGGATGTGTTTAGATGGAGACAGACAATGCAAGTAAGTGGTCAATTCAGTTCTTCTTCATTCCTTCTTTTATAGACTTTGATGTGCTGTGAAGAGAGTACTAACATCAAAACCTGTGATATTCCAGCACAGATTTCCTGCAGTACTGGAATAATTTCAAAGGAAGAACAGCTGTTTTCATAGATAGGAACTGTGGTAAAGGTAAACAATAAGGAGCCAAGTCCTTAGGAGCAGGGTTTCTTATCTCACTGAATGATGGAGAAGTTGTTTACATGCTTTATCTGAAGGAAGTGCCAGGTCTTAGACTGCAACTGCTTGTGGAGACTGACTTGGGACAGTCGTGTTTTCCAGATCTGCAGAGTGGTATCTTGCTGATTCCCCAGGTCAACCTCGGGCCACAGTTTACTGCTGTAAACTTCAGTCACACGCTAGCTAGAAAATCAGTTCTGTGACTGCACAGAACAGAACAAAACTACCCTGTGCTTTGGGTTGTTTCTGCGTTTAGAGATTAAGGCCAGAGATGTCAGACAGGTTGGACCCATCCCCTACCTGGTACACATGAGCAATGACCTGCTCTCTGCTTCCACACTCCAGCTGGCAGAGGGGGCACTGTGACAGCCCCAGCACAGGCTCAGCATTCAGACTCCCAGGGACCTACAAGGAGGAAAAGCCCCTTTGTGTGAGGCACACAGATCTCCTGGCCACCCCACCCCACCCTCTGTTGATATCTGGTCACCAGTGCACACAGGCCTTGAGCAGACCAAGTGTCCTGTGCACAGTCCTGCCAGGGCTGGTTTGTGTTCTCACAGTCCAAAACGTCCTTTACATGGCCTCTGAGTAAAATTCTTGCTGTCTTGGGGAGAAGAGGTCTCATGGCCTCCACTCACACCCAGCCCTGGCCACTTCAATGGCTCTGGCAGGCAAGGGTTGCTCCATAGGAGGAGGGAAGGGTAGTCAGTCAGAAAGGCACCAGAACTGAAGGAAGGGGACAGGCTGCACAGCCAGCTCAGCCAGCCAGGAAAATGACAATTTGTGCTTGCTAGCTGCTGCTCCAGGCAGCCTGAGAGCTCTTCACACCCTTTCCTCCTGTCTGGAGATGTTGTTCGAAGGAAGTGGGAGGCAGAAATAGGTAAGAAACGGAACAAACCATGGTGGGGGGAGAAGGTGCTTAGACAGTAAGTGCCCTCCTCTCTCCCTGGGAGGAGAAGGTGAGTGCAGAGCCAGTACACACTTGCCTCGTTTTCTCTGGTCAGTGGGGCTCCAGCCCCAGGCTGTTCTGCATTCTCCAGTTCCTTCTTCACTTTCACCATTGAGCCATCCTCCTCAGATGTGTGGGAAGAAACTTCATCCTGGGTGGTTTCCTCATCGTCACTGCCACCTGGAATGTGAAGAGCAGTTATTCCAAGTGCCAGGACCCAGCAGGCACATATAGACCTTATCTGTTCTGGGGCCTCTACCCACCCCCTCTGACCCAGGGCTCCATTTAAACTCAGGCTGGGGCACTCCAGGGACTGAAGTGCTTTGTTCCTGCACTTAGCCTGTCACCCTGCCTCGCTTGACAATCACCAGTAGGCCCTACTGCTGTTGCCAGCCTGCTCTGGTAAGTTGGGACTGCACCCCAGTGGCAGGGTGGTTGCCTAGTCTGTGTTGTGGTGGCCCTTGGCTCTGGGCTTGCCTTCCCTCAGGGAGCAGCCCTGCTCTTGCTGTTTGCTAACACCAAGTCCTGCAGAGGAGCCAAGGGCTAGGCCGAAGGAGGGGATGGGTAAGATGGTCCTTGATAGACCCTCACCCCCTGTCAGAGTCTCCCCAGCCCACTACTTTGCCATTACTGGGAGGGGCAGAACTCACTGCTGCTGGAGTCGGGGTCTTGCAGTGGATGTATGGCTGGCCTTTGGTCCCCAAAAGCTCCAGGGAAGTTGTTTTTCATCATGGCTTGGCGGGCTTGTTCCTCCAGCCCTGCAAAGACTTGCTCCCCTGGCAGTCACAAGGACAAAGAGTCAGACTGGTGCCATTCCATTGCTTTCACCACCAAGGCTTGCCAAAACCAACCAGTGTGGGGCTGCTCACCTGCACTGTGCAGAAGCTCTGGCGTTACCTCTTGGAAAGCATTTAAGTAACCATATATCTGCCATATGCAGACAGGAGTCTTTCTCTGCTAACAAGCTATCTGCCAACAGAGCTATAGCAGGGCTCTGGGAGGAGGGGAAGCTACGGGGAGACTGTCACAGCATCCCAAACCAGGCACAGTTCTGTATTACTCTTCTAAATCATCAAGTCCTATTCCCTGCTTTAACAGGCAACTTGCACAAAAATGGTATCTCCCTTAGTGCCTGGCACTGCATATGCTCTCTCTTGAGGGATGCTCAAGCCAAGTGTTGTCTTTGTCATTCTCTGTCAACACCTCCTGTCCCAGCAGGACTTAGGACAAGCTGCCCATCAAGAAGGTGTTTGTGCTCAGAGCTGGGGCCCTCCTGCTTACGTGATAGGTAACTTGCTTCACTACTTTGCCTTGCTCAGCAGTGGCTCTTGGCTAAAATAAATCTTGCTGACACTTCCATATGCTTAAAACAGAAAACGAAGGGAATGAACTCAAAAGCTGAGAAGCTTGTTAGCATAGCTTTCAGTCTGGTTTACTGAAAGAAACCAGATCACTAGTATCTCAACTCAAGAGAAGGCAAGCACATTGGAAGAAGGCAATTATTTGTGCTCA
The DNA here is from genome assembly GCA_038090715.1 of Florisuga fusca. NCBI lineage: Eukaryota > Metazoa > Chordata > Aves > Apodiformes > Trochilidae > Florisuga > Florisuga fusca. The sequence goes on along the minus strand of JAAWXA010000018.1, from coordinate 19,497,449 downwards.
TCTGAAAGAAATAAGATGATTTACAGCAATCCCTGCTAAGAACTTTTGGTTTTGAAGAATAGCAACACAAGGTAACCATTAATTTTCATATTAAATCAAACAAATTACTCTGTTCCAGGTGTAGTTGCAATTTGCCTCTCTCAGTGGAAGAGCTGGAAGCACTGGGGGCACATTGCTACAGTTGCCAGCGGGATGGCTTTAGGATTAAATTTATCAACTGATTTTTAAGTTCTCAAGAACCATTCAAAGCATAAACACAAAAATACTAAGGAAGACACACCATATAAAACAAAAACTTTCAAAACAAAATTGTACCTTTTAGAATAGGGTCACAACTGGCATCGGTATAACCAGGGATCTGAATTCCTGACCCACTGACAGCACCAGTCCTGCTACAAGGACAGGTACATTCCCACTTGCTAAACCTTTCAGCCAGCTTTGCCTCAGCCTTGTACTCTCACTGCCTTTCTGGTGCTTACCTCTAAATTTCTGGCACTGCTTTAAAAAGCAGTAATATATGGAAGATTTCAAAGACCTTCAGAAGTCTCATGTGGGAGAATGTCGTAGAGGAATTTTAGTTCCCAACATACCCATGGAGGATTCCTAAAGCACTTGAAGGCATTTGTCATTCTGTTTCAGAAACACGAGAAAAGGTTTCTGCAGAGAAGGCTCTAGAATACAATCCATGTGGGTTAAAGGAGCTGAGTGCCGAGTGCTGAGGAGCATTCTAATTCTATTTGTCACTGAAAGCAGCAGATTATCATCCTGATTGCTGTGACACACAGACTCCCACCAGAAGCCATCCCAGCTCTGAATGATGTTCATGACCTGGAGTGCTGCTTTTATGTCTAGACCACAACCCCATGTTGCTGTGACTGAGACACAGAGCGTACAAACAGCAGACACTACAGAATTACAGTGCCTCTCTAAGCAGCAGATACCCCCACACCACTAGCAAAAAAAGCCCAGAGACCAGAAAAGCATCGCAAGGCAAAGCATGGTGAAAGGAGGAAACCCGCAGAATATGGGACAGATGTAAAACTATGGTGAGTCATGCTACCTGTGAGAGTTACAATGTAGGATTCCCAAACACCACTGATAGTGGGAACAGTTAGGTGTTTGCTTTCTGCCCCTTTTCCCTTCGCAAACAGCTTATGTTTCCATGCAAACAGCCTGTGGGATTTTAAAAGCTGTGATCTTTACATGAAAATGACTGAGAAGGGAACTCCCTCTATCAGTAATGCTGGCATCAGTCACAACTAAGAGTGGTCACTGCCAGTGGCCTCTCTGTGCAACACACCAGAACTGAGTTAGCACTGATTCAGGGCAGAGAACTATCAGCTTACAGCCAAGAAATGCAAACTGCTAACCACACCAGTGCTTTGAGCAGACATCTTGCTTTTTAAAATGCCATCCTTAGCGTGTAAATAAATTCTTACGTATTAAACTATTTTTGTCTCCTAAAGAAGTGAGGGAAGTGTCGTGCTCACCTACTGATGGACTAAGTCTTACTTTGATGAAGTTTTAGAGCTTTAAGTTTTACAGATACAGGGTTATACTTGTACTGTTTCTGCACATATATGCTCACATAAAGACACTTACACTCCCACCCGACTCTGAATTCACCTCCATTCATTAGCAAAGGCAGTAAGAAAGGCAGCAGCTTCAGGATCACTGCTATCAGTAAATGATGTTATGCTCAGTATTGAATTCACAGACTCTTCTCCAGAAGTTCCTTTATTAAATACAAAAAGGGCTGCAGGCTGACCACAATGCCAAGACAAGTCACTGTGTTTTACAAACTCTAGAGATGCAGGATAGTGGAAGATGGTACAAATGCCTCTGCTTTACATTCCAGTTATCCCCCCCATAATCTTGTACGTGAGTGGGATGAGCAGCTGTGGAGGTGGGGGGCAGCCCTGTGGGACTGTGCAACAGGGGCAGTTATGACTGCTAGGTGGGATCTGGTGGTAGCCTTGGTAGCCAGAAAGGTTTTTTTTCCTGAGCCCTTCCCTTCTTGAACTGTGTGAATGCAGGGTAACTCTCAGGTGTTCTGGAAAATAAACACACACACAAAAAAACCCAGCCCCCAAATCCACAAAACAAAACCAGAAGAAACTGCATTATTCCCCTGTCTTCCTTCCTAAAGAGAAAGGTCTCTCAGAGATGAGCCACTTTATTCCCTCCTTGTACATCAACTTAAATGTTGATGTACACCCCTGTCCATGTAGGTCTTCTCTGTGTTCCTTTCCTCGACCTGAATTTTGCAAGTCTTTCCACCACTGTGGATCTACTCCACCTGCCCCATGGCTATTCTGGGTTGTCCACACTGCTGTAGTGGTTACTGAAATGAAAAACAACACAATTGAAAGTTAACAACAGCAGCCCACAGCACCCTTTAAGAACCAAGGATTTTGATGCAAGTAACATTTCTGCTTGGTTTTGAATGCTGGGTGTGATTTCTTGCAAGATACTTTCTCTTCAAACTGGGACTATTATAGACAGCAGAATTCAAGGAACACTGAAGAGCAGAGAATGTGTGTGTGTGTGTGTGTGCAGGGAGGGAGAAGAAAACAGAGGATTAATGTGATATTGGGCCCTGATAAACAGAGCTAAGAAGTGGGAATTAATTTGACTAATGGAAGCTGTTCTCAGGATTTCTAAAATATGCATCACTTGCAGAGGTGCACCAGCAACACAACGAAACGCAGCTCACAGGACAGGAGGCAGAGAAAATAAAAGCCCATGCAAACACCTGCAGCAGATTTTTGGCAAGCACAGGAGCAGTGAGCAGCCCGTGATGGACGAAGTGACAGTGCAGTGGTGGATGGGCTTGAAAGCAAGTTGAGATTAATTGTTTAGAGAGCTTTTATATTTCCATACTTCAGAGTTTGGGAGAAAATAAAGATGCAAATGAACCAATTAAGATATCTCTGCAGGAGCAACATGACGGTGTTGTATTTTTCAATTCAACCTGAAATAGTCAACACAATAAGTATATTCCAGTATTACAGTTTTATTTGTTACCACTTTGTCAGGTGTAAATGCTTTTCATGCACCTTGTGGCAAAACAGAATCAAATTATAAAGAGACAATTATGTACTGCAGCCCTGCCAAAGGGGAAACGACTTAGAGTTAAAACTGTAGAAGGACTGGCTGTCGTGTGGAATGAAACTTTGGTGATTATAAGTAAATTTTATTATTGATTCTGTATTATTTTGAACGTTCATACACATCAACTTCCATTTAAAACTGTTTTGACTTGTAACCATACAACTTCCCAGTCAGCCGCTCTGCATGCCAAAAGAAGTAACTCTGTGCTAAGCTGAGGACAGCAAACACATTGTTGTGACAGCAAGGTTAGATGAGAGCCATGCCAAGCCTGGAAAGTAACCCTGGAAAGAGGTGGCACCAAGGAAGCCAGGGAGAAGAGATCTGCAGCTGTCACCTGCCCTAGAGTGAATCCAAGAAGGAAAATAACATGGAGTGGACATGCAAGAAAGAAGTAGGCACTGTCCTCCCTCAAATCTGTCACGTTAGATATTCACAGTAGTATTTATGCAAATCCAAAAAGCACTTCCCCAGCCCCACAGCCTGCCAAATCAGAACCCAGCATCAGACAACTGCGTAAAAAGCTGCATACCTGCTGTCCCTTTTATTCCTCTCCTCCCAACCACTTCAGTCCCTGTGAAGAAGTCTCAGAAACGTGTCTGCTATGTCTCAGCCTGACTCCTCATTCTGCTGGCTCACCCAGTTCTTGGAGCTGATGCTCTCTCCGATTATCCTCGTCAGTGCACTGCATGGCATTTCTGGGCCCTCCAGATACACAGCAGGCTAGGTAGACAGAGAAGTCCCAACGATTTGGTGGTGTTCATCGTAAGACAGACAAGATTTTCCATCCCAAGGTGGAGACATCACCATTGACATGTTTCTTGTATCCTTTACTCCCTTTGTTTTCTTATGGTCCTACTTGCTGCTCCTGATGGCTCCTGTTGAATAGTTGCTCTGTATCAATGTACCACATGAAAAGGAGGTAAGAAGGTCCCAGAACTCCTCTCTATGGCGCACACCAGTTGCCATAACCTCAACCTCACGCCCACTGGTAGCATGTTTGTCAGAAAGCATCCCCTGACACCAAAACTGGAGATATACAATCACTTGTACTGCAGACTAAAACGAAATGCTTACTGCAAAAATACCACACAACTAAACTCCAAAAGATGTATAGTTTTGCATACAATCGTACAAGTTTCTGAAGAACATAACCCTTAAGCAGTGAAGTGCAGAAATAAGCCCACCTAAACACCTTGGACACTCTACCTGCACCATTACAGTTGCTGTACCCCCTGCTTTACACCCCTGAGAGATGGTAACTCCACACCAGAGAGTCAACACAAGTGTATGCCTTTCATGATCCTGACCTAAACAGCAACAGGGATATCTGGGCTCTCCCAGAAGCAAATGTGTGTGGACCCAAGACATGTTCCTAACATTGCAGGACAAAACACAGGACATGTCAAATTGCTGTAAGGAAGACAATTCCAGCATCATGCAAGTACTGCCAGGTAACTCAGAGGTACACTCTGCCCACTGCTACACCCAGCACCCAGAAGCAGGAATTGGAGAGCACAAGCCAGTGCAGATGCCAAAAGCCATGCCTCAAGACTGGTTTACTGGCCACTGTGGGCAGCTTTGCCAGCTCTCCCAAGACCAGCCCCAGCAGCCACAGGGCTTTCAAGCCCCAGACAAGCAGTTGTCCCCAGTACACTCCCCCAGTGTGCAGTGTTAGGCCGTACCACAAGGTATTTTCCTCCAGCACAGAGAAGAGTGTGCAGATTCCCGTCACCATACCCACACCAAAAGCAGCACAGAGAAACACAGAGGCATGCAAGCCAGCAGAGAAGAATCAGCACAGCCAGGCACTGTTAGGACTGCAGCGTTCAGCTCTGTCCCATACTCCTGAGAGCTACTACAGGTTAGCAGGACCTACTGCCCTCTCATCAGCATTGCTTCCAGTCTACAGAACTGAAAATTTGTTCTTCTCATTCTAGCCCAAATTACACACCACAAATTCTCCACCCACAAAGCTGTGTATGTACAAAGGGCATAGCTTCAATCCCCACAAACTTCTCTCTGCTGCTATCAGTCAAATAAAAGCTGTGCATGTGCAGCTTCCCCTCTGCAGCCAAACATCCACATGTTTCCCAGCTCCACTAACATCTCATTGCAGCCTGCCCACAAGAAGCACTGATGTACAGCACCTTTGGCCCTTGCACTTCCAAACAAATGCCAGGATCTTAAGAATGCAGAGGTGTGTCCTATCAGCACAGCTCAAGCCTGACTGACAGATAGCACCTGCCTGCCCAGTAAATTACTTGGCCACCACCCATTCCCTGTGAGGAAAGAGCAAGTGGCTTTACTTAGAATATCTGATAGGAAATTGAGGTACAGTGAGCTTAAGTAACAGGTCCAAGGCCAGTGAGTTAACTCTGTGGTAGGGCAATGAGCAGGACTGACAAGATCCTGGCTTTCAGCCACACACTCAACCCACTTCACCTAGAACCGCCTTTGCTACCCTAGACAGGCCAGAGCAAGTATTCTAACTTGCACTTGTGACAGTGTGAAGGCAAAGCACAGCTACAGGCCCTTTACACACACACCTACCTTCACAGCATTAGGTGTTTGTTCAAGCCTATCCCTGTCCTGCCATGCCAGGACGCAGCCAGCTCTCCTGATGCACAGAGCTCAGTTTCTCTTCTCACAGCCCCTAAGATTAAACATGAGTAACCACCATTCCCCACAAACTGTACCTTCCCCGCCTCCCCACCTCACTCCACAGCAATGCAGCGACACCAAGGATCCCAGAGAGCCATGTAAAAGAATACTCACAGTGAACTTTGTTAGGAGTGGTCTGTTTCCGACGGGACATGTTTCCCTGACCTGGCAGCAGTGTTGGTCCCCTCCACAGGGGGCTCACCTAAAGAGAGAAGAGCCTGTTACACACATTTCTGGAACCTCCTGAGGCTCTAGTCTAATATTGCTGGCTGTCTCGGTGTCATTCCCACCCCTCTGCCCACAGGGCTCATTCTGCATCACCACAGCCATCTTCACACTCAACATGATCCACAGCCATTTCACAAACCTCTGCATGTGGTCAGTCCAACACAGTTTTCAAGAGAAGTCATAAGCAATCCTGTCCCTGTCCCCAACATACTAAAACCGAAGTGTGTCACTGCAAGAGTGACAGCAGTCTCAGTCCAAACATCCTTCTCCCTCCTGCCCATCCCCATGGCTGACAAAGCCTGATCAAACCTGCAGACCCTGCCCTGGCCCTCTCAGATGGGGACCATGGGGACACAAGTCCCCACCATGCCTGGATGGCTGTGCAGTGCCCTGGACAGTCCAGCTGGGGCAGAGAGGGAACCGACCACCCTGCAGTCACAGCTCCAGGCACAGCAGCAGCTATGATGGGACCACATGGACAGCACTGGGACAGGGGCAGGTCCTGACCCTCATAAGGATGAGCCTCAGATCTGCAGCCCCCCTGCTGTCAGGGCCCATGGGCAGGCAGGGACAGGGACACACAGACGAGGGACACATGAGGAGGAACAATCAGCACCCCACCTTGTCCCTCACAAGTTGGGACATCAATGCCTTATCCTCAGACTGGCAGAGGAAGGAATCAATTCATAGAACCATAGAATCGGCTGGGTTGGAAGGGACCTCAGAGATCATCAAGTCCAATCCTTGATCCACTACCACTGCGGTTACTAGACGGTGTGTCCTGGTTTGAGCCAGGATAAAGGTGGTTTTCTGGTTTGTACTTTTGCTTTCAGCTAAGTTTCTTGTAAGTAGTTGCACTTGCTGAAATTAACAGCAAGTTTCTCAAACAGTGTCTGCTTCTAGGACTGATAACACTGGATGTTTATAGTTACTGCTAGAGACTGGTATGCAAAACCAAGGACACTGCTTGATTTAATTGCCGGGCCAGTGTTAAACTGTGACACCATGGCACTGAGTGCCACATCCAGTCTCTTTTTAAATATCTCCAGGGATGGAGAATCCACCACTTCCCTGGGCAGCCCATTCCATTGCCTGATCACCCTCTCCGTAAAGAAATTCTTTCTAATATCCAACCTAAACCTCCCCTGGCACAACTTGAGACCGTGTCCTCTTGTCTTGCTGAGAGTTGCCTGGGAAAAGAGACCAACCCGCCCCTGGCTCCAACCTCCTTTCAGGGAGTTGTAGAGAGTGATGAGGTCTCCCCTGAGCCTCCTCTTCTCCAGGCTGAACAGCCCCAGCTCCCTCAGCCTCTCCTCATAGGATCTGTGCTCGAGTCCCTTCACCAGCCTGGTTGCCCTCCTTTGGACCTGCTCCACCACCTCAATATCCTTAATTCCAACAGTCCCCGCACAGACAGACAAGACAAAATGAGGAGCTAAACCCATTCCTCCCAAGACAGATGGACAAAAGGAACCGAACATCCTCCTCAGACAGATGGACGCAGGGATCCCATCATCCTCCTCAGACAGACGGACACAGGGATCCTCCTCAGAGGGACCCAGCCGGCAGTTCCTGCTCACGGAGGCGGCAAGAGGGATCCAGCCCACAAGCGGACAGACACACAAACCCCGCTCCCCTGGCGGACGGACGGAGACACGAACCCAGCCCGGGCTGCCGAGGATGCCGGCAGACTACCGAGCCCGACAGCCCGGGCAGACACACCGACAGCGCGGCCCAGCCCCTGGCGGACTGCCGTCCCTCAGGCGGGCGGNCCCCCCCCGGCATGGCGGAGCAGAGCCTCTGCACCGCCCCCCGCCCGCGGGCCACCGCCACCCCGTGACCTGCCGCCTCCGCAGGGCCTGCGGGCCTGCTGGGCAGTGCCGCCGGGCCGCTTACCCTGGGGGCCGCCCCACCCCGGAGAATCGTGGCGGCGGCGAGACGGCAACCACGGTCACCGAGCCCAGCCCCGGCCCGACCTTTCCTCACAGAGAACGCCACCGTCACCTGCCCCTCAGAGAAACGTGAACCCTTCCCCCCGCGGCCCGGCACGCCGCCTTCAGCTAGAGGCTCCGCCCCCGGTGGAGGCGGGGCTGGCGGAAGAGGCGGCGGGCGGAACGCTGTACTGCCGGAACCGCCGCGTCATGGGGCGGGACCTGGCGGGCATCGTATTACCTACCGTGAATGTTTTCACCCACAGGATCCCTCCGCTGACTCATGTAGTCCCTCAGCGCCTTTCTCTCCGCTTTTATTCCGCCGCCGCTTCCCCTCGAGCCGCTGCCGTTCTGGTGCACCAGCAGAATCATGCGGCCTTGCCGCAGCCACAGCAGCTCAGCCGCGACCCACGTCGGGTGGAGGGAGTGCCGTCTCCGTGAGTCCCTCCGCTCGGTTGAGGTGCTGCGGCTCGGGCACCGCCATTTTGGGTGTCTGGGAAGTAAGTGGAGCGGCGCCCGGTGAGTGGAGGGGCGGCGCCTGGGCCAGGGCCCGGGGTTATGGGGGCGCCGGGGTTATGGGGGCGCCCGGTGGTCGGGAAGGTACCGGTGGTGAGGGTTGTCTGTCTTAGGGTGCCCGTGGGCTGGGATGAGGGTAGGCCCGAGGCGGGCGGGGCGTTCCCTGAGCGGTGCCTGGTTGAGGGCGGCTGTGGGGGTGCAGAGAGGGTGCAGAGGGGTTTCTGAGCCCTGTCGGGGTGCGACCAGGCAGGTGAAGCTAACCCCGGCGCTCCCGCGTGTTTCTCTGGGCTATCCTCGGCCACGGGGTAACTATGGGACAAGTCCGCAAGCTGAGTAACATCCTGGAACCCACCCCAGCGAGAGCTGTCCGGCCGCCTGGCCGCCGGGGAGGGCAGCGCCCGTCTGGGGAGCGCAGCAGCCCGGGCGAGGTGCGGGGAACGAAGAGTAGACAGTCTGAGGGGGCTGCAGAACTTTCAATGGGTAGCAGGAAGGTGGGGGAGGATTGCCTGGTGAGCTGGCTGCTGCGGAATGGCTGTGTTTTGAACTAATCTAATGAAGCAGATTGTTAATCGGAATAGTTGTTTAATAGGTGTTTTTACAGAGACGTTGCTACACGTGCTGAGACTACTTCTTGCACTGTAAAGCTATTTTCATTTTCTAGGAGTACATTCCGGTTACAGAGGGCAAAACTTACTTTTTCTGGCATCAGACTTAAATCAAGCATAGATTCATACAGCAATGCTTTTTGCATTGCCTTTTTTTGTTCAGAACTTCATTGAAATAACTCCATTGATGTGTAAATAGATCAGCTAATTAAACTGGATATATTCTAGATAGCGATAAGTCTTTTATAAACTACTGGTTATATTTATGGATAGTGACAGCATTTTGTGCCTACTCTGGTGTCCTTCAGGTACAAGCCAACGTCTTTCCATGTGGTAGCTCTTAAGGAAGGATATTTTGATAAACAGTTCCTGGCATAACAAAATGCTGTAATAAAGCATTTTCTTAGTTAGTTCTTTGTAGGACTAGTGAGTGGAACAGGCTCATGAGATGCTGGAAAAGTGCCAGAGCATCTGTTCAGTGAGCAGGAAGTGTGGGGAATATGGAATGGTGACTTTTCCCTTCTGATACCACAACTGCTACAACCTTAGTTTGTATAGTCCTTAGGTTAATTGTGCAGCTCTAATAGGGTAGAGTTTGTCGTGATTCTTGCACTTTTGTGTTTCTTTAAAAATATGGGGTTTTCACTGAAGGAACACAGAGAGGATTTGGCTGTGTGATGGTTGTAAGTGGATGCTTGAGGCATTGGTTTGCTTCCCTCCCCTTCCCAAGTAAGGGAATAAAGGCGCATATTCCAGCAGCTGTGATATTTATTGTTAAATCTGAATGTTTTCTTCTGCTTGGGCTTCTTAGAAACCGAGGGCTGAATGGAACCATCTCAGTAGGCCGAGCTGACTGAGCTGAGGTACAGTCACACTACCCTGGAGCACTTCTGATAGATGAGTGCTGCAGGTCCCGTCACTGGGAAGTAACCAGGTTCAGGAATAGCAGGCCTATACGTGTTTGTTTGAAAAAAAGTGTGTTTTTTTCCCCAAGGGAAACAGTGGCTAGTGTTCTTCTGGCATGACCAGCAGATGCTGGTTCCAATGACTTCCCCCCTTGTCCCACAGAAGGTGTTGATCATGCTGGGCTCTGGGTTCAAGGCTGAGCGCTTGCGAGTGAACTTGCGCCTTGTCATCAACCGCCTCAAACTGCTGGAGAAAAAGAAGAGTGAGTATTTGAGGAGGCAGGTGTGACCCAGGATGCTTTGTGGGCTCAGGGACTTGAAAATTTTTCTGAAGCCGAGTACTTTCATGGGCTGACAAGGAGTAGCCTTTTTATCTTCCTTGTTGGACCCAGGCTCAGCAATCTGCCCCAGTGTGCAAGTACCCAGAGGAGCAGGCTGGCCACAACATGGCCTCAATGTGGTGGTAGCTGTGGAGGAGGGACATGCCAGTTTGTCCTGGGGCTTTCCCTGTGCCTCCTGCACCTACAGTGTAGTGGGGAACTTCCTGGGTCCTGTGGGAGGCTCTTCCCCCCCTGTGCTGTACTGCCCTGCCCAGACAGACAAGATCCATGGTTCTGGTGACCCTGCAGGGGAGTTGAAGGTGTAGGAGTGCTTCTCTCAGCTGAAAGCCCACTCTCCTTTCTCCCATGAGTTACTGTGCAAGGACCTTGATGCAAGGGATCCACTGCCACAGCTCAGTGTCCTGCACTGCAAAGGCTTGGTGAAGGAGAGAGCACTGTGTGTGGGGGGGCTGTGGGTGGATGTGAGGGCAGCAGTCCCTGCCAGCACAGTGACTGTCCCTGGTGTTTTGTGGTGTAGCTGAGTTGGCCCAGAAGGCAAGGAAGGAGATTGCGGATTACCTGGCAGCTGGGAAAGATGAGCGTGCCAGGATTCGTGTGGAGCACATAATCCGTGAAGACTACCTTGTGGAGGCCATGGAGATCCTGGAGCTGTACTGTGACCTGCTGCTGGCCCGCTTTGGCTTGATTCAGTCCATGAAGTAAGCTCGGGCATGGAGGGTATGCTGTGGGAGAGGGTCCAGGCCCCCCAGGCTCAGGGGGAAGACTAGGGGGGACAGACCTGTGGTGTAGAATAGCACCTGTTAGTCTGGGTGTCCTAGGGCCTCCAGGGAGCTTTTCTTTCCTAGGCAGGGCAGTCTCTGGAACCCAGCATGGAGGATGAGCATGTTGAAGCAGACTGAGGGTAGCAGAGAGGAGATGCTTATGGTGGAGATGACATCTTCCTTTGTTGTCCTCAGGGAGCTGGATTCTGGCCTGGCAGAAGCAGTATCTACTCTGATATGGGCTGCACCACGGCTGCAGTCAGAGGTGGCCGAGTTGAAGATTGTGAGTAGGGTTGTTTGAGGGATGTGCAGGGTGGGGGTGATGCTGGCAGAGGCTGGTGACAGCCTTTGTTCTGGACACTGTGTCCCTAAGGCAGAGGATGTGTGTTCATGGGCTCTGCAGATGGAACCCAGCGCGGGTGTCCTGGCAGCATCAGGGGTGGCTCAGGCTGCTCAGCTGGGGCAGTCCTGGCAGAAATGAGGGTGATATGGGGGGGAGGTAGGCAGCAGTGTAGGGGCTATGGCAGATGTGGGGGGCACAGCCTGTGGGTGCCTGTTTCCAGAGTTTCTCTTCTGCTGCAGGTTGCTGACCAGCTGTGTGCCAAGTACAGCAAGGAGTACGGGAAGCTGTGCCGGACAAACCAGATCGGGACAGTCAATGACCGGGTAACGGGTGGGATGGCGGAGCTGGCAGGGCAGCACTGGATGATGCCTGTGGCTCACTGCAGAGCAGGGTGGGCCAGCAGTGCTGCCAGGGCCTGCTCGCATTGGAGCACAGTGCTGGGGTTCCAGCAGGGGGGCCTTGCTGTGCTGGCTGTGGATGGAGTGGAGCAGAGCATGGCCCATGGTTGCCAGCAGCCCTGGTGCAGTAGTGTCACACTGGGAGGAAGGGCACCCCAGGGCCTGGGGGTCTGGGGCTAGGGCAGATCTGTGCCACGCTGCTCTGGTCCTGCTGAGCCTCTCTGACCCTTGTGTTCCAGCTGATGCACAAGCTGAGTGTGGAGGCACCACCCAAGATCCTGGTGGAGAGATACCTGATTGAGATTGCCAAGAACTACAACGTGCCCTATGAGCCTGACTCAGTGGTGATGGTGAGTGAGGCATCCACAAGTCTGCAGCTCCCTTCTGTGTGCCAGGGGATGAAATGTCCCATAAGCACTGCACAGGGTGGTGTTTGCAGTGAACTTTGCTTTGGTGTCTTCTCAACAGCCCTAGCACAGCATGACCCCTGCCCCTTGTCCCAGTGTGCAGTGTGGGGCTGTGGTCAGTCGTGCTGTAGCTTGGTTCCCTTTCTGACTCCCACATACCTGTGTAGCTGCTGCCTCTTCTGTCTGTGTTGTCCCTTGATAATTCTGCATCTGAGGCTTTTCCAGCTGTTCAGAGGGCTGGGACATGATGGAGTGAGTTGCTGAGCAGAATTCTTCCACTCTCTTCAGGCTGAAGCCCCTGCAGGTGAAGAGGCAGTTCTGATTGATGTGGGATTCACAGATGATGTAAAGAAAGGTGGCACTGGAGGAGGTGGTCATGGTGGATTTACAGCTCCAATGGTTCCCCATGATGGACTGGTCCCCATGCCAGTGATGATGCCCATGCCCATGCCAACACCAACTCCACCCTTCTCCTATCCACCTCCTAAGGGACCGGTACGTGCCTGCTTTGAACATTCCCTTTGTCTGTGGGAGACTCTGGCTGTGGTGCTCAGCCCTGTGTCTGCTGCTGGACAGTTGTCTGTGCCCAGGGCTGGATGTGGCAGGACTCCACTGTGGGACTGTTGTGTGGGCAGGGGATAGCTGGCAGTGCAGCTGGAGCTTCATGTCACTGCTTAGCTGTGGAGGTTCCTACTCTTGTTCTCCAGCCACCCCTCTGCTTCTGGGGAGCAGAGGAGTCCAGACTTGGCTCCTGAGGCAGCCATCTGACTGTCAGGTTGTTGAGCAGGGGGTTGGAGCTGCACTTTGAAGTTGCTAAGCTGGGAGTGTGCCAAGAGTCAGTCAAGGAAATGGGCTGAGAACAGCACAGAGGAATATAGAAGTGCCCTGCCAGGGGAAGGGAACAAGCCACGGGCCAGTGGAGGTGGTTTGTTGTGAGGGTGGAAGGTGGGAGCTGGGAAGATCAGGGTTCTCTGAATTCGTGACAGGATGTGTATAGGCTGGAGGGTGGCAGGTCAGTGGACTGGCTTGGAGTCTTGATATGGCCCCAGCAGTGCTGCAGTGGTTTTTGTGGAAAATCTGGGTCAAATATCATCAGCTGGCTGAATGCCCCAGGTGCAAGTATACTGAGGACTTGTGCCAAGTCTAGGTCTTTAAGGTAAGGGTAATACAAAGCCTGGAGTGAGCCAGAGGCCTCCTTCCTGTTCTGTGATACTGCATGGGAGTCAAAAAGCTCCAGTGTGCTTCAAGCAGGGTATTACCTTGTTTGTCCTGGTACTTCTGATGCTTTGATTGTTGGAGTCTGTAGTCATGCTGGTTCTTCAGAATAACCCACAGTCCTGTCAGTTGGGTCTGGTTGCTCCAGGTGACTTAAGCTACCTCATACTTGAGAATCTTTTCCTGGTAAGTATAAACTATATCAGGGTGGACACTTGCCTGCACTTATCTTGGACTGTTGCTGTCTCTGACTCCTGTAGCAACTGTAGGTGTGTTATGTCCCATTGTTGGTCTACCTGCATGACTCTGATCTCTTTCTACAGGAGAACTTCAATGGACTGCCTGGGGGGACCTACCAGCCTTTCCCTAATATCCATCCACCACCAATTCCAGCAAACCCACCGACATATGAGTCTGTAAGTGCCTGAGCTAAATCACCATTTGGGCAGCAGAGGGAACCTCAAAAAGAGGGCAGTGGTACCCCCAGAACAGGCAGATGTTCACTGAGCACATTGCTGTCAGCCCTTGGAGCTGTCTGGGTGGTGATTGGCTTGGTTATGGATGTGGTGAGACACCAAGCCCCTTTGCTGAGGGAATATGTTGTGAGGAGGAGCTCCTTGTTTAGCTGTGCTCTGGCTGCAAAGGAAAGCCAAGATCTGTTTTACTGCATTGTTAAAATGCAGTAAAAGTTCACCAGGAGGGTCCACAAATTCTGGTGTGGTTTTTTTTGCAGTGTGAAGGGGGTCAGTGTGAACAGGCCTTGTTTGATTGTGGCTTTTGGATTAATTCATAGGTAGCCTGGTTAAAAACACTGGCTAGCCCAGATGATGTATGTTTGAACACTCTTCCCTTCCCAGACTTTCCTGAGTCCCTGGGGACAATGAAGGAGAGGCTGCAGTCTCCTGTTCCTGTGCTTGTCTGTGTTTCTGTTGCTGCAGTTCATGGTCACACCTCAGTTTCATTGACATGGTTCTTGTTGCAGTATCCTGAGTTAGGGGTGAGTGTAGCCAAGCACAAGGCAAGAGAAGGCCTGAAACTGGTCACTTCCTACCTTCCCACTGGTGACAAGGACCTGCCTGCTGCTTGTGGAAGGAGGGGAGCAGTAGTTGTGAATACCTGGAGGAAGAGGGCAGCCTCCCACTTGTGTCTTTGATGAATCTTACAGCCCTGCTCGTGGGTGTGCTCTGCTCATCCAGATCCAGAATGTGGCTGGTGAAGCTGCTTTGATTGATGGGAAGGAAGAGGAAAGTCGAGGCACTGCCTCCTTTTCCTGTGAAGAGAGGCAGGTTCTCCTGGGGGTGTGCACTGCTCTGGGTGGCTGCAGTGTCTGTGGACAGCACCGGTGTGAGGCTGTGCCTGGCGGGAGCTGGCTGAGGTAACCCAGAGTCTTTTCCAGATTGAGGAGCCTGACGCTGAGAAGGACACCTCTGCACCTGCAGCTGGTGAGTGTGTCCAGAGGGACTGGAGCCTGGGGTGGTGGGGATGTCAGCTGGGCATCGCAGTGTCCCAGGGAGGGGGCTCTCTCAGGAGACAGATGATGCTGTTTGGTAGAATGGCCTTTCTTCTATGTGGCTCTGCTTGGACTGGCCAGAGTGTGATGATGGTGAAATGATATTTCTCTTATTTGAAACAGGGCCTGGGCCCAAGCCTGAAGCTTCTTCTAAACCAAAAGCTGCAGCTCCTGATGCCTTGGATAACTTTGTGCTGCCTGAATTGCCATCTGTGCCAGACACACTCCCAACAGCGTCCGCTGGTGCCCACTCCTCTGCCTCTGAGGACATTGACTTTGATGATCTTTCTCGAAGATTTGAGGAGCTAAAGAAGAAAACATAAAACTGCCTGGGCTGTAACTCCCAGTGTGTGGGGCAGGGGCTGCGACAGCTGCTTCTCTCTGAAAGACTTTTCTTGAAATTGGTTTCCTCTATTAACCTCAACTGATCACGCTCTTCTTTTTGAGCTCTCTTCCTGCTGTACTTAAACCAAATCCTCTCGCTTTCCCTATCTTGATCTCCCCAGGCAGGGAAGTTTGGGGAATCTTGTGAGAATGGAGCAGGGAGGGGGAGCAGCCCTTCTCACTCTAGGTGGCTGGAAATCTGTTCCTGATACTCTGGTGCTGTTTGTGACTGATTCCCATGGAGCAGGGAGGTGAAGGCTGGACAGGTCAGGGCATTCTCCTCTTCTCTGGAGGTCTCAAGGTCAGCTTTGCCCACAAGCAATGCCCTCTGCTTGATGTCCGGTGTGGTGGGGGGGTCATGAGTTCCTTTGGTGAGGTGTCTAACAAGTTGGTGCACAGGGAAGAGGTGTGGGGCGGGCAGGGCTGTGTCTGGCTGTGGAAGCTGGTGTCCTCTCCAGCTCCCATGTTCCTGGGATCTGCTCCGTGCGCCCGGGGCGACTGTGCTCTCCCGTTCCCCCTGAACACGCTGGGGGGTGCTGGGTGCAGCCGGGGCTATGTCACCGGGCACTGAGGGTGTAGAGAGGGCAAGGGGACAGGGGTCACCCCCCGGCCTGTGCTCCTGCGGGGGTAGAGGAGCGGCTCGGTGCGGCCTGTCTGTACGCTGCGCTTCGCAGTTTTTGGTTGAATTGTACCTCAAGGGTCAGTTCCAATAAAGGTCGGGACTCTCACCCGCCGCCTTCTCCGTGTTCTGGGCTCTCTTGTCCCTCTGCCCGTGGGGCGGGCTCAGGGCCCGCTCTCGCCGGACGCCGCACCCCCTGCCGCTGGCTCCGCCCAGAGCCCT
>JAAWXA010000018.1:19413894-19481280 GCA_038090715.1 Florisuga fusca | reverse complement strand
GGGAGGGGGGGGTGGAGCCAGGCCCCGGCTGAGGCTTCTGGTGGGCTCTATCCCTCCTGCTGTGTTACCAGCCCCTGCCCCGCAGGAGGTGCGAGTCCTCGGGCAGCGGTTCTGCAACCCGGTGGGGCTGGCAGCCGGCTTCGACAAGCAGGGTGAGGCTGTGGACGGGCTGTACAAGATGGGGTTTGGCTTTGTGGAGGTTGGGACAGTCACGCCCCAGCCCCAGGAGGGGAATCCCCGACCCAGGGTCTTCCGTCTGACGGAGGATGAGGCCATCATTAACAGGTGGGATCTGAGGGCAGCTGCTCTGCAGGGTCCCATGGGTGTTAGTCTGGGGGATCCCAGCTTTGTGGTTTCTGATGTGGTGGCTCTCATGTTGGATGTGCTGAGCAGAGCTGCAGAAACCATCTCCCTCATGTTTTTCCTGTGTCCTACTCAGGGCTCATGGGCACCAACCCAGCCCTGAGCCTAGTCTGCCCTGTGCAGGTTTGGGTTCAACAGCCACGGCCATGCTGTGGTGGAACGCAGGCTGCGGGCCCGGCGGGAGGCACAGCTCAAGCTCACTGGTGGTAAGACAAATTTATAAACCTTTGCTCTTGGAGCTGTAGGTCAGGCAAGGTGTGTAGCATGAGTGTCCAGGCAGAACAAGGTATTCTCAGACAGCAGGAACCTTCTTGGAACTGCAGCCTCTCCCCCTTGGGACTGTGACCAGGTGCCTTTCTCCTGCAATTTTCTCTGCAATAGAGGGTTTGCTTAGTGTGTTGGGCAGGATGTATCAGCTCAGACTTGCCAAACCCAAAAGGGGCCCCAGCTGCATGATTTCTGAGGGCAGACCCCACTGGGCAGCCAGGCTGGAGGCCATGGTGCTGGGGCAGTGGTGGGATTGCAGGACAGCCTCAGGCCCACCCCTGTGAAACACATGGGCTGCATATCCCCATCCTGGTTTTAGCTGGTCCTGTGCCTCCCTTGTCATGTGCTCTGCCTGCTCAGGTGGTGGTTGTCCCTGTTGCCCTGGTTCAGCCATCTCTCTGTTCCAGTGGGGATGCCCCTTGGAGTCAACCTGGGCAAGAACAAGAGCTCTATGGATGCTGCAGCTGACTATGTGGCCGGGGTCCGGACGCTGGGCCCTTTGGCTGACTACCTGGTTGTGAACATATCCAGCCCAAACACACCCGGGCTGCGGGACTTGCAGGGCAAGGAAGAGTTGCAGGACCTGCTGACCAAGGTAGGTGACCGTCATGGACAGCCTGGACCACCCCTGTAACACTGGCTGTGTCCTGTCCCCTGGCAGCACCTGCTCTGCTCCAGACAGTGGGCTGCCCAGTGAAGGGAGGTGTGCCGTAGCTCCCTGTTGTGGTGTGCAGAGCCACCAAGATGTCCCCTGCTCAGCTGCTGCTGTGGAGTTCACAGGGTGCTGTCCTTCATCAAAAGGCACATGGTTGGGGGCACTGCCCTCTGCTCTGCTTCTGCGAGGGGCAGTAAGCCCCAGCCTCAGGGAGTCACCAAAGTCCCATATGGGTCTTGTGCCCCAGGTCGTGCCACAGGGTGGCCTGACCCCCTGCTGCCCCTGCGGTGGGCGCAGGCGTGTCCCAGTGCAGGACAGGAGGGGTTCCCCCAGCACACACTGCTCTGTGTCCCCACAGGTTCTGGCAGAGCGGGACGCACTGCCCTGCGAGCACAAGCCGGCTGTGCTGGTGAAGATTGCCCCTGACCTTACAGCACAGGACAAGCAGGACATCGCCAGCGTCATCTGCGAGGTGAGGAGGGGGACAGGAGGCAGTGAGGGGCCCGCACAGTGCGAGTCAGGACTGCTGTGCTCCTGGCAAGTCAGCTCTCTGAAGGGACAGGTGGACCTGCAGCTCTGGCTGCCATAGGGACAGTGTCCTGGGTAGCTCTGAGCCTGTGGGAGCCTGTGTGTGTCACCCAGACCTTGGGGAAAGTCCAGGCAGTGAGGAACAGCTGCTTTGTCCCCAGCACATTGCTGAGACATTTGCTAAGGCAGCCTGGGGATGAGAGTGGGGGGGCTTCTGGGGCAGCTTTCCTCATGCCACTGCCCCCCCTCAGCTCAGTGTGGATGGGCTGATAATCAGCAACACCACAGTGAGCCGCCCCAGCAGCCTGCAGAGCCCACAGCGCTCGGAGCCCGGGGGCCTCAGTGGGAAGCCACTGCGGGAGCTCTCCACGGAGACCATCAGGGAGATGTACGCCCTCACCAGAGGTAGGGGCACAGCCGGGCTGGGGTGCGCCAGTGTCCTCAGAGCCACCCTGACCCTCAGGCCCTGCAGGCCGGGTGCCCATCATCGGGGTGGGGGGCGTGAGCAGCGGCCGCCATGCCCTGGAGAAGATCCGTGCCGGAGCCTCGCTGGTGCAGATGTACACGGCGCTGGTGTACCATGGGCCACAGGTGGTGGGGGCTGTGAAGCGGGAGCTGGAGGAGCTACTGAGGTGAGCCAGGGTGGCCCTGGGTGGCCGTGTGCTGGTGAGGGAGCAGTGGCAGTGTGGGGCCAGCACAGCCCTGACACACCATCCCTGGCAGGGAGCAGGGCTTCAGGAATGTCATGGAGGCAGTTGGAGCGGATCACCGGTCCTGACACACTGCAGAGAGAAGCTCTAGGCAGGAGAACCTGTGGCTAAACGGGAATGGGTCTGGGTAGGCTGGGGCTGAGCCAAGGTCCTGGTCCCAGTCCTGGGAAGGGTTGGTGATGGGTGAAGCTGAGGCTGTGCTGGTGGGGAGCAGGCAAGAACACCTCCATTGGTGCTGCTGCCCAGGGCTGTATTTTGGCTTTCTTGTGGGTCATGTTGTTGTGTATCAAACCCATCAGCCCTGGATCCTGCCTGAGTGTCAATAAATGTTTGTCTCACCCAGTCCTGTGTGCTACTCTGGGGACACCCCTGGGGTCAGGCAGACACAGCCTGGCTCTGGGATGGATCCACTTGAAGCTGCCAGGGCTGTGCTTGCAGAGCCTCTGCTTGAGGCTGGGCCCCACCGAGGTGCTGGGCACTGTTTCCTTCCCTTCCTGCCGGTATGGAGACATTTGGAGATGGCTATGGTTATGTCTTGTCACATGTTTTGGAGGCACCCTGCTCCTTCAGGCTGCTGGAGACCATGGATTTTGTCTCTGGGGCGATGGCTGCCGCTTTGCCCCTAGACTCCCTGCATTTATCTCTGGCCTTTCTTGAGCAACAGGCTTGACCTGGGGGAGTGTTCCTGCTGCAGCCTCTGTCATTCCACCCCATGAAGCAGGATTGCCTCAGCACTTCACCAGGCTGTTTTACAGGAGCAAGGCTGCTGACCCCACTCCCAGGGGGCCCTTAGCTCACCCCAGGGCTGTCACTCCCCCTGGGAATGGACTGGGCTGGAGGCCTGGAGCCCTGCACTGCTGAGGGCAAAGATGCCCTGGGAGATGGGGAGCAGTTTGCACAGGGTGCAAAAGACCTCTGGAACCTCTGGGACCAGGCACAACCACCTAAGTCTGCAGGGCTGTGTCTGAGGGGCATTGGTGAGACCCCCAGCAGGATGTGCCTGGATGGGTGAGGGCTGGGAATAGCCCCTTGTACTCTGGGCAAGTTTGGGGTGGCCTCACTGCAACACTACAGGGTAGGTAAGAGGGTAGGCATCTGTCCTCTCCCCTCGGGCAGCCCCTGGGTTATGCTCCTGCTAGAGGGAGCAGGCTCTGCTGGGAGCAGGCTGATGTGCTCTGTCCTGTGCCCTTGCTGGTGGCCACATCCAGCTGGGCACTGGCCAGTGACTGCAGCTGCAAGTTCCCATAATGCTGGGCTGGGCCCTCACCTCTGCTGACAAATAACCAGCATCCATGGGGTTGGGGGCTGCCAGGACAGGGACAGGTGGGAGGGTGTGGGTGCCTGTGGGAGCCACCAGCTTGGCTGTGGTCCTCTGGGGCTGGCAGGGGATACACCGCACCCCTTGGCCAGCCAGGACAGCACTGAGCCCCCTGTCTGGCAAGGTGCCTGCAGGGCTGTCCTGGTTTTGCTGGAACAGTATTTTAAAATCCTTTCTGCCCAGAGAAGCAGTAGTTCTGAGAGGCAACAGAGCCCACCTGTGCTGTGGCCCCAGACCCAGTGTGGGCTCTCTGTAGAGACCACGCTTGAGGGCAGCTTCCAGCCCTGGAGGTTCCACAGGTGAGGTGAAGCTGAGAGCAACTGACCGAGAGTATCCCATCCCATGAATGTCACCCGGGCTGCAGGTTGGGGAGCCTGGGGGGGTGTTTTTATTTTTGCCATGGCTGTCCTCCCCAGAGGGTCCTGTCCATCTCTGTCACCATCATGTACTGGCTGGAGTCATGGTGCTGACAGTGTTGGGGCACTCAGCCCCCACTGCTGGAAGTGCACTGCGGGCTGAGCTGGGGTAACTTTGTGTCCTGTGTTTGGCTTGGGTTAATATGAGTTCATTAATATTATTCTATTAAATCTGTTTTTGTTTCAACCCACGTTTCAACCCTCCTTTCCTTTTTCCAGTTCCCCCTCCCAGGCATGGTGGGGTGATAGAGTGACCATCCACACCACTGCAAGGGTTGTATCCCCTGGGCTGCTGCAGAGTGGTGCATGGAATGAACTGGGATTTGATCCCACTGCCCATGGGGGTGCTGGGTGCCCTATGGGGCTGACAGGGTGGTGGCACAGGGACATCATGCAGGACAGGGCTTTGCTTTCTGTCACCCTTGGCAGGTGTTCAGGGCTTCAGTGTCTGCTGCCAGATCTTCATCTGTGTGTTAGTAGCTGCAAAATCCCGGAAAGTCCTGGCAGGCTGGCTTGGCAGGGCAGCCCTCCCGGGAGCCTCTGCCCAGCTCTGAGGCAGCTGGGCAGGGAGCAGGCAGGCGTGGGGCAGGGCTGACAATATCTGGGCTGGAACTTCCGGTCCAGCTGCGTGTCCTGTGCCCGCAGAGTGGAACTGTGCAAAGCCTGCAGAGATACACCATGGCCACGTGGAGCACCTGGTCCGGTAGCGGTGCAACCCGCACTACCGGCTGCGCGGCCCTGGGGATGGTTAGGCACACAGCATAGGCACAGCAACCCAGGGAAGGCTTGTCCCCGGCTCCAGGGGACACAGGGGCTTCCCCAATGCCAGGAGGTGCATCCCCAACTCCTCACCTTCCTCGGGGGGATGAGTAGCAGGTATGCCCCTGCTCACCCCAGCCCCGGGGAGGTGCGAGTACCCCCTGCCCCCGGGCTGCAGGGCCCCATCCCCACGCAGAGCAGGGGCACTGACCCTGTCCTCTCTCCAAAGGCTCGTACCAGGATCATGAGTGGGTGAACCCTGAGGCTGGCAAGGAGATGCCTGTCTGCGATCCAGGTGAGTGCAGGTAAGAGGGGTCAGGTAGGCAGGAGGTTCTAAGCTGACTGTGCCTCTCTCTGGGGCTGCTCCGGGCCAGGAGCACCCAGTACCTGCAGCTTCAGGGGTCTCACGGGTCCCTGTCTGCCCACTGCAGTGTGTGGGAAGCCCAAGAACCCTCCCTGGCAGCTGCAGCGCTTCATCGGGGGGCTGCTGTCCGGGAAGGGCAGCTTCCTCTGGCAGGGCCAGCTGGTGACCTGCCACAACCTCACCACGGGGGTCACACTCATCAGTGACCAGTGGCTGCTGACCACGGGCAGCAACGTCTACCTGAACCACAGCGAGAGCGCCGAGCCGGAGATCCCCCCGACGCTGCGGCTCTACCTGGGCAGCCCAAAAAGCTCTGTCCTGGGCATTGAGATTGTGGTGCTGCACCCCGAATACCCGCGGGCCGCGGACCTGGCCGTGCTGAAGGTCAAGCAGAGGGTGCCGCGCGGGGAGGAGGTAATGCCCATCTGCCTGCCGCAGAAAAACTACGTGCAGCCCCGGCGGGTGGGGTACGTCTCGGGGTGGGGCCCCGGGGCCACCTTCGCCTTCTCCAGCGTGCTGAAGTTTGCGATGCTGCCCGTGGCGGAGAGCGAGGGGTGCAGGCAGTACTACGAGGCGCGGAACGCCTCCCACTGGCTCCAGCCCATCCTCAGCAATCACAGCTTCTGCTTGGGCATGAGCGAGCTGCGGGAGGACACCTGCTACGGGGACGCCGGCGGCGTGCATGACCCCGACGACAGCACCTGGTACGCGGCCGGCATCCTCAGCTACGACGAGACCTGAGCGGCTTCCAAGTACGGCGTCTACGTAGACTTGCGGCGCGTCCTGGACTGGGTCAAGGACACCGTGGCGGCCGGCTGAGGGAGGGGGGCAGGGGGAATAAAGCTGTCCCGCGGCCGGCTGCAGGATCTGTCTGTCCGTCTGTCTGTCAGTGCCCGTGCCCCTCGCAGGGGTCCGTAGCGCTTTCCGCGGGGCCGGGCCTTGGCTGCAGGGGCTGCCCAGGGCTCTGCGGGCGGGAACGTCTGTTTGCGGGACGCTCCCCGGATGTGCCTCTGCCCCCGCCTTCCGCCGCTCTCTTCCGACCGCACCGCCGTGACAGAAAGTCCTCCAGCTGTCATGTGACCAGCACCGGAACTCCGCCGAGGCTGTGCGGTTCTGTCTGCCCGGGTTGGACTCTATGGTGGCCACCGCCCCTGCAGGCTCTGGCCGCGATGTCTATGGTGTCGGGCGGCTAGAGCGGCTCCTCCCGCGGGGCACTGTGGGGTGGCCATGGCGGCACTGCGCCGGGAGCCGGAGCACCGTGTCTGAGACAGGCCCGGGGCGGTGGGAGCGCGGTCGGACAGGGTCGGGACAGCGCTCCGAAGTGGAGAGCGGGTCCCCGGCGGCGATGGCGGAGGCGGGAGAGGAGTCGCTGCACCAGCTGGCGGGGACGGGCCCCGAGGCAGGCGGGCTGGTCCAGCAGCACGTCTTTAAGGCACCGGCGCCGCGCACTTCGCTGCTGGGCCTGGACGTGCTGGCGGCACAGAAGCGGCGAGAGCGCCAGGAGGAGGCGGCCGGCGGAAAGCGGTCCCGGGTCTGCTCGTACAAGGACTGGGAGGAGGGCCGCGACGAGGCGGGCAGCCCCGAGGAGGAGGAGGAAGAAGAGGAGGCGGGGGTCGAGCGGAGGGGCCGGGGCGGTCGCAAGGACAGGTGAAGCCCGCGGGGGTTCCTGCTGCGGGCGGGAGCGGGCGCGGAGTCCCTGCGGGTGACAGTGTGAGCACCGGCAGTGTCTGCGGGCCGTGACACCCCCTGTGGCAGAGGGGTCGGGAGATTCCTCCGGGGGGGCGGGGAGCACCTCTGTAGGTCTGGGAGAAGTTGTTTTTCTGGTGCCTGCCCTGAGGCGCTCTGGGCTGGCAAACAGCAGTCATCAGGTGGCGAGGCTACTGCTCAATGGTGTCTGAGGGCGTCAGCAGAGCGGGTGGGCAGCTAGTGGAGGAGGAGGGGGCACTTTTTGCCGCAAACCGCTGCTATAGTGGAGGATGGGATTGGAGCTGTGCAAGCCAAGCTGCTCCTCATCACTGCTGAGCTTTTCTGCTCCCTGCTCTGTCTCTCCAGGCATTACCGTTCTGTCCGGGTGGAAACACCTTCCTACACAGGGGGGGTGAATGAGGAGTTCTGGGAACGCAGCCGGCAGCGGGAGAGGGAGCGCCGTGAGCACGGTGTCTTTGCTTCCTCCAAGGAGGAGAAGGAGTGGAAGAAGGAACGCAGCCGGGACCGGGATCACGACCGTAAACGGGACAGTGGTAACTGCTCAGGGACTCCTCCTGTGCTGGGTCTGGGCTTTTCTGTCTGCTGGAGTTCTGAGCTGACGTTCCAGGTGTTTCTGTAGCAGAAGTGGGAAGCCTGTTAGTGCACTGGGTGTCTGATCTCTCATTCTGTTGGCAGAGGAGCGGGACAGGAGCCGTCACAGCAGCAGGTCAGAGAGGGATGGCTCATCCGAGCGGAGCAGCAGGAGGAGCGAACCAGAGAGTCCCCGACACCGGCCCAAAGGTGGGAGTGGGACCTGGTGGGGTTTTCATGTTAGAACTAGCAGAAAGGGGCTTGGTTTTATTTTGTTTACTGCTTGTTTCGTCAAGACAAGTGTGGGTGGAAAAGCCTGCATCTTTTAATGTTTGTCGTTAGGGCCAGTATGAAGCCCCCAGCTGGACCTGGGTGCAGTCTGCCAGCTGTGGGTGTGGAAAGCAGGCCTGTTCCTGTGCAGTGGAATCTGTGCGGGGTCTGTTGCAGAGATGAGGTCCTTTGGCAATTTTCTCTGGAATCACTGAGTCAGCCCCTTGGAGGGAGGGGGAGTGGG
The DNA here is from genome assembly GCA_038090715.1 of Florisuga fusca. Lineage (NCBI taxonomy): Eukaryota > Metazoa > Chordata > Aves > Apodiformes > Trochilidae > Florisuga > Florisuga fusca. The sequence goes on along the minus strand of JAAWXA010000018.1, from coordinate 19,473,109 downwards.
AACCTTCTCTCTGCTCCTTGCTAGAAGATGCCAGGTGGCTCCAGGTGCTGCGGTCACTGCTGGAACATCAGGTGTCAAACCTCCTTCCTCTGCTAGATGCAGCCACGCCGTCTCGCTCTAGCTGGGAGGAGGATGACAGTGGCTACAGCAGCACCCGCCGCTCGCAGTGGGAATCTCCCTCCCCGGCACCTTCCTGTCGGGACTCAGAGCGCAGCCACCGGGCATTGCCGCTGCGGGACATGGACCGGAGGGACCGGGACAGGTACTGGGGTGTTGGGCTGTGGCTGCTGGGCTGCAGGGGAGGGAGGGCATGCATCAGAGCAGCGCTTGGCTGTGAGCTCTAACTCCTCCCTGTCCCCTTTTATCTCAGGTCGGTGAGGAGCAGATACTCAGACAAGACACCATTACCCACCCCATCATACAAATACAATGAGTGGGCTGACGACCGGAGGCATCTGGGCGCCACACCACGTCTGAGCAGGGGCAGAGGTGAGGAACCTGAGCTGGGTGGCCCAGTCCCCTCCCCCTGCACCGCACCAGCCTGGGCTCCCCGGGGTTTCCTCTGGGGCCTGGACTGACCAGTCCAGCTCACCCACAGGGCGCCGTGCAGATGGGGAGGAGGGCATCACCTTTGAGACAGAGGAGGAGCGGCAGCAGTGGGAGGATGACCAGCGGGTGAGAGCCTGGCGGCGGGCGAGGAGCAGGGTGTGCAGTGGGCTCGGGCTGTGGGACCTCAGGTCTCAGGGCCACACCTCTCCCCTTCCAGCAAGCTGACCGGGACTGGTACATGATGGATGAGGGCTATGATGAGTTCCACAACCCCCTGGCCTACTCCTCCGAGGAGTACGTGAAGAAGCGTGAGCAGCACTTGCACAAGCAGAGGCAGAAGCGCATCTCAGCACAGCGGCGGCAGATCAATGAGGTGGGGGTGGGCGTTGGGGGGGTTATGTGTGGGCACTGCCTGTTTTGGTGCCTCTGGAAAGGCTTGTGTGCTGTCAGCGAAGGCTTGAGCCCTGGCTTTCAAGTGGAGAAGGACAGTCTGTGTCCTTTCCTGACCAAACGAGGGCTCACAGGAACACTGCTGTTCCCCTGGGAGCACAACCGTGCATCCCCTGCACTGGGTGGGTTTGGTGGCCAGGGTGATTTGCAGTGTCTAGGGCAGCAGCAATACAGAGGGCTGTGCCCTTCTGCTTTGGGGTTTGTGTGCTGTTGACCCAGGGGATGCTGGGGGCTTCTACCCTCAGCACATTAGCAGGATTATGCCTGTTCATGTTCAGAGTATGGCAGGGACCTGCAGACAATGTCTGTCCTGTATTTCTCGGGACAGTCCTGGTGACCCAATGGTTCCTAGGGACAGTCTGCATTTGTTTGTTCTTGGCCTTCTGGGGCTGGAACCCTCCATTTCACTCTGTCACCCCTGCAAGGATCAGACCTGGGCACAGTCTTATGATGGGATCTCTGAGGCTTGCTGTGGGGCTCCTGCATGTTTTCTGATCTGTTGTTTCCTTCAGGACAATGAGCGCTGGGAGACAAACCGCATGCTGACCAGTGGTGTGGTTCATCGGATTGAAGTGGATGAAGATTTTGAGGAGGATAACTCTGCTAAAGTGCATCTGCTGGTGCACAACCTGGTGCCCCCTTTCCTGGACGGGAGGATTGTCTTCACCAAGCAGGTAGAGGCCGTGGCTGAAGGTGCAGATGGTAGGGAGTCCTGCAAGCCTGAGCTCTGCCCTGAAGCAATAACTCTTTCCTCTAGCCAGAGCCAGTCATCCCTGTCAAGGATGCCACCTCTGATTTGGCCATCATAGCCCGAAAAGGCAGCCAGCTGGTGCGCAAGCACAGGGAGCAAAAGGAGCGTAAGAGGGTATGCTGGGACTGTTTGGCTTACTACCTCCCCTACGCACTCTGTGGTGCCTCACAACTTGGGTTTGGCCCTTGCAGAACGAGAGCTCTGGCGGTGGTGATGATAAGGAGTTAGTATTTTTGTGACCTGGGATGTTCTGGCAGCCTGTGAGCAGGACTGGAGAGGAACAGTGTGTCTGCTGCAGCAAGGCTTTGCTGCTTTCTGTCCTTCCAGGCTCAGCATAAGCACTGGGAGCTGGCGGGAACAAAGCTGGGAGACATTATGGGGATCAAGAAAGAGGAGGAGAAGGACGAGATGTTGACAGAAGATGGCAAAGTGGATTACAAGTAGGAACTTAGTTTGAATTACCCCTGCTCAGCTGAGGACAAGGCTGTAGCCAGAATATAGTGTCTGAAGAGGCAGTTTCAGGACTTCTGATGTTTCCTCAGGACTGAGCAGAAGTTTGCTGAACACATGAAAGAAAAAAGTGAAGCCAGCAGCGAGTTTGCCAAGAAGAAATCAATCCTGGAGCAGAGACAGTATCTGCCCATCTTTGCTGTGCAGCAGGAGCTGCTCTCCATCCTCAGGTATGGCTGCTGGGGAGCTGGTCACAGAGCACCCCAGGGCATTGGCCTACATCTCAGGAACCCAAGAGAGAAATTCTCCAGGGTGTACAGCATGTGTGGAAGCCCTACCCTCAGGAAAAAAACTCCAAAATGTTGCTTTGTGTGGTTGGTGGCAGCTTTCCTACCTGAGCAGGATGATGGTTGGGTGGCCAGCCAGGGCTATGAACACAAAAGCTCTTTTTGTAGCTAATGAAGAAATATTTTTCCCCTTTCTTCAGAGACAACAGCATTGTGATTGTGGTGGGGGAGACGGGGAGTGGGAAGACGACTCAGCTGACCCAGTACCTCCATGAGGATGGCTACACAGACTATGGGATGATTGGCTGCACCCAGCCCCGCAGGGTGGCCGCCATGTCAGTGGCCAAGCGGGTCAGCGAAGAGATGGGGGTGCGCCTGGGAGAGGAGGTGAAGCTGGCAGGGTGAGGGGCACGGCCTGGCCACAGGGTCACAGGGCTCTGCTGGAGGCTGGCTGGTGTCTCTGCCCTCCCAGGTGGGCTACGCCATCCGCTTTGAGGACTGCACCTCTGAGAGCACAGTGATCAAGTACATGACAGACGGGATCCTGCTCCGCGAGTCACTGCGGGAGGCAGACCTGGACAACTACAGCGCCATCATCATGGATGAGGCGCACGAGCGTTCCCTCAACACGGACGTTCTCTTTGGTCTGCTCCGGGAGGTGATGTGAGCCTAGGCCAGCAGAACAGGGCACATGAGCTGGTCTTAATGCAGAGCACTGGCAGGGACAGCCCTTCCTTACCAGGTCTGGTGGGGGGAAGCTGAGCTGCCACAGCTCTTGTCTGTGTGTGCTGCTCCAGCCTTTCTGGTCTTGGGGAGATAAATCTCCCCAAGTGCCTCTGTGCTGCCGCAGACTAGTTGGCTGGCAGGAGCTGTAGGTACAGAGTTCTTTGCTGGCTTATGGCTTCGTGGACTGAGGCTGGCAGATCACAGCATCTGTGTTCCCTGGCACTGGTGCCAGTGCCTCTAGAGTGCAGCAGCTCTGTCCTGTGCTGTTGTCTCAGTTAGACTGGAAGCAGCCATGCACATATACCCCTTATTGTATCCTCCTTATTGTTCCTTTTCTCTGCTTTCCAGGTGGTAGCCCGACGCTCAGATCTGAAGCTTGTTGTCACCTCAGCCACCATGGATGCAGACAAGTTTGCCTCCTTCTTTGGGAACGTTCCAATTTTTCACATTCCTGGGCGCACTTTCCCTGTTGATATTCTCTTCAGCAAGGTACGGTCAGTGTCACAGAGGGAAGTCCTGCTGTGACAGGAGAGGTGTGACCTGGGTGTACTGTGGTCTGTGGTGAGAAGGGACGGAGGAGTAGTTGTGTGTATGTGACACAGCCTCCCACAGGGGATGGGTCAGGTGAGAAGATGGGTGTCTAACCTGGGCTGTTTCTTTCAGACCCCGCAAGAGGACTATGTGGAGGCTGCGGTGAAGCAAGCCCTGCAGGTCCATCTGTCTGGTGCTCCTGGGGACATCCTCGTCTTCATGCCTGGCCAGGAGGACATAGAGGTGAGCTGGGAAGGCAGGCGCTGTCCTGCCCCCTTGTTTCAAACTTCTGTTTACACCCTGCTTTGTCTCTAGGTGACTTCAGAGCAAATTGTGGAGCACCTTGAGGAGCTGGAGAAGGCGCCTGCTCTTGCTGTACTTCCTATCTATTCTCAGCTACCGTCAGACTTGCAGGCCAAAATATTCCAGAAGGTGCTGATGTGTGCTTTGAGGCAGGAGTGGGGACAGGGAAAACTAGTGCAGGGAAGACTGCTGAGCATGAGTGAGAGCTGCAGACGTGTCTTTTGTATTGCATGTGGGGGGCAAGAGGAGGCATGTGTACACCTCAGCTTCCCAGGAGTCACCCCTGGGCTGTGTTTGCTGCTCCCCAGAGGTGCAGAGTCCCCTGCTCAGGGGTCTGACCCACATGGTGTGCTTGCAGGCTCCAGATGGGGTCAGGAAGTGCATTGTTGCCACCAACATTGCAGAGACCTCGCTGACAGTAGATGGCATCATGTTTGTGATTGACTCTGGCTACTGCAAACTGAAGGCAAGCCACAATTTCCTCTGTTGTTAATGCCTGTGATCTCTGGGGTTGGGTTGAGGGAGTTCTGTAGTAGTTACCCAGCCTTCCACTTACTGTAGCTGGTTCTTCTTGTGCCCTGCAGGTTTTCAATCCCCGTATAGGCATGGATGCGCTGCAGATCTACCCCATCAGTCAGGCCAATGCCAATCAGCGGGCAGGCCGAGCTGGCCGAACAGGTCCAGGACACTGTTTCAGGTAGGCACCTCATGGGTGTTCTCCGTCCTGTCCTGTCTGCTGCTTGGCACCAGGTTGTAGCTATTTCTTTTCTCACTGGAGCTGTTCATAGTCTTGAACTCCTTGAGGGGGATGAGGGCAGTAGGCAGCCCTTGAGGTCTTCGCTTTTGGACCCAGTGCCTCTGCAGATAAAAGGGTGTGTGCCAGCTTCTTCCTTTGCTCAGCTTCGCCTGTGGCTATTCTGCCCTTGGTGCTCTTGGGATAACAGCCAAGCCAAAGGAAGCTTTCTTGAGACTTTACTTGGGGTCTGCACCCAGGGGAGGGCTGTGCTGCAGGTTGTACACCATGACACAGCCCAGGCACCCTTGAGTCATGCTTGGGCCAGGGTGGAGGTTCCTCCCTGGCTTCTGCCTGCTGGGCTGGGCCATGGCTGGTAAGTCAGTGAGGAACACAGCAGCCTGATCAGCTTTTGGCATTTCTTCCCCAGGCTCTACACCCAGAGTGCCTACAAGAACGAGCTTCTGACAACCACGGTGCCCGAGATCCAGCGCACCAACCTGGCCAATGTAGTGCTTCTGCTCAAGTCTCTGGGTGTTCAGGACCTGCTGCAGTTCCATTTCATGGATCCACCCCCCGAGGACAACATGCTTAACTCCATGTACCAGCTGTGGATCCTGGGGGCCCTTGATAACACAGGTATTTGCTCCTGGTGCAAGCTGTCAGCCACTGGGCTGGGACCTGCACAGCTGCTGATCCCCCTTCTGTTCCTGTAGGTGGTCTGACCTCAACAGGACGTCTCATGGTAGAGTTCCCACTGGATCCTGCACTCTCCAAAATGCTCATTGTCTCCTGTGACATGGGTTGCAGCTCTGAGATCTTGCTCATTGTCTCCATGTTGTCTGTGCCTGCCATCTTCTATCGGCCTAAGGTACCCATTTGCTCTTCCAGCTGTGTGGGGCCTTCCCCTGCCCTTTGATTAACCCATTCTTGGTTAACAAGTTCTTGGCTCACTCTTCAGGGCCGAGAGGAGGAGAGTGACCAAGTGCGTGAGAAGTTTGCAGTTCCAGAGAGTGACCACTTGACTTACCTGAACGTTTACCTGCAGTGGAAGAACAACAGCTTTTCCACGCTGTGGTGCAACCAGCACTTCATCCACGCCAAGGCCATGCGGAAGGTGAGGCCATAGCAGTGAGGCCAGGGGAAGGAGGGAGCCCCTTGCAGGAGGGGTCTGGCTGACACCCATGTTTGCAGGTGCGGGAAGTGCGTGCCCAGCTCAAGGACATTATGGTGCAGCAGCGGATGAGCCTGGTGTCCTGTGGGACTGACTGGGACGTTGTCAGGAAGTGCATTTGTGCTGCCTATTTCCATCAAGCTGCAAAGCTGAAGGTGAGAGGTGTCTGTGCTAGTGTGGGAGCTGAGGCCCTGCCTGGGACAGGCAGGCCCACCACATCTCTCTTTGCAGGGCATTGGGGAGTACGTGAACATCCGCACAGGCATGCCCTGCCACCTCCACCCCACCAGCTCCCTATTTGGCATGGGCTACACACCAGACTACATTGTGTATCACGAGTTGGTCATGACCACCAAGGTGAGCTCGAGCTGAGGACTGGCTGCAGAGGTGGGGAGGGCTCAGAGAGGAGAGGAGAGGGGGCTTTGCTGTGCCCTCTTACCGGGAGGCAGTTGTTAGCCTTTCTCATCTATACTGACTAGGGCATGTCCACATCATCTGCAGTCCTGTTTGTCCCTTCACCAGTATTTTTTCCCAGCATATGTAGGACATGTTTGAACCTCTTCTGCGGTTTCACAAAGTTCAGCCCATAGCAGGTTCAGAGGCTGGGAGAATTGTCAGGAAGGGGTATAATACCAGCCTGAGAAGTATCATTAGCAAGCAAGGGAAGGGGTGCTCAGGACCTGTGAGTGCCATCCTGCTACCCTAGCCTTTCCTTCTGTCTCTGCAGGAATACATGCAGTGTGTCACTGCTGTGGATGGGGAGTGGTTGGCAGAACTGGGCCCCATGTTCTACAGTATCAAACATGCTGGCAAGTCACGCCAGGTGAGTCTCCTGTCTGGGACAAGCTGTCAGACAGCAGCCCCACAGCATGCCTGTTCTGGCGTGCAGCATGTGGGTGTGTTTACACATGGAGAGAACAGACCTGTGTGTCTGCAGAGAGTCTGTTGCTGGCCAGCCCTATCTGTTTCTGACCTGCTGCTGCCTTACTGCAGGAGAACCGCCGCCGTGCCAAGGAGGAGGTATCTGCCATGGAGGAGGAGATGGCTTTGGCAGAGGAGCAGTTGCGTGCCCGCCGGGAGGAGCAGGAGCGGCGAAACCCAATGGGCAACGCAAGGTGGGTGCTGGCCGGCCTGGAGATGGGTTGCCTGGAGCAGGGGGCATCCCACCTGCCTCAGGGTGCTGTGGTGCAGGGAACCACTAATCAGCTTGTCCTCTCCTGGCAGATCTACTAAAATCTACACCCCAGGGCGGAAGGAGCAGGGGGAGCCCCTGACGCCACGACGCACCCCAGCCCGCTTCGGCCTCTAAGGAAGCAGTGCCTGTTGCTGCGAGGCTGGAAGACTTCCAGGAGCAGCTGGCCTTTAGGAGAGCACCCAGCTCTTCTGGTCAGTGCTCTGCAAGCCTCTCTACAGCTTGTGGCCCAGTGATTTTACTACAGAACAGAAAGTATTTTATTTGTTTAAAGGTTGTCAGTGCACTCCTTGCTTTGTTTTGCGTCGGTTCTTGTCTGGAGCAGCCCTGCAGAATCCTGCAGGGCTGATGCTGGCCTGCTGGCGTACAGAGCCAGGGACATGGTACAGAATGACCAAAGGTCAGAGGCAGCCTGGCCCTGACCCCTACCACAGCAGAGGCAGTTATTTCTGCTCCATGTTTTTCCCTCTTCAAAAGGGTAGAAATAACTGGAACAAGTTATTGGAAATGAAATTTCAGTTTTCATGCCCTTCCCTGTCCATGTGGCTTCCTGGCATATATCAATAGTGTTTAGACAGATAAGTGGATTTTTTTCCTCTCCTAAAGCACCAGATCAATAGTGGAAAAAAAACAATCCCAACCCAAACTCGCCCTGTGCATGTGCTATGGTAAATCTGTACAAATGGGACCTGTACCCAGTGGAGCGCTGCGATGGCCATGGTGGAGTGGGTGGCTGTGCAAGTGTGTCCTCTCTGCCTGGCCCATGGGGGCTGAGTGTGCCCCATTAACTGTGTGGGGCAAATGCAGCACCTGTGGGCCAGGAGTGCTTGCCAGGATGGCTGGACAGGGCTGATGCTCAGTGCAGTTTCAGAGGTGAGTAAACTGGAAATTTCCAAGGCCAAGCTGGGCCCAGAAGGTGAAGCAGATGTACCATAATAGAAATCATCAGTTGCCATGACGACCTGCTCCACCAGCGGGTTGCAGCACCAACAGTCCTGTGAGCAGGGCCACTTAACCCCCACTGTGCAGAACGCAATTGAATTTAGCCCTAATTTCTGTCTGTGCAAGGGAACAGCATTTCCCTGCAGATTTCTGTCTTGTTTAGGCAGTGGCAGCCAGGCATGGACCCTCCACAGGGCACTGGGTCCCCACAGCCATCCTTTGCTTCTGTGCTCCCCCACAGCCTTATTGGTGCTTTAATTAAAGCTGGTCACCCATCACCTCATCTGGTGTGTGGCCCATGAAAACACAGTGGTGTTTTGGTGTTCCTAAAGGAAGAGACCTTTAGGAATTATAAAAGTCCAGGTGTTCACCTAGGATGCTGCCGTCCTGCTGCCCGGGGCTGGCTGCTGCAGGGCTGCAGGCAGTGCTTGTTGTGGTAAGGCTGGAGCCTGCTTCAGATCCCTGTGAGCTGTGGGGCAGCCCCACAGCTGCCTGCTCATGCTTACTGGTGCTGGGAGGACAGGGGGGTCTGGCTGGACCCTGGTCAGATGAGCTGGCACCACACAGTGCTGGGGGTGGGAATTGTCTCACTTTAATTACTGCCATAATGTTATTCTTTTCAGTGCCACGTTAATTGAAATTAAACAGCTGCCACGTTCTGGCTGGGATGAAAGTGAATCCTTTTTCATTCCCCTCTGGTTTAATGAAGACTGACATGCTGAGAGAAAACAAAGGCGATCCATCCAGCTGCTGCCTCTTGCTGGCCCATGTAGTATCAGCAACCAGGGACACAGTGAGCTGGCAGAGGGGCCCTGGAGACCCCCCTGCTGCCAGGCCCAGGGCTGGCTCAGGGACAGGGGAACAGGCACCCATCTCTCTGGGTGTCAGGGAGCACTCCAGTGTGCCCAGGTGCTGAACACAGGCTTTGACGCCCTCTGTGAAAAGGTGTCTGTCCATCGGCTGTGCCCAGTGCTGCTCCTTGGCCATCCAGCAGCCCCAACTTCCTATGGGCTTGGCTAGCTTCAGCATCCCAACCTTTGGAGTCACAAACTGGCCCCACAGCCCACGCTGAGGTGGCCGAGGATGTCGCCTCTCTCCAGCCTTAAGCTTTCTTCTTCTTTTAGGACTAGGATCATGCTTGTGATGCCATTCAGTACTTTAAAATATGCAAAACGAGGCACTGGTACAAATCTCATTAACACCCGCCTCCAACATCATTAAGATGTTTCCAAGAAAATTAATTGAGAGACTCATTAAAAATAAATTAAGAAAAATGTGTTGCAGAGCGCCTGCTCTGAGCTCGTAAATCACAGCTCAAAGCTCCAGGCCGCTGCACAGGCAATTAACGCCAGCCAATTTGTTTTATCCTGACTGTGAAAATTAGAAAGCAGACATGGAGATTAGATTAGGGATGTCTGTCAAGCGGAACTTGGAGTGAATATTTTAGGATACAAAATGGAAATCAGGAAAACAAAGCTGAGACTTCATTGGGAAGACCTGACAGGCAGCGGTGGGGAGGGAGGAGGCCGAGTTGGAGGTGTTCCGTTCCACGGAGTGGCACCATGTCTGTATTTAGGGACACGCCATCTCTCTCTCACACCACCAGACAGCTCTGCATTCCCACTGGAGCGTCCTCAGCCCTTTGTGGCTGCACACAGGCACCGGCTGCCCCTTTTGGGGAGTGTCAGCTCATATTGAGAGTGCACTTTGAAGTTGCTGTGTATTACACAGCCTGAGCCAATACGTCACCTCTGTATATGCTGATTACACACTTGGCTTAGCAAACACAGTGCGACTGGGTGAGACCAATGCTCGGGACTTAGTCAGCTTTGTGCCGTTAGTTCCCCTTTGTCCATCTCTAGTACTTCTCATCAGAGGATCTCAAAGTACTTTATATTCATGAACTGAACTGCACAGCCCTTCTGCAAAATGAGCAAGTGTTATTGTCCCCGTTTTGTGCAGGGAAGCTGTAGCAGAGATAAGTTAAAGTAAATGCACAAATGGCCTGTGCAGCAGCAGATGACATGGTGTTTCAGGTGCCAGCAGTGCGTGGGACACGGCGGTGGCTGCGGCAGAGCTCGCCATGGAGCACACGAGGGGCAGAGTGCAGAACAGGCACCACAGCCAGTGTCCTGCCCGCCGTCGGCTGCGAGATCCGAGCAGATCAGGAGTGACCCGTGAGCCAGTCCCTGGGGCCATCGTCCCCGAGGGCCATCGCCCACGGGCTGCCAGGTGTGCCGCTCCTCGGAGCCAGCTGTTGTTGCCCTCCTCCCTGGCTGCATGTTATTTCCCAGCAGCCACCCTAAACGCTCAGTTTTTAGAGCAATGATTAGGTTTTGCGCCTGGGAGAGATGAAAATCCCCTGGGCAGGGCAGACTTCGGACTCGTGATGTTTGCCTCCCGGCTGGAATCGGCGGCATCGGCATGCTGCCCATCACCGTGACACACCCGAGGGCTTCGGGTGGCATTTAAACAGGAGAACGCCCCAGGAATGTGAACTGACAGGAAGTCTCCCGCTGCATTTTTAGCCTGACAGCCCCCGCCCCCGTACTCCGTAGGGCGGCAGGCACGGGGGTGCAGCCGCTGTGCCTCCTCTCGGCTTACTGCCAGTGTTCCGTGTGCATGAGAACACTGTCACCAGCCACACCGGCTGCACCGCGGGGGCCCGGCCGCCGGGTGCGGATGGGTTTGTGCGTGACTTCCACACTTCGGGGCAGCCGCGGAAGAATCCCTTTCGCAGCACCGGTCCTCACCGAATCCTTCCGCGCCCCGCCCCGCTGCACCGGCTGCCTCCGGCCGCCAAGGGTCGCCCTCGCCCCGCGCTGCCCGCTGGCGGCGGCCCCGCCCCCCGGGTACCTTTGTTCTCTGCAGCTACCGCCCCCGGGCCGGGCCGTGGNGGGGTGTCGGGGGCGGGCGCCCCCGCTGCCCGATCCCGGGGGAGGGGGGTCCCGGCCCCCGCTCTTTGAGCGGCTGCGGCGTTGGGCTGGACTCATGAAAGGGAAAACAGAGTTTGCGTTGGTGGAATTTGAATGAGACTCTAAAGGTTACTTCTCTGCGGCTCTGGCGATGATTTCCAATTCCCTGTGTTCGCAGGAAACGGGCACCTCCGGTGTAATCATCGGGTGCTGTCTGGGGCACGCTCGGTGCGTTTGGCTGGTGAGCAATAACAAACATGAATGATCAGTAGCATGGTCAGAGTCTACAGGGAGGGGATAACAGGCAGGAAAGTGTTGCATGGCTTTGCATTCCACAATGAAAATGATCTCATTATCCTTACAGGGTCTCAGCCAGCTACTTGAAAAATACTTATTAAAAAAACATTGCAGTTATTGGGAGAGGGTCCCCTCCAGAGAAAGGAGAAAGAAGAACGGGATGGGAGAAATACAAGAGCAGGAGGCAGGAGCTATAGTGGCAAAGATAGTGAGGAACCTGCCCGGCTGCATCTTCAGCAGAAGCAGAGCCCAGGGCAAACCCAGGAGCTGGCAGACCCCTCTGTGCCTCCGTTGTCCACCCAGCCTCCCCCCCTGCTTTCCCTGCAGCCCCGGGGGGAGCTGGGCATTGAGGCAGCTGGTGGTGCAGTTGGGACCCCCAGCCCACTCACACCGAAGCCTTCGCTGTTCCCCTTGCCCTAGCACCAGGTTTCTCAGCTCCTCCCTGGCACAGCATTGCAGGAATGGCTGACGCCTCCTCTGTCTCGGATGGACAGACCCAGTGTCACAGGCACAAGGAGCCAGGGCCTCCTTAGACCGTCCTGCCCGTGGTTGGGTCAGGAGGAGCAGGCTGCCCGGGACTGCATCTGGTGGGGTTTTAAATGTGTCCAGCCCGGGGCAATAGGAACCACATGAGCATGTAAGTCAGCAGAAAGCGAGCCTGCTGGAAGAAAGGAGGAGCAAATGAAGGGAAAGCAGCATTGCTCGGGTCATGGAACACGATGTCTGGGTGGTTCTTGCAGTTACAGCCACGAAGCTGATGGTATTTGGGTGGTGCACTGGGGCAGCTACAGCGGTGTTGGCTCTGTGGCATCCTCCGGAATCAGCAGCAATGACAACAGCTGGTAGGGATGGAGAACAGGGAAGTGGAGGGGACACAGAAACCCCAAGGAATTGGGTCAGTGGGAAAAGAATCCTGTGGTGGGGACTGGAGGCAGAACCACCACAGGGTGGTGGGCATGGGAATGCAGAAGTACAGGCAGAAAGAGAGGATCTTCATGCTCTTCTTTTCCTTATGGTTAAGCTTACCTGAGTCTTTGGCCAAAAGGAAATAATTATACTAAGATACAGAAAAGATAAAACATGAAAAATAGGAGAAACAAAGTTGAGACCACACATCTGCTTCTTAGAAAGCTTTGTTAGCCCCATTGGTACATCTATAATCAGAGGCAAAAAACCAGTCATCGGTGCCAAGGGATTGACTGCTGAGGAAGGAAGCACTGCATTAGCCATCTCATGATGACTTCATGTCCAGGTGAATGCCCTTCTGACACTGCCTGTGTCAAACACATTATTGAATTCAGCAGTAACATGGTGAAATTCCCTTGGCTGCAGGTACAGAAGGTCAGGGTGCATGATCCCTCCTGCTTGCTCTGAACCCACAGAGAGGAAGTGTGAAGAGGGATGAGGGAACACAGCATCATTTGTGTTCTGATGGAGCAGCTCAGCATCAGCATGTCTGGGGGTGCAGCTGCCCTCCCCGGTGAGGTGTGTGTGAGCGGTGATGGACGCCTGGCAGAGCCCCATGGGATGGAGCACAGAGTGGTGTTGGCTGCCTCAGCTGGGGTGGGGCCTATCCTGTGGACAGCTGGGCCACCAGCAGTCCTGTGGCCCTTGTGCTCAGGGTGGTACGTGATGGTGGCATCTCAGAAGGAAACCTTGCAGCAAGGGTGAGAGGGTGGCCATGCTCTCTGGGTGTGGGTGTTCTGTGTGAGGAGGCTCTGTGTCCCAGCAGTTCTGCCCAACCTGACACAGAGTTTTACTTCCGCGAGGAGCAGGCTCCTGAGCTCTTCCCACAGGTGTGACTGTACTCGAGGGTAGATGTGCCTGCAAGAGGACAGGGCTGTAGTATCACAAGGCTGATCTGAACTAATCTTTTTTGTTTTTTCAGCTGTTCAGTTGCTGTCCCTAATCTTGAAGGTATGAGACACAGCCAGGTAGTCTTAAACCTGCTAAAGTTCTGGGGCATTTGTACTTTCTTACAAGATTTCATTTGTAATCCCAGCTGCTGTAGCCCTCTTCCCTCCTCAGGAGGGAGGGCTTGGGGCTGTACTAGATAAAACCAGATGTAAATGGGGAGATGGTTCTATGGAAACATTTACTCAGTGCCTAGGAGCAGCCCAAAAGGCAAACTGATTGTTAAGAATTATTAGGAAAATAATAGGAAGCAGATCACAGTTATGCCACTGAATAGATCCATAGTGGAAACTGCATTGTGATTACCATATGCAGCTCTGGTCTGCCTCTCTCCAGGAAAATAGAGTTGGAAGGGTTTCAGAGAAGTGCAACAAGGGTGATCAAATAAAAAGAATATTTTCCATATGAGAAAAAGTAGATAGTCTCTTTAGCCTGGAAAAGAAATAACTGGAGAGGATTATAAAATCAAGTTTGGCATATAGAGGTTGTCTGCAGGACGATTTCTCATTGTCCCTTCAATATAGGAACCAGCAGCACCCCATAAATTAGCAGGTAGTGACTACAAAGCAAAAAGCAGTTCTTTTTTTTTAGTGTCATAGGTTGTGTCAGACTGCTTCACTCAGGATATGGTGGGCTCCCACTGTTTATATGCATTCAAAAAGAAATCAAACATTTTAATGGGCGAAAGGAATCCACTTAGGTTGATTAAATGCAAGGCCTCAGTTTTGGTTCTGAAGCCTCCAAGCTGTGGATCCCTGGAGGTTGTCGGAGTACTCCGCACTGTCCTGTGGTGCCTTACACTGAGCAAGAGAGCAGATCTTGGTGACTGTCAGAGACAAGACAGTGGCAGAGATGAGACAGTGGGTTAGACACACTTTTGGCTATGGCAGACAGTTTTCTTCCCTTCAATGCTCTGGGCTCCTTTGGAAGGACTTAGGCTGACACATCCTTCCCTCTTTCAGTATCTGTCTGTTCTCCTTTTTTAAGCATCTGTCTCCCAAAAGCCTAGCTTAAGGGTGTGCCATGGTGGGCTGGTAACCCTGCCTCTGCCTTGCTGTGTTACAACACAGGTGAGCTAGCACAGACCACCTGTTCCAAAAGTGCTTGCTGCTTTGAGCTCTAATCTGCTTCTAGCAGTAGTTTTCCAGTAAGCTGTGGGGTTACCAGATTTGTGCAAGCACAATGCTTCTCTTTTGGTCAACTGGAGGGCTGGTTTTGGCCACAGCAACTGGTGTTTGTCAGGAGCTGGAACAAGAATCTGCAGCAAGCTGTGGAGAGGAAGATGTATCACAGTGGCTTCCTGGTGGGTGCAAAACTGCACTGTTATTTCTGCTGCACACAGCACTGGGCTCCCTGTCACATTTCTCATCTTCATGTGGAATTTGTCCGGGCAGCTGCCATTCCCGCAAGACAACTTCAAATGAATGAAATGAATTCCTGTTTTTCATATTACAGGACATAATTCCAGGCACCCCAGTGCAGATGCACTAGCCAGATTCCAGGAATTAATGACCAGATTGCACTGTCTCCTTCTGCAAGCTACCAGCAGAGAAACTGAAAAGTTTAGGGTTTGGTTTTTTTTTGTAGCTATACTGAAACTTCACAGTTGACTTTAAGCCTCCTAGACAGGATAATACTGGATGCAAGTTCCTGCTGATGGCTATCGACTTCAGTGTGTGCCAAGCTGCAGGGAACACCCTGTGCCATGCTGTCCTGTGACAGTGCTTCCCTGCACAAGCAGCGTAACTCAGATCAGAGACCAGCTCCCTGGGATTTCCCACCAGCATCCTTGAAGATTGCCATCCAGCAAATAAGGGATCTGTGCAGCCACAAGGTGAAATGCACCAGGAAACAGCATCATCTGCAAAACACACAAAGGGATTATCACTGTCTGAAAACAGCCGCATGCTGCCCTCTCCTCAGGGGCGGAGACGTGCTGCCTGCTGTGGCCTCAGGGACAGAGAACTCCAGGCTTCATCTGACACTTTCCCAAGTCAGGTCTGTGTGTAATTGCTCACCATGTCAATGTAACCACATATTTTTGCAGCACAAGTGTCAGCCTGACTTCTCCCACAGCATCTACTCTCATGCTGCCATAATGCTAGGGGATGACTGCATGGTGGAATGCAGGGATATACCTTAAAGATGTGTAATTACTGAAAAGCAGTGGTGTTTTGGTGCTGTAGGACCACGCTGAGGCCACAGATTATTCCCAGCGTCTGGGTGTTGGAGCTGCAGGCAGCATCCAGTGCTGTGGCCGAGCTCTAGCGGTGCTGGGGATGGACATCCTGTGCATGCAGTGTCAGAGTGCATGCAGAAGCACAATGGCTTCTTGTGTGATCTACACTGTCCCCGGCTTGCCCTGGCCCTTTGGCCCTTCTCACACCTGCCTTCTGGAACTGCTCAAATGTGTCAAACCAAGATGTGGTACTGAAGGGACACATTGCAGGTCTTAAAGCATCCAAATGGGTGCTTCTCTAGCCAAGCCCTGCACCTCTCCCAACCACTGGCACAGACAATACAAGCCAGGGAATCCAGGGTGAGCTCCCTTGTCATGTTGTAAGAGTTGCTTACAGATCAGCCTCCTGGAGGCGAGCTGCTGGTCCTTTTGTCACTTCAAGCAGTGCCTCTCCTTGTCACATGCTTCCTGTTCTGCTGTGCACAGCTCTATGCAGAGGTGTAGCAGCCACAAATCCTCCATCTTTCTATTATGCAGTGAGTCCCCTACACCATTATTTTAATGTATATTTTACAATGCAAAAAAAGCCACTACTGATCTTCAATGAATATTCAGACAGCATTTCCCTCTCCTCTCTCTGTTAGATCACCCAGTTTAGCAGCTGAGCACAGTAATCAGCCAGATATATTAGAAGCATGGTTTTGACAAGAGAAGCTCTGCCCAGCCTGATTCTGCGTGGTAACCAAGAATGCAGTTGAGTGGAAGGAACATTAGCACTAGTTTGGAAATGCACCCCTATTTCTGGAGTTTGTTAGCACAATATCAAAATTATGATTCTTCATTCCTTTCTTTCATTCTGAGCTAAAAACCATCTACCGAAGACTCTTGCTTTAAAAAACATCCAGACACTTTCTAATATCAAGCAAAATGCCTGGAGAATAAATTGCTCCTATCAGAAATAAAGCATTTTAGTTCTGCCACAAGCAGAGAGATCTGTGTTTATAAGTCTCTCCAAAGGCAACTCCATCTTTCCTGCTTTCCTCTCATTTTCTTTTGATGCACAAAGCCTGCATACTGCAGTGCTGTGATTGGATTCAGCTTTGGAGCAGTGTAATTGTAAATATTCATTGGAATCCAAGCTATTTTTCCCAAGTCTCTCTTAAAGGCTCTGCAGCTATACAAACAACCATGGCTCTGCATTAGCTTCACAGCCTGGAGGCTGCCTGTTCCTCCACAGCCCAAAAGACTGCTCCTTCTGAGTCTGCATGGAGAGAAATCATCCTTGCAGGCCATTTTAGTCAATGCTCTGTTATTTTCTTTATTCCCTCTTTAATGTCTGTGTTGAAGAACTGGCTCTCAGACCCACGTCCCAGTGGGGTTCCTCTCTGGTGCCTGCACAAAGAGCTCTGTCCACCTTTGCTGGCGATTCCTGCCCAGGCTGCGGGTGTTTCCAGCCCTGTCTGCCTGCTGGTGCTGCTGGGGTGTCTATGTGAGCTCTCTGTGCCCTGCTACACATGACATGGTGGGATCTGCTATATGGTACATGGTATATGCACATTCCAGCCTTCGGCTGATGACCCATGATACAGGTCAATGCTGCTCAGTACTACCATGGCTGAAGCTCTGTGGGTAGGGAGCATGCATCTGGCTGGGAACTGCACCCTGTAGGTTATGGAAGAGAAAGCAGACAGCTCAACCACTGACATCAGGGGCATTCCACCTCTCCAGCTGCTGAAGGTCCATGAATGCACTCAAACAGCAGGAGGGCCAAGGGCAGTAGATACCTATGGCCATGAAGGAGCAGAGGCAACACCTTTCTATCAGGCAGAGCCTGACCTCTAGGTTGCCTGGGACAGCCACTGCACAGCCAGACTACGTCACAAAGCTGACCTCTCTCTCCAGGTGGTCTGTGACTGATAGCCATGCCCTGCACAATCCATTTGCAAAGCAGCACAAGCAAGAAACTGCACATAGCAATTGCACTGAGAATGGAAAGGTAATCCAAAACTTCTGATAGCAAGTCTGTGCTCCCATCTCTGCCTCATTTACTCTTCCATTACCACCATGGGTGAAACTGCAGTGCTCAGGCCAAAGCTTGAGGCACAGAAGCACAGCAGCACATGTCATGCAGATGGTGCTGGTAACAAAGTCTGCATCATCCAGGCACTGCATATGTTGCAGCACGTGTTTGGGCTACTGGGGAATCTGTGGCCAGGTAAGTAGGAAGTCAAAGGGGCAAAATGCAGCTTTGTTTCCACATGCCAGTCCCTGGGTGTAGCTCAGCAAACGAGGCAGGTTCCAGTTGCAGGCAGAGCTGTGCAGATTGCTGGGTATGTCACAGCAGGAGCAGCTCAGGGGCTGTCTGCTGCGCAGTTCTCTCCCTCCTCACAGCACTGTTGCCTGACCCTTGTCTGCCTCCATTGGGGAGGGCCCCAGCATCAGCTTTCATCCTCTGCTTGCCCACCAGAGCACCTCATGAGTGGAGGGCACATCCCAAACTTGAGTGCTGTCACTTTGCTGAGAGAGTGACTCAGCCAGGGAATTGTCTGTTGGTATCCATGAACTCTGAAGGCTCTGAAGTTGGGGTCAAGGTACCAGCAAGAATGGATTTCGGAAGTGAGCAAGGCTATCATGAACCTCGAGAGGTCAATAGCCCATCTTCCACTTCTCGGTTAGGGGAACCTACAAGAGCCCTGTCTTTTGTTTATTTGGCATTAAAAATTTGCCCTGATGGAGAATCCTTGGGGCCCTGACAACCTGTTTGTGTGCTTTGTTCTGCTCCCAATTAGAGAACTGTTGCTAACCTGAATCTTGATGCAGGCTATGCCCATTAGTTCTTGTGTGTGGCTTCATGGTCATGGGGAACAGATGGCTTTGTTTGTCCTTCCAGGAGTTTCTTACAGGCAGCTGGTGTTATGATTTTCCTCAGTCATGTAGGAGAAAAAAAAAAAACAAACAACGAAACAGCCAGATCAGAAACAACAGCAGGAAACCCGTCTGGTGGAACTCACTGTCACACAAAGAAGCAGAAACTGTGAGTGGCCTGTGAGGACAAGCGAAGTAATGAGGCTTTTACAAAGGTAACTGCTCCCAGAGTCAAAACAGCTTTGCCAAGAACAATGCCCTGCTCCAGTAGATCTAGATCTCCTTGTGGTAGCCACCAAATTGTCCAGTTTATATCCTTACCCATCACAAAGGCAAGCAGCTCAAGACTATCTGCCTTCAGATAGTGAGTGAAGAAGACAGCCCTGGAGAAGGACCAACCTCCAGCTGAATGGAACAAACCTGAAGGACCATGGGCTGGTCCCTGGCACAAGAACACACCCATCCTTTTGTTACACAGTCCTGGTGAAGAGAATCCTTCCTGGCATGGGCTGAAAGCACAGTCCTTCCCTTGCAGCTCCGTTTTCCAAAGCAGAGAGAGCTGTGTTCTGCAGATCTCCAGCTATGATGATTTATCCAGGTCACGGTGAGGACAGCTGGCTAACTGAGGTTAACAGCTTTCTCGGTTTCATTTCAAAAAGACATTAGCATGGAGGCTGTATTAAACAACGATATGCCAGATCCTGATTCATTCACAGGAGAGCTCGTGATCAGGTGGGGGACTTGGCTGACAGGCAGGGCTGCGCTGCTAGCCTTTCCTTAAAGGGCAGGACCATAACTCATGCTCCCAGTGCTAAATTACACCTGACACTCCTTGCAGAGAGCTCCTGGTATGTGCAGCCTGCTATAGGTGTCGTGGGACTGCCAGCCTGAAGCCCCCAAACAAGGAGATTTATCGTCAACTGTGTCTGGCTCAAAAGAAAACAAAAAAAGTGTTGCACCCCTTCTGTCTGGGAGAAGGATGATGGAAAGGAAACATGACAAAGGTCTATAAAATCAGAGGTAACATAGGGAGTGAGTGTTCATGGTCTCTTCCAATAAAACAACAGAGATTTTCAGGGGACAGGTTCAAAATAAACAAAAGGAGGTGTCTCTGCATGCCACATGTGGCCAAGCAGTGGAAGGTGCTGCTGCAAGACATTGCAGAAGTTGGATAATATCTGAGTTACAAAAACCGTTTTGCCAGGTATGTATGAAAATTCCTGGAGGGCTAAGAACAAAGGAGCTCAGGAAGCCCCTTCACTGCAGAGGTGGGTGAACATCTTGGGGCAGCATCACAATTCCCCTGTTTCTCCCAGGGGAAAAGAGCTGTGTCTCAGGTATGGGCATAAGCTGCTGCTGGACCCAGAGCTATGTGGACCAGAGCAGTGTTGTACCTTCATGTAACAAGATTTGATGTTCAGTACTGTAACTGAGAGTTTTGCAAGAGAAAGTTTAGGGCTCTGCTGTTTGATCTGCTACTTGCACACCAAACCCAAACAGCTGGGCTTAGCAGAGCCCAGTATCCATGGATGGAGGGATGGGAAGGGAGTAAGACAGACAATATGTCAAGCAGAAGCAGGGTGATTCCTGCCCTGCCATGCTGTCTGTGCATGGATCAGTACACGGTCACCTGTACACACATGCAGAACAAAACACTGGCATGCACTGACACACTGGCTGATGCATTTGTCCTCCCTGCACAGGGACAAAGGCACAAATGTCCTGCACACATCCCTCACTAGTGAGCAATTAGAAAAATGGGCTCACAACATGCATTGCAGCCCACAGACTGTGCTGTCTCTTTACACACACAGAACAATGGATGACTTGGCAGTAAATGGAACAGTATCTTGTTGTTTTCCTTCAATGCAATTAACATAATTATTGCATCATATTCATATACAATGCAATATATATATTGTTCCATATTCGTATGAACATATTCATCATTACCAGATTAAATGAGACAAAATGTTTCTAATTTGAGTAAAAAGGGACACCCTTCTCCCTCACTTCTCTGGTTGTAAACGCTGCCCTCTGAGCTGCTGCTCAGGCAAACCAGCTCTGCTGAGCTCATTCCTCCTCACAGCATGCTGGTACCTGGTACTCCATTAGTGAGAGCAGCTGGTTTAGTCTTCCAGAACACTTAAAATATTCAACTATCAAGTTGCAAAAACAGACATAATTTTTCTGGCTTCTGGGGTGCTCGAAGAGATTAGGAGTGGGTATTTGGAGGACAGGCACAGGTTACAGACCCTGTCAGCAGTGCGCTCATTGCTTGGGTCAGCTTTCTGCCCCACTGCACAGCACCTTGTGGTCAAAACCACTCAGGGCTACAGGTGCCCAGGGGGACACTGGGCAGATAACCCTGCAGCTGGGGAGGTGGGCAGCACATGCTCCTCTAGCCAGGGCAGGTGCTGCCTGAGCAGTGGTCTGACTCCTGGCAGCTCCTGAGGCAGGGATGGGGAGTGGGGCTGGGGCAGGGGCACACAGACCCCATACCGTCTGCCCAGCAGCATGCTGCCAGGTCTGCAGGGTGATGAGGGTTATCCCAGCTGGACTGTCTGCATGTCCTGGAGCAAACTGAGTATTTAACCCACAGAAGCCCAGCTGAAGAGTTCTGATCAAGCCTCATCTCCTGGCTCACTACACATCACCCTTACCACCACTGAGGACAGCACCGTCCTGGGAGGCATCATCTCTGTGGCCGCCCTGTTCCCTTCTCTCCAAGGTCAGCAGCAGGAGCAACATCCAGGACTTCTTGACAGCAGTCATAACCTCATATCCAGCACAAGCCCAGCACCCATTTACAGCCAGGAGAGCCATAGCTGCCTGCCCTCTTCCCTGCACTCTCTCCGCCTCGCTGGGGGTTGAAAGGCTTCACTTCTATATCTTTAGCCCTTCCTTATGCTGCTATGTAAATGAGAACAGTGGATTATCACTATGGTTGTGAATCCATTAAAGTTCCCTTCCCAGCCTGGGCTGCCAAGTTAGAGTGGACTGGCATCTCTTCCTACCTGCTTCTGAGCTTCCTCCTGCAGCCAGTCACTGGCCCCCAGGTCCTGGTTGAGCTGCTGGATCCAGCTGCATTTCTGCTTCAGTTCTGCCTGCCTCTCCCTCTGCTTGGTCTGCAGTTGATAGATCCTCTGCTCTTGAGCATCCAGCTATTGACCCGCCCAGGGAAAGAAAGAAAAATGGAAAAAAAATCAATTAATACTAAACGGCTTAACAAAACCCTGAACAGCACAGGCCTGATGCTGCTGGGGGTGGGGATTGTTGGGAGGAGACACCCCCACACACACTAGCTGCAAAAACCTGATGTTGTGGGGACAGGAAGCCAATATGGTAGATGTGATCTGACGTGCATGCCCGTGGCAGGGGGATATGTCCAATTCGGGAAGGCAGAGACTCTGCCTTGCCAGCACCTGCCTCTGCTCACTCGGGGGTGTTGGGCAGGAGGAGTGAGGGAGGCTAAGAGCCATGGAACAAACCCAAAGTTATTATAGCTAATACCTAAATAACCAACTGCTGATCCAGCTGGGGGCTCTGCACTCAGGACCCCTCTGGGCATTGCCCCCTGTCCACAGCATGAAGGGGAAGGGGAGTGCCGCACCCTGTGAATGTCAACCAAGGAGCAATTAGCATGACAAGACTCAAGTATTGATCCACCGGTGGAGTGGCTCCCCAGCCACTGACCCCAAGCCTCTGTGATGGACATCTTGGGGATGCTGCAGGGTGGGCGAGAGCAGCCACAGGCAGTAGGTGCGAAGGTGAGGGCTGGGGCAAACAGATCCTGCCCTGTCCTGCCTGGGAGGCAAGAGAAAACGCTGGCCACATGGCCCAAGAATTGATCTGTTGGTGATCAAATTCAGCACCAAGAAATGCTCTGTGCTGCTAGCCAGGGCTGTGCCATGCTTTGCCGTAGCCAAGGGTTCTACACACAGCAAAGTGACCACTGCAGGTGAAGAGGGACAGCTCTCTGTATCTCTGCAACCTAAGGGGTTACACAGGGGTCCAGGGGCAGAGAGGACGAGAGTCCCAGGTTCTGGTGGCCAGCCTGACCAGAACTGCAGGGCCCATGGCTGCGCTGAGCAGGTGTGGCCTCATCCCTGCCACCACCACAGGAGCTCCTTGGGCTGTGCTGCCCTGTGTGTGTGGGACTCTCACAGGGGTAACAGCTTCTAGAGACATGCCTGTCTGTCCTGTCAGCAGTGCCCACCTGCAAACAAGGGCTTATTAACGTTCACTAGCTGTGCAACCAAACCTAGGGAGAATTTTGATACTAGTTAAATACTAACTGATTAGAAAAAAAAGTATTACTTAGGTCTGTCAACCATCTGTCAACATTCAGTAAATACATCAATAATAATTTTGCATGTAATTAACATAAAATGACATTAATGTATTAATGATTAGAAACGTATTGGAGACACTGCTGTAGGACAGCAGACTGCAGTCCTTTAAGATGTATTCTGTATGTATGTGCACATTAAAGTGCACAGTAAAAAAAAGGCTATGGTTGTCCTGCAAAGCACCCACCAGAATTAAAAAAAAAAAGCAAACGTTTTAACTCTGAGTGGATTGAGGATGTGAACATGTGTTCATGTGCCCAGATGCCACTGCACTGTGAGCACAGGTCAGACTGAGCACTGGAGACTTACTGTAGATCCTTGGCTTTGGCTTTGTACAAACATGTCTGAGTCTTCTCACTCTAGGCAGATTCCCCAGGACCCAGGTATGATGGTTTGTTCCTGTATTTGCCAGAGACCAAAGCAAGCTCTGGGTGCTGGAGGACTTTCCACATGCCACCTCATTCACAAAGCACTTTCTTGCCTCTCTATCTCTGCTGCATGAGGCTGCCGGCTGTGGGTCTGAGGAGCCTCCAGCATCAGCTCCTGGAACTATGTCCTTCTCCCAGCCCCAAGCACATTTCCACAGCAGCCCACAGCTGCCTCTGCCCACTCCTGGAGGCTGGATGAACTACCAGGGAAATTCCTGGTATCTGGGAAAATGGCAAAGCTGGATGATGGAGTGGCTGGAGTCTGGGGCACAGAAGAGGCGGCTCCCAGGCAAAGATGAACAAAGAGACAACAAAATAGTGAAGCATCCAGAGAGTGCTTGTTCTCCCAAGGAGTAGCACTGCATTTAAAACCCATGCAAGCACTGCTCCCCAGCTGCAGACATGCCTATGACAACATGAAGCAGCATCTGTCTGGGTCTGAGGGGTCTGGAGGATGGGCCCTGCCCAAAGCAGCACTGCCTGCTAGCTCTTGCCTCCTTCCCTGCCTGCCTATCAGACAAGTCCACCTTCCCTTTGTCCCCGCACAGCGGTTTGCTTGCAGCAGGAAAGAAGGTGGCATGTTTAGGGTGAACATCCCCCACCCCCACCCCTTCTCTTCTCATTTAAGTGGAATCAATTGTGCCATTTCTGCTTTGCTTTTCAAAAGCAATTACTTTCCTGTCATTTCTACAGACATTCACAGAGAGCAAGAGAGTGAGGGCTTGATTATCCCCCCTCCCATCCCCATCCTGTGGCTTCCACAGTGGCAGTAAAGTATTAAATTAAATGAGGTGTCTATGGAGCGGCGATGGTTTCAGGTCAGAGGCGCTATGGAGAGCTGTATGCTGCACTGCTCCTGTATATGTAAATGGATACATTAAAACCACTGATGTCAACTTGCAGCACTCGTCTTCTCTGCTCTGGGGTGATCAAAGCTGATTGCAGAGGCAATTACTGCAAAGGAAAAGAAAATCACAGCCTCCTGCTCAACCCTGAGCTACCGGAGTTTAATTGCTCAGTGCAGCTGAAGCTGCCTCCCCTTCTCCCCGGTGAGCACACGTGTGGGAGCAGGGCATGCCGGCAAGCACGGCCAGGGGTGGACAGCATTGGGGATGGGCAGTGAGAAGCACCCCCAAGCAGGTCAAGACCACAACATGAAAAATAACAATGCTTAAAAGTGAATTAAACCATGACAGCAGGTAGGGCTGCATCCTAGCAAGCTTCTGGATTGATAACACAGGGAGAGCATCAGGGCAGCATAATACATGCCCATAGGACAGCCTCCCTCATCCTCTGCTTGTTGCTCTTGGATTCACAGTAAGACTTCCTCTGTCTTCTACAGGCTGTGGCTAATCAGGCTCCCAAATCCTTATGACACACACCAGAACCCCCATCTGTTTTACAGCTGAAACGACTTGAAAGAAACCAAGATACCTCCAGTGTCACGGTTTAACCTTGTGCCCACCACCAGCTGCTGTATGCTGGGATGGTGGCTCCTGGGGAGCTGTGGGCCTGCTTGGAGGGAGCAGGCTGTGTGAGTGGGGTGGAAGATGCTGCCTTCTCTGTAGGAGGGGAAGAGACTGAGCTGGGAGTGGGACAAGCTGGGACAGAGATTGGGCACCCTGGAGAAAGCCAAGGGTGAGACCTGGTCCCCATGGGTAGAAGGTGCCCAGGAAAACTGCAGCAAAGAGAGGTGCCACCAGCACCAGGGTGTCACCAGAATGTCTTGAGGGAAGGCCACCTCAGCCTTCAGACACCTGATGCTCCTCTGTGACTTACTGAGCTGCTGGCAGCACTGCCATAGGAGTGGTGGCACTGCACTTGCTCAAGGGTACAGAGACCACCTCAGGAATTTATTTTCTGCAATAATCTAATTTAGTCTCAAATGGCTGCTGCTCTCCCTCCAGACTGGGCTGGCTGACTGGCTCCCAGTGAAAGCTGTCCTCACCTGATGCCCTGGAGAAAAACAAATGCTGCAATGTATGCCCAGAACAAAAGCCAGCAGCAATTCCCTCTGGGAAGCAGATTAATGGAAAAACCTAATGATGAGGACAGTTCTGCCATCCCACGACTGCCTTGGGGAAACATAAGTCTTAGCCCCAACAGGAAGTATTTACAAAACTGCAATTGCTAAGTTATTTTTTCTTCTGAATTTTTGACCCTTGAGTGTTTCACTTTTGCACTTTTCTCCTGAAGCGCTGGAAAGTGAATTTTTTTTTTTAACGCACAAACAAAGGCCGAGACTATGTTCTTGCTGCTTGATTCTAAAAATTGAGCTTCAAAAAAGCAACAGAAAATCATGAAACCCAGAAGTAAATCCTGTGATCTGTTTGGCCTGCAGGAACAGGGGAGCCTTGGGCAGCAGCAACCCAGACCCCCCCCTGCCTGCCATCCAGCTCTGCCACATGTTCTCCTCCCTTCCCAATGAATCTGTATTTGCAGCCCAAGGATGCAATTCTTTTTTTTTTTTTATGAGCTGCCTGTCTCTTTTTGTTTAGTCGAGAGTGCTCAGAGCCCTTCCCCCACCGCCTTTTCCACTGCTGCTGCTGGTTTTATTCAATTCAACACTTGAGGGAACTGCAGATGAAATGTCTCTGAATCTAAATTGCCAGCGATAGATCTAACAGCCTCCTTCCCTCTCCCCCTCCCAAACTACCCCCAGACACAGCACTCCAGCACATTGTCTCTGCCTTACTCGGCTCCAGCTGCAGAATGCCAGCACCCGGACCGGACTGTCCAGGAGCTCACCCCAAACCCTCCTGTGCTGGCTGTGCCTCAGGGATGGGGGACAACCATGGGGCCCAACAGGTCTTGCTCACAGCCACCCATGGGCACTGCAGACAACCACAGTACAGGGGTTTTGCTGTTGTCCCCGGTGGTGGCATTGGCAGCAGAGGTGGAGGGAAGAAACGACCCCACATGGTGCCCACAGCCCCATGGCTGCTTGGGCCCGGTGCCACCAGGCTCTGCTGCCAGGAGTGAGGCACGTGGGGTGCTGGAAACAGCACCGAGTTCTTTGCTAAGGGAGATCAGTGAAACAGTGAAACCCTCTCTTTCCATTTGAATGGCCCTTCGTTTTGTTCAGGTCAGTGTTTGGTGATTGTTCGTGCTGCCTGGAGAAGCTTTGATTGAACCTCCTCATTTTCGGCAAAGCTTTTTTCTTTCCATAGGGCAAACCCTTGACCTGAGAGCATAGAAAAATGGTCAAACGAAAAAAATAACAAGGCAAAGAGGAAGAAGGGGTAAAAGCCGGAAGGCACAGAGGAACTGAGTGTTTGAAGGAGTCACCACCCATGGGAAGAGACTCCTGCCAAGCAGGAGCTAGTACTGACCGCAGGACCTGTGGTTCCCACTGTGTCTGCTGTTGCCTAGACCTGAAACTGGACTTGGTATAGAACTCCAGTTACAGTCACACAAACACACAGATAAATGCCATCACCTTTGGTGCTGGGGAAATTAAATGCTTTTTGCCTTTTGGCTGCAGAGAAAAATACTAAAACGTAGGCAAAATATTATTGAAATGATAGACATTTTTTTCTGACCACAGAGACAGAAAGTGAAATGTCAGCTATACAAGGTATGAAATACTTCCCTGATCTCAAAATCGTGGCAATCCTGAACTACAAAGACAACAGCTTAAAAATGTCAACTTTGCAATTTCAGTGTTATTTTAAGAAAAAGACTAATTGGCATTTTCATTCCACAACTGTAAATGACACCCATTTCCACTCAGGTACTGAAAAACTTAACTGACCTCAATCCTGCTCCCCAAGTCCTTCAGGCCTGAAAGGAAAATTACTGAAATTAATTTGTAATGCACAGATGGTCAGTATGAAAATCTCCCTCATAACAAAAGCATATGTTGAGAACAAAAGAAAAAATGGGGTATAAAAATAAACATACCAAGAGGCATCATACTGACTGCATTATAGATTTTCATATTTAATTAAAAGAAACTCTGCCTTTGGGTATCTGTCACATGAACAGAACCCTGCTGTGGAACCCACAGGCTGTCAGGGGTTTGCAGCAGAGTCAGTCACTGCTGTGGATGCTGATGGAGCAGTGGCTATGCCTGGGCACCAGTGGGGAGCTGGAGGAACCCAGGAGCTGCAGAGCACAGTCCTGCAGGCAGTGGGGCACACACCTGCCCCCATTGTTCTCTTAAAACAGGGAAACTGAGGCACAGAAAGGCTGTGCCCACACTGGGGCTCAGCGTAGCCTGGTGCAATGGCACTTGTCACGCTGTGGCACTGCACTCTCCCATTCCTGTCACCCTCTTCTCCTGGTCTGGCTTGGTGGAGCCAAGCGCTTCCACTGAGCTGTAGGAGGGATGAGCCCACTAAGGTGTCAGCACTGCTGGGAGGAGCAGACACCTCTCCCTCAGGCAGGGCCTGCTGGATGGGGATGCAGGGAGAGGTTTGTGGGGCTGTGCCAGCAGGAACCAGCTTCTGCAAAGCAAGTCTGGGCTGAAGACCACAACACAAGAGGAAGCCAAGCGCAGGAATTATAAGCAGGAAGAAAGCTACAGGTGTCCACAGGAATCTGGCTGGTCATCCGAAAGGAGAGCTCACTCTTCACAAGAGGTTTTCTGCAGTAGGGCTGCCACAGATCCAGGCACTTTCACAGCTGTCACAAGGAATAATCAGGCAGCTCAGTGTGGTGAGAAGTGCTGGAAAGGGAACAGCTGGGGAGAGACTGCCTGTGAAAAGGAGCAGGATTGGAAGGCAATGGCTGAATATACCAAGACACAGTCTCTCTGGCAGATTGCTGGATTCCTGCCTTAATGCAAAATTCAATGTTTTGCAAGGAAACAGGAAATCTACCAGTAGGGAGCTCAGAATGTTTGAATCTTCCTTGCCTGTCATTCCTGCATCCTGACTCACTATGTGAAGGGTGTAGACATATTCCTCCTACCACTCATCTGTTACTGCAGTGTCCCTCATCTCCAGCCAGTATATCAGGTGATGACACATCAAATACAGGTTATTGGGCATGTTCTGAAGTGACAGGTGCAGGGACTGGTTTTCAGAAGTAAGGGATCTCTGCAGCTCCTATGAGGGTTTACAAAATCCTGGATGTTGAGGAAGGGGAATCAGAAGCTGTAAAGTAACACACTCTTTGCTGACATATGTGCACTCTCCTGTCAGTGCTGGGAAGCCCAGGAAGATGAAGGACAGGCTGTGAACAAAGAGGAGCACAGCACATCAGGACAGTAACTGACATGGTAGTACAGCTCCTGGGACCAGGCTGTGATCTCCAGGCCTGCACCTGACTATCTCAGACACCTTCAGGGAAGTTTCATGATGAAAAATCCACTGAACAAGATCCCAAGCAGCCTTATCTAACTTTGAGAATAGTCCTGCTTTGAGCAGCAGGTTGGACTGCAGAACTCGCAAAGTCTTTTCTGACCTCTAGCACTCTGATTTTCTGATTCTAATTCTTAACGCCTGCTAAATAATGCAACTGAATTGGTTTAACAAAGACTTGGTGTAATGCCTCATGTGACTGAAATACTAACATGCCATAAGCAAAGATCTTTAAAATATAACTGCTGATGACAAAGTCCTTGTGGCTACAGTAATCTTACTGCCAAGCTCTAAGCTAGAACACTGTCTGCTGGAAGATCACTGACATAAAATTCAGCTCAGTTGCTGAGCGGCTAGAATATCAATGAGAAAGACCTCCATACACCATCTGTTTTTCGTATTTCTACTGATGCCACAGGACAGTCCTGATGCACACAATTCCATTTCCACTGAAGCAGCTATGAACTTGTCTGCTCCACTGCCTGACTGTGTGGCTGCAGGCAAGTCATGCTCTAACCTCATGCTGAGAAACTGAATAGCAAGCAGGAACACTGGCAAACCTTCCAGAAAAATTCTTATCAATCTATCTTGAAATTTCCTGAGGAAACAAATTCCCCAGCTCTTCTCCAAGGAAACATTTGAGATGCAAATATGAGGAAAAAGGAAGATGTGAAATGCATGGCTACATCATCCCTGCAGCTCTTGGGAATGCCCGTGAAGTTGGGCTGAGCCACTGGAGACCATGAACACAGGTGATGGCTATGGCTTTTGGAGTTGGTGACAATGCATTTGTGGTCTGCTCTAGGGACAACCGAGGCATATCCAGAAATCCTGAGCACCCCACGGTATCCTGAAGAAATACACAACATTTATAAATGCTCCAAGAAAAACCTGCTTTCTGAACATGTCACAGGCAAGGTGCAGAGCCCCACTTCACCCACCTCCATGGATGTGGCTTTTGCAAGAAAAAAAGCAAACAACTCAGATCAATCCTCCTGGCCAGACTTTAAGAGCTCTCTCCCAGAAATCACCCACCACATCCCAGACACTGAGCTGAGCCACCTGATTCTTCAGCTCAGCAGCTCTTGTGAAAGCAGCTCTTCCGCATGGACAAGGTATCCCAAGCAGATGCTACCAGTTACTAAACACTCCTTTGAACCCTGACTCCTGGATCCAAAAGAAATTACTTGTCTTCAGCATGACTTGCTGCTGGGTTAATGTGACTCAATCTAAAGAGAATGGAAGGGACTTGCAGACTGTGAAAGCAGGCCACAGGGAAAAAAACTGCAGGGCAGCACAATGCGGCAAAGACAAGACACCAGCCTGAGCAGAGTAGGGAAATGCTCTGCCACCCCCTGGGTTGAGCAGTGTGCCAGGGGTGAGAGGGCCAGCAAAAGCTGTGGCTAGAGCTGGAGGTGCTGGTGTGGTCCCCAGGCCAGGGCAGAGCCCCAGCAGCAGCAGCCCAAGGCTGCAGGTAGGCAGGCACACACGCTCCCCAGGACCTCATTGCTTGGTGCTGGTGGGGTGGGAGGCTTCCAGGTGAGATGAGAAAATATTGCACAAATTAAAGGAAAAGATAGGAAGAAAACCTTAATATCAGTCTGCAAATCATAATAGCTCTGTCAAAATTAAAGCTGGATCTGAATCCTCCCACCACACATCTTCCCACTCTGGAAACTGTTCAAGCAGGGACATTTTCTATTAGCTGCAAACTCTGTGTATGTAAGGGAGAGGCTCTAGCAAAATATCTGCACAATAGCACCTTCATGCAATCACTACACCAGTAATGGGAAATTTTCATGATGTAAAGCAGCAAGGTCACAGGATGTGTCCAGACAGCCCTTGGAAAGGCACAGTCTGCAGATATTACAGAGGAAAGCTCAAAATTGCTCTTGGTTCATTAGGTTTTGCCTGAGGGGTTTTCTTCCACTATTAAATACAAACAAGGTTCAAGTACTCGTTACTCAGTTTTGTTCATATAATGCAAAGAAGTGAAGGTTTACCAGGAGTAATTTGTAAATATGCTAAAATCCACCCAACATCCTGTGTAGTAAGTCACCTTAAACAAGAACATTGAAAAAGCTCTGTCAATACAGCAACACCCATTTCAGCAGAGAAATTTTACATCAACATTGGCAAAGAGGCTGTGCATAAATTATACCTTGCAGAACATACAGTGCAATTTCCCTCCCTGCAGGCACTGACACTACGTTCCCCTGCAGCCTGCCTCTTTCTCTCAGCTTTATGACCCCAATGAGATGAGCTCTGACTGTTTTTCCTCGTTACATTTTGATATTTCAAAGCATGGACTGCTTCTCACTCCCATCTCCCTGCTCCACATTATTAATGAATTGGAAAGCACACATCATTAGTTTTTGGAGACCGTTTCTTTTAAAATTTACAGAACCCTTCATCTGAATCCCCAGAGCCTGTGTGCTGTTCTCATCTTAGAATCTTATTAGCATCATATCTCCTGGATCCTGCCATGCAAACTGCATTGCTATGCACTTTCTAGCACTTGACCCTTTTGCGGACGGAATTAATTTCCTCTTTGAAGAGAGAAGAATGCTGTTGTGCTTGTAAAAGAAAGAAAACTCAAACCAGAAGATAGGAAACAAGTAGAGGATATTCCCAGTTAAATAGGGGTGACTACAAGTTTTTTATAGAAGCAGGTTGAGAAAGACTGGTCAGAAGAAATAATAGACTGATGACACTTTATTAGCAGAAACATCTTCCAAAAGAGCATGCAAATAAACCAGTTGACAATACTCATGGGGTTTTTTTGCTTTTATGGAATCTTTCTTTTAAGCAGTACTGTCTTTGTCCACAACCCTATGCATCCTCCACCTGTTTCTGTATGCAAATAAATACCCTCAGACTTTTAGTTGAAGAATTAAGTTGAGAATAATAGAAAGAACAAGAATTTGCTTCTTGCTTGGGGCACTGAAAAGGTATCCAAGCTGTATTTGAAGTGCATGAAGAAAAACAGCCCCAGTAAAAAGGTCTTTCCCTAAAATAACATAATATATCCCAAGTACATGGATGTAATTTCTAGTTCCACAGGATTACTGGAACTGTGGAACTTTCCTCAGCTGCATTGATTTTACCATTTTGGTCCTGCTGTCTAGTTTCAGCAACAATCTTTACTATGAGTGATGCAGATGAAATTCATTAGGATGAAGGCTTCATCCTTTCTTTAAGCTCATATGTTAACAAAGTACTGCATAAGTTTATTTTTAACTTTGTGCAAACATACAAAGCCAAAGAGCACAGAATACTGGAGCAAGGCTTAAACATTCTCTATTGGTGAAGTCACAAGACTGGACTTAGGAACTGGAAAGGATCCTGGGTGGCTCAAACAACTGGAGGTGGGATGGGTCTATAGTTGACTGGATTGCTTTGTTCTCACAGCTGTGCAGTGGTCCAAGTGAAAGGAGCAGAGAGCCACAGCTCCTGTACAGTTAGGCTGGAGTCCTGTTAATGTCACAGAAAGAGGAAAGCCTCTGAAGACAAGTGGGGACTGGAAGCAGGGCTCACTCATCTCTCCACACATGTGACTGTCCAAAAAAAAGCAGCAGAAGTCAACCCTGGAGATGGTCTTTGTTGTAAAGCTTGGTCCTACCTTGTTTAGCTCACTCAACCGTCAAACCTTGATAACTACAATTAGGCATCTCTCTCTAGTGTGCCAGATCACACAGCAGAGAAACAAACCTGTTATTTTCAAAGAGCAACCAACTCAGCAACCCAGTCACCTGTCCTGCCTGTTTCTGTCTCACCATGGCCTCTGATACCAGTCATCCTAGGTAAGTAAAATTCCTTAGAAAGTGATAAGAAGGTGCCCTGTACCATGAAGAAACCCCTTATGTTTTTTACAGGCTGCTGTACTGGTAACACTGGGTGAGTGAAGGTCATGGTAATCACCCTGCCCTTTGCTGTGTCCTCAAAAAAAGCATGTGGAGAACTTCTTGTTTACCACTGGCCTTCTGAAGACATGGAAGATGTTTGTGCAGAATTGATCAGGCAAGTGGTGTTAGCAGCAGCACAAGTGCCAGAGACAGACTGGCAAAGAGCTTATGAATAGCACGATGAATGATCTATAGCAAAAGCCATGGGCAAGAGCTAGCCATTAGTCTGAGGCTTAGTAATGCACTCTTCAAGTACATTACTCACCAATCCGTCAGGCAACCTGCTAAAGAACTGAGAGATTCCAGCACTTTTAAATCTGTAACGCAATGGCTGGCAGCCGGCACTACATGCCCTAGGTTACAAGGGCACGGAGGAAGACAATTCATTCTGTGTCATAGCCAGTATTTCTTCTGCTCCTTTTCTGTGTGTACTTAAGAAATGGACCTTCTATTATCTGCAGATTAATAGCTAGGAGAATGCTCTGGTGTCTCTGTTAACATTTACTATTGGGGAAGGCTTTCAAAGAACGCCAAACCCTTGCAGTTTTCATTAGCTGGACTAAGTACGGAAGCATGTGTGAGCACAGAGGTGATTTCTTAATTTAACAATAGTGCCTACAGTAGAACTATTTTAGAAAAAAAATGCAATTACAAGGCACTATTAGAACACTGGATATGACAGAATTAGGGCTGCCAGTAGAATTTGGGCACTTCTGTGTAGGCATATGATATGGTTTCCAGTCAGTGATCCTGCACTATCCTGTACGTTCTCACTCAATAAGTGGGTGATGTGCACAGAGAGGGTCATCAGTCAGTATTTCCTTTTATCTCTTGCAACTTCGTGTGTGTCTCCAACTTGCATTTAATACACATTTGTCAAACCTTCGGCAGTACATTGTTATTAATCTCCTTATGGGAATTCATATGACATAGCACTACCCTATCCCAACACCCCTGCGAAGAAAAAGTTTTATTATCCACACTTCACAGATGTAGAATAGAGGCAGAGGGAGATCCAGGCAATTGATGTGCCCTGTAGTTTTAGGTGCTTGATTCAAAGGGTCTAGTTCTGATTTGTGAAGCACTTAACAACTTTACAGCATTTCATATGGTTCAAGCAAAACTGTGAGTGCTCAGCAGTTCTACAAAGAAACATACTTATATTCCAAGCTGAAAACCTTGAAGATAAGGACAGTTGGAGCTCTCTATGAGGGTCCTGGCTTGTCCCCTGTCCCCAGTGACACACCAAAACCTTGGCCATTCTCCAGTGCCCCATGGAGACAACTCCCAAGCCACCACTGGTCATTCATCTAACACTTTCAGGTTTCCATAACACCTAGGTGAGAGATACCACAGACAGACACCACCTATTGCTAAAATATTTCTACCAAGAATACTGAAATCTTTACATGGAAGCACAGAGGCTTTTGTGTTTTTCAAGGAAATATCTGTAAGGTTCCTCCTCTTCAAATCTTGAACAAATAATGGTTTTTTTTCTGCTAAAATAATTTTCTGCAAACATGACTTTTTTTTTTTTTTTTTTTTTAGAAATTAATATGAAAGAAAAGTCATGCTAAGACAAAAAAATTCATGTATAAAATTTCAGGTTTAACGATGGTAAAGAAGTGGCAAGTAACCAAAAAGACAATCTTATAATGGAAAATGTCAATACTACCTTTATGTGACAATACCAGTTAATATTTACACAGAAATGAAATACAGGAACACCAAACATTAAATTTAAATAGTAAGCTAGCTTTGAATACATAATTCTAGGCATGCTTCTAATCTCACCTTGGCACAGTCTAAGTCTGTAATAATGAACATTCCAAACCCCTCCCTGTTTTCCTCCCTAGCCTTGTTTTCCCCAGCCACAGCTGCTCCTTTAACTGAGAGATGTACTTAGGACACTGAACAGAAATAGAATATGCAACTCATGTCCAACATGGGTGGATTCATGTTGCAGTATGCACCTCAAATTTCTCATTTCACGGCTTTTGAACACTCAGATTTGCAATTCAAAATCACAGACATATTTCGGTTTGGTTTCCTTTTTTTGGAGTTATTCTGGCAGTAAGGGAAAACAAGGCAACCTGCTGTGTGAGGCATGACCAGAAGCACCTGAAAGGTCTCCACTGCATCACCATCCGTGGCTGTGCTCCTTGCCCTGTCCAGGAGACCAGAAGGAGGAACAAGTTGTCAGTGACATGGAGAAAAAGGGGGGACCTAGGAATTAAAAAACAAATCCCCCGCACTGGAGAGTGAGAACAGAGGGCTGGGAGGCAGGGAGCTGACAGAATGAATGAGAAATGAAAAAGAATGCAAGAAAAAGCATATAAGCACAGCAGAACTGCAATAAAAGCCTTTCTAAAGTAAAAGCAGTATCACAAATCAGTTAAAAAAGATTTAATGCATCTGTAGCAAAATATAGTGCAAACTCTTAATTTGGGTTCAGAGCAGCTTAATTTGGTCATTAAGCAATGCATATCTCTTTTAAATTAAGATAAGAATGTTTTGATAGGATTTCACACCAGTTAAATCATTAATTTTAAAAGACAATTCAAGTTTTAATACGGATGATGCTCCAAAGAAGCATCAAAGAAGGAATATAAACCACAGAGCAAATAGCAAATCCTCAGTTATACAAATACAAACAGAAAATCTAAGGCTAAACCACTGAGAAATCCACAGGATTTCTTTGAATCTTTTCTGAAGGGGCAGAGCTCTGCACTGCAGGGAAGTCCGGGCAGCCCCTTTTACTGCAGCCTTGTGCTTCAGATTCTGAGTGCAGAGAGAACTCAGGTCATGGGCTGTGTGTTGGAAATGGGAGACACAGCAATAACCCCTCTCCATGTTGTCATGTATTAATGTTTGCAGCATAAAAATCATACACAGAGATATCATCTCCACCTTGTGCATTTCCTCTGTTTCTCTGTCCTTGTCCCTTGCTCTCCGCACTTGCTCTCAAGCAAGAGTCAAAACTACAGAACAACTCAAGGCATCAGTTAGCACACAATTAACATGAAAATGCAAAGCAGACGTTTGGCCATCAGGCACAAGGCTCTGCAGGTTTCCACTGCTGGGGCAGAAATGAGGAGGAAGGCAGACAAGACATGAAATGGGAGCCGGGTGTATTCATTCACCTTGAAGTCTTCTCCACAGATGAACTCACATGAACAGAGCAAACACAGCTCTGCTGCTCCTGTGGGGAACTCTCACCCTCAGGCTAACCCTACAGCAAGCATTAACCTACTTATTGCGCCCTGGGGCAGTTTGCAGGGCGAGGGAGCTGGTTGTGTGGAAGCAAGGTGAGCAGATCTCACCATTTAAGTACAATGCCCTCTGATCACCTGAGAGCCACAATAGGAATTTCTCATCCTTTCAGCCAGAAGCAGGGCACCCTCCTGTCCTTGTTTTTCAGCCAGCTCCTCACATGATCAGACAAAGTGTGACTTTATTAAAACAGAAGTGTCATTCTTTTGGGAGACCAAGTGCTATGGCAGCTTTGAAACCTTTTATCCAGCTCCTTCTTTCTACTGTGACAGACCAAACCACCTGGTGAGGCCCATTAATTCCCTCCATCGGGTCTGTCTCTCAAGTGGGCTGAACCTCAAGGATACTGATTTTCATCTGGGGCTTCAGCAGCCTGTCTTGTTTTTCTGAAGGTGCCATTCATACAGAACTGCTTCATTTTGTGGGCCTACAGCGCACAGACCATCTCTGCCTGTAGTGTCTTTGGTATTTCTGAGCCATGCTAAGCAGAACCACACTGTACAGTCTCTTTGAATCCTTGGCTCCATCTGAGCCCAGGTCCAATGGTCTGACTGTCATCCTAGTTTTATCTAGGCCAGAAACAAACGCACTGCACATGACAGCCTGTCTGTCTGACTGTTTTTCATTGTATGTATTTTCTCTGTCCTCCAAGTGATCAGCTTGCTTCCTTTTAAAGCCTGCAGTCAGCTTTAATCTACTTAGCTGGGATTAATGAGAGATTTGTTAAAGATTTAAAGATTTTACACACTTTGCTTACAACTGTTGTTATCTACAAACATCAGGCAATAAGCCCCAGGCAGATGAGCCATTCTTAACATCAGGCACATCCATGCTGCATGCCAAGGCTGGTAGGGCAATGGTGGGGACTCACCTCTGTGTAAATTACAACTAGGGGTAATGTTAGTGGGCACGTGG
Organism: Florisuga fusca; assembly: GCA_038090715.1. Classification (NCBI taxonomy): domain Eukaryota; kingdom Metazoa; phylum Chordata; class Aves; order Apodiformes; family Trochilidae; genus Florisuga; species Florisuga fusca. Next base: position 19,436,672 of record JAAWXA010000018.1, on the reverse strand, counting down.
CTAACCTGTGCTCCACTGGGGAGGCTCCAGAGCAGAGCAGCCTCAGCTCACAGGTCTGTGGGTCTGTGTTTCAGATGGCTACAGAGAGCAAGGACAACAAAAGGCTTGGGACCTGTAGGGAACCCTTCCTGTGCCACAGGTGGGAAACCAGAGGGGCCAAGCACAGGACACTGGAAAAAAGCAGTAATGGTCTGTCAGGTGCACTGTTCATCTGGCAAAAGCTACCACCTCCTCAGAAACACAGGCAAGAAGTGAGTAGTCGTGTCAGGAATTCCCCATGCTAACTTCCCTTGTTACTTGACCTATAAAGACCAGAAAATCTTGTCTGGTAGTTCAGAACATGTGCTGGATGACCTTTCATTCTCTCACCCCAAAGAAACAGTTTCATCCCTAAGTCCAAACCTCAGGACATTCACCAGTCCTCAGGGCAGCATCAAAACCTCTAGAGAACGATCATGAGTTTTGGCGGGTTTATAAAAATACTGAAAAGTGACAGCTACGTAGAAAGCCCTGCCCACGGAGAGGGAATCCTCCAGCAGGCAGCTCTCCTGAGGATGAAGACAGCGTGGCAGGGCTGCTGAGCCCTCCTCTTCCTGCTCCACAGTCCCCGGCCTCAGCGCTGGCCACCCCGAAGGCCACCACCACTGCACTGACCGGAGAAGGGCCCGAGTTCTTGGGCAGGATCTGCTGGTGCCACAGCGAACACCCCAACAAGAAAACAGGAGCTGTTGTGATGGGTGAAGCAGGGTGGTTTGCCATGAGATGAATAATGACCCCGACTCTTGTTGCCACAGGGCTACCAGTCCCCATCACCACCCTCTGGGCCCTCCCTTTTGCTGCAGCTCACCACAAAACACCCAACCTCCTGCTGCCCTCTGTTGACACACCAGTTGTTCCCAGTGTCCCTAACCCTACACAGGCTCCAGTCACCCCAAGGGAAGTCACAGAAGCTGAGCAGTCCTAAGCAAAAGAGGCTTCAGAGCCTGGATGTGCTGCTGGCTCTCACTCACTTGTCAGAACAGGACGGTTTATATTCCCATCCCAGGAATCCTGCAGTCACAGGTAAAAGCACAGTTCATTAATTCAGTACTTTTTGTACGGGAAAGAGTTGGTATGACAGTCATGGTCAGAGTCAAGACCTGCGTCAATCTACTACATAAACCATACAGAGACTCACAATATTTCAAAACTGATTGAAAGTGAAAGATTAATCAGTTTAGATGGTAACTAACACCAAAAAACTTCTTTTGAAAACAGAGAGAGAAAGACATACAGTGTTTACATCTGAAATGCAGGTTCTCACTATAAGCAAGTCACACTTCCTTTCCCAAAAGCTCTTTCAGGAACCTCGTCATGCTGAGGAAGGCTGCTGACAAGCTGCCCCGAGCCCCAGGCTCACCCACACTACTCCTCATTTGACCCTGCCCAGTGTGGGATGGCTGTGACCCCCATGCCAGAGCCACCCCACAGCTCTCCACGTGCTGGTGCCTCTTAGCATTCACCCTCCCACTGCACAGACAGCTTAGAGAATCAGCATTCCCCTGTGAAATAGCCTACCTGCATTCTCCCGATGCTGCTGAGATCTCCAAACACACAGAAGAGGAAAAAAAACAAACAGAAAAACAGTCTTGATACCTATCCTGATGTCCCAGAGACCTTTCCAGTGCTGGAGCTGAATGCTGTGGCCCCAGGCAGGATCCTCAAGGTACCTCTCCGCTGGCACTGCCACCCTGGGCTGACCTTGAGTTCCTGCACGTGTCCCTGCTGTGGAGCATCGGGACCAGCACAATCCCGCCATATCTGTCGGAGCAAAGCGTCTCCCGCAGCTCCTTGATGCACACCGTGCCCACGGAGCTCACTCACCAGGGTCTCTCCTGCTGGTAAGAGGTGTCCAGAGGGAGACCCTGGCTGAGCCTGCTGGGATGGGACTGCCCCAGCTCCCACACCGGCCAAACCTTCCTGGAGAACTTCAGAGGGAGCAGGTGGGGGCTTGGCAGAGGGAGAGACGGAAAATAAAACAAGGGCACAGGGTGGGAGGGGGGCTTGCTTCTCATTAATGAGCGTTTGAGCTGCTTATCTCAAGAAGACTTTGAAAGGAAAGCGCAGAGCCCTCCTGGCAGGGCAGCCAGCCCAGCTGCCCTCCCCGCGCCTCACTTTTTATAAATTCTGGGAAACACTTTTAGACAGACACTGGCACTCATAAATTATACAACTCATTTGCATATTCCAGTCATGAGACATTATGTAAATGTGACCTGATTTACATAATGGATTCCTCTCATCGCTTCACTTGCTTCATGCTTTTAGAAAAACAAAATGAAATAAAATGAAAGCACGAGAAGCAAGTTCCCAGCGTTGCTGCGTCTCCTCCCAGCCTTGCCGTCCCTCTCCCTTGCTCATGGCAGAGACTGGGGGCGAGGGAGAGAAAAAGCAACAAAACAAAGCCCTCAGATGGGTTATTTCTCTAATAATTACAAGGAACTAACTTTCCCCTGGTTGAGGTGCTTCACCCCAAGTGATATATTTGAGCCAATTAAGGAAACAAAAAAAAGAGCCCTGGAAGACACGGTTGAACCTGTGATGAGGAGTGCTCCCAACGCTCTTCGCAGTGGTGGCCAGGTACTCAGGGTGGTGGCCCTGCAGGCTGTTGACCCCTCTGTGGTGATGAGCCCAGGGAGATGGCACAGCCTGGTCACCCCTCTGTGGCGGCACTGGTCACCTCTCCAGGGACAGTGTCCCTGCCTGGACCAGGACAGTGTAAGGAGGATGGGTGGGTGAAATAGGTGAGGGCAGGGCTTGCTCAGATTCTTTATAGCAAAATACAGCTGTGACATGTGGGGAGGATGAGGCGAGAGAGCCAGCCACCCCCAACTGCACTCCAACAGGCGGATACTGTCTGTCCGTCTGTCTGTCTGTCCCTCAGGCTCTTCCCTGCCCCTGTGCGAGCGCAGGACTGTGCCTGGTGGCTGGTGTCCCTGCCCTGTGGGAAAAGTTAACTGTAATTCTTCAGCTTTTAAAATCAATTAACCCATGTGTTAATTAACGTCAAGTCGACGGGAGGAGGAGGAGGAGGGGAGAGCGGGAGGAGGAGGGAGGAAAGGAGCTGCAAGGGCGGATGGCAGCGGAGCTGGCACAGTGCCATCCATTCAGTGGCAACGCCACCGCTCCTGCGATTGCGGGTATATGTGACGGGGGCCCGCACGGGCCAGACGCTGCCGTGAGCCAGGGGAGATTATCCAGACCCAGGAGCCAGAGGCAGGCAGCCACCGCAGGCACCAGTGCCAGGATTACCGACTGGGCTCTGCTCGGACACACGCCGCCATGGGGCCGGGGCCCCCCGCCACCCCACACAACTCCGGCTCCCAGCACTTTTTCCCCCCTTTAAACGTCATTCTGCCGCAGTGGAGCCAGCACAACGGATGCTTTCACACCCTGCAAGACAAAGGCCGTCGTCTCCGCCATGACACCGCTTCGTTCCAAGCCGAGGCCGGCATCTTGGAGTCTTTAAAAATAAAGGGAAAAGGGGAATGCGAACAATAAAAACAGCAACAGAAAAAACCTCAACGACAAACCCCTTGTGCCCATTCTCCATGCCAGGGGCAACATGGGCATCTGTCGCAGCAGAAGGCGTTTGTGTGGGGCTTTCTTCTCTTTTTTTTTTTTTTCTTGTTCCTTTTTTTTTTCTTTCCCGCAAGCTGTTGGTGTGTTTGCAATTCAGGTTCGTTTACAATTAACTAAAAAACCCCAAAATCAAAAAAACAAACCCAACCACACCCAGCCCAGTCAACAACAAACAAAAGGGAGCAGCCGACATCGAGAGAGAGAAATGCCATGAGAAGCTGCAAGAATGCAAACTACAGACGATGCCATTTGCCATTCGGACAACCTCAGGGAAAGGTGCCAATTCTGCAGCATGGGAGAGCCTCTGAGAAGGGAGCGTGAAGGTCTCCGAACAGCACTCCGAAGGAAGTAAGGAAGGAAGGAAGGAAGGAAGGAATACTGCTCTTATAGGGCAGGATCACAGCTGCATACAGCCTCTGCTGGGAGGAGAGGGAATGTTTATCAGTGTAGCAAGATGCCTGTGTATGCATATACGCACCTGGAACAGTGCGTATGGACACACATACACACATGCACACAATGCCTCAGATAATTGCAGATTAGGTGTGTGCGTGTTGGGGGTGTGGGTGAGGGAGCTGTGTGCGCACCTCTGTGTGTGTACACGCACATATGTCTGCGTGTGTGGGTAAATATTTGTGTGCACGCGTGTAACACGTACAGAGACACACAGGGAGATATGTGCTTGTGTGCCTGGGTGAGAGAGAAAGACATAGAGTGCGAAAGACACAGACACACACTCACCCAACGTCAGTATACATCCCACTTTTTGACCTAGGTATACACTGAAGACAAAAATCATACTCCAGCAGCAGGCAGGCAGTCAGAGATTTATCTACATTCACTGCTATCACCAGGGAGATGAATGGGGCCGATCTGAAGCCCTCTGCAAGATCCACTATGGGAGTGAAGGAGGAGGAGGGATGCCACACAGACATGCACAAACTTGAAGACAGAGAGATTTGGAAGGTGCTACTTGTGAAACCCAGGTGGCACTCCGGAGGGTGAGCGAGGGACAGAGCCGCTCGGGTGCTCCGCAGGGTCCGGAGGGCTCGGGGCTGTGGAGGAGCGGCAGGGGACAGCTGGCTACTTACGGTGTCTGCGCTGCTGAGGATCCTGAAAGGTGTTCTGTTGGCACTGGGCGCTGAGCCAGGGAAGGGCACTGGAAACAAAAGGGAGAGACAAAAAATAAAGTCATACAACGGGAGTATTAATTGCCTCTTTGTGGATTTTACAAAACACACAAAATCTTTTTTTTTTTTTTTTTTTTTTTTTTTTTTTTTTTTTTATTGGCGCGCTTCCCTCCTGCATGGAAAATACTAGCATGGGATTTACAGCCCAGCTACAGGGCTCAGGATTAACAGTGCTGGCATCTTTTGGGCATATTTTTTCTTTTAATGAATGAGCTTTCGCTGTTAATGAGGAATAATCGTTTGGCTAATGAGCTTTGAAACATTAAGAGAAAAGAGGGTTTTTTTCCTGTTAATCGCCCTGGTACGACCGCATGGATGGATTACAAAAGACAGCAGTAGGAACGCAGTACAAAGGGGGAAACGTCTCCTGGAGTGGGATAAACGCAGAGATGGGTGATGCGTCCCTGCATCTCTCCTTCCTTCTCCCTCTTACTCTCTCTCTGCCAACTGCTATGTGTTTCCATAACTCCGCAATCAAAGTGGATGCTCGGGAAAGATTATTTCAGTCAAATAGCGAAGCGTCGGCTGTTAATGTCTCCAGTGTTTAATCATCATACAGTAGAATGGTTTTATGCATATTTCATTTGCATATCATTAAACCGCGGGAGAGCGGGACATTCAGAGCTGGAGAGGTGCAAAGTTGGGGGGAGAGAGAGGGAGAGCGAGAAAGAGACAGAGGGAGGAAGGTCCCAATGATGCCTATCTTCAAAAGCCAGGGACTTGGTCCATCATCTGTCTTCTACTTTTGCTAGAATCGTGATGACTTGGAAACCTTTGAAGTTGGATATAACCTTGGATTCTTCTAATTCCAGCAGAGTGATGTATTAGAAAGGGGGAAATGATGCTGCGCTAGACATTTAAAGGAATATAAGCTCCAGTGGAATGGAAATAGGAGCTCTTTGGGGAACAAACTGGCAGAGCCAGCCACAGCTTCAACAACCACCAGACTTCTGGGTCAATACTAGTAAAGGATATCAGAGTAACACGAAAGAAATGAAGACAACACATACAATAAGATGGGGATTATATTTCTCTACTACTCTTTCTCTTTTCTTTTCCTTTTTAAAGGTACAAAGAAGGATGGAACCAGCGGTAATTTACACAATAATTAGCGAACAGTTGCCTCTTTTTGTGTTTGTTTTTCTTCTCTCTTTATTTTGGAGAGGGGTGTTGTCACCGCTGAAGTGATTCATCAATTATTTGATAGCTCAGATCCTTCTCCACTGGCACCGATTGGGAAGAGAAGGTGGTGGTTGCGGGGGGAGGAACACAGTGGGCTCTTTGTAGATCTTATACATGCACAACATATTAATTGGGGTCTTTATAGAGCTCCCTCAATAGACTGTTTCTTTCCTGTAAAAACAGCAGCTGGTGAGCCACTGTTGGCGACTCCTCAAATATCACTTTTGCTGGGGGTAGTTCTCTCACTGTTTGTTGTTGTGCTTTATTTTCTTTCTCCACGGAGGGGTCTATGTATGCGGTGCTACCCCTGCCCACGGTTTTTGAGTGGCAGACAGAAGACAGTATCGGTACCAAGACAATATCGGTACCAAGACAATATCAGTACCAAGACAATCTCTTGAGCTGAATGTGGACCTTGGCTTCACTATGAAATGCTGTTTTATATTTAAATTCTTCTCCTTTCCCTCCCCCACTTTTCTTCTCCAAGTCTTTGTCTTGGTTATGAATATTCAGATGAGCCATGATGTGATTACACTGTACAATTACTTGTGTCCATAGTGGTGGCGAAGGAGCTGAGGAAAGACAGAGCCTGAGGAGCTTGGAGCTCGCTTGGGGTTTGTTTTCTGCCTTTCTCCCCCATCTCTGTCGCGCTGCGGCACATGCAGATGTCGCTGTTGTTCTTTATAAAGCCTTAATGATATGCGAGAGCATAACGACCCCATTTGGGTGCACAGTATCAGTGAGATATTATTGGGGGGGTAGAAATCCTGACTGAAGGAATGTCCATATAAATTATTTTTATTTAAATGAGTTGAAGAGGTGCTGCTGGTGAGGCAGAGGAAGTCACATGAATACATGCATAATGTTAATAGGCAGAAAGGTTATTGCCAAGGAAAAGAGAGCTTTTCGCACGGAGCTGGGGACAAATGGGCTCATACAGCACAGCCCACTGCTCCAGGCACTTACTGACCATCACTCACCCTTCAGCCAGGGCACCAGGCATTGGGCCTCGGAGCACTGGGACTGGGATTCCTGGAGAGTTCCTGGTTTCCATTCAGAAATCCCAGTGAAGTATGTGGTGTGAGGGAGCCGGAGAAGAGGAACTGGGAGGAGAAAGAGTTCAGTGCCACAACTCAGTGGCCCCTACCGAGTCTGATGACAACCCCAAGGCTGGAGTGACAAGGGGCAGTGTGCTGATGGGGCTGGTGCCAGGACACATGCATTCCCTGAGGACAGGTCTGTGACACTGGGAGTCACTGTGCCAGCTCTGCATCCCCACCAAGGGACATAGGGCTCAACTTCAGAGCAGGCTCTGGCCCTGTGTGCCATCAGGGAGGCTGCTGGGGACAGAGCCTGGCCAGAGCTGGAGCCAAAACCACGTCCACCAGTTCTTCTCAGAGCAGTGAATGGGACCACTGGTTGTGACTGGTTCAGAAACACATGCGTGTGGAAATGGGACTCATAGGCTACACTGTTCTACTTAGAATGATCTTCTGGGCCAGGGATGGACAAGAGATGGCAAAAGAACCTCCCAAAGGAGGCTGTGGACCTTCATCAGTGACCAGCCACACCACAGAGGGGCCACTGAGATCCCCAGACAGGAGGCTTACACTCTCGTCTGTCCAAGGAACAAAGTGAAGAGGCTGCAGTGGCCTAGCGTACAGTGAAGCTGCTGCCCAACACTGATTAAAGACTCCTATCCACAGCCCACCTAGCTGTCATCTGCCTCCAGTTCTTTCCTGCACTTCAACAGATGCATCCCTATCATGCACATGCACCCCCTCTTCAGAGGGAAGACGAGCAGAAGGCAACCAACTGCTGGTTCTGACCCAACTGGACACCAGTACCACCTCTGGGCCAATAGTCCTAAATCCAGGTGCTCTCTGCTTGCAGTTTCAAACAGCATAAAAAATGATACACAAATGATAACCCAGCCGCCAACCTAACTGAGGTGTGAATGTCCTTTCGAGGACCACACAACCTGCCCAACAGCATGGCTGAAACATGTTGCTGTCCTAATGAAAAGAAACTTGTGCTAAAATCAACTCAGACCAGGTAGGCAGCCCAAGGTCTGTAAGGAGCTGAGCACCCACTATCAGCTGGAGCGACCTGAGCAGGTCACCTCCAGCCTGTCCACCCCAGCCAATTGCCTCTTCACCCCAGAACAGTGGCACTGCTGGTCCAAACCTTTTAGAACAGCATCCCAGAAGGTACTGCTTGTCTCTGACCTGTCTTTTGGCTCTGCAACCTCACAGCAGCTTAATGCAGAGGCTGTCCAGACCAGATGGAACCTGGGAATACGGAATAACCAAAACAAACACAAGGAGACTTCTATGAAAGGCCATGCATATGCCACATCCTTGTCATCATTACAGGTGTTGAATCCTCCTCCCAACCTGGTTTGTCTCAGCAGCGCTTCAGGGACCGAACAACAGAGACCCTTCCTCATTTTGGGGGCAAAGGGGTAACAGGGCAAATCTGCCCTCGGATGCAGGCAAGGCAAGGTCTGAAGGTCAGGCTGTGAGCCTCAGGGGGAGTGGTGGCATAGTCTCACCATCCCTGTGCTGGCATCCATGGAGGATCCAAACTGCAGAGCTCTGGGGCAGTCTTGCCTTTGCCTAGGGGTCTCAGCTCCTCCACCCTGACCACAGCTGGCTGCCAGGCCCGAGGAGGCTTTCCTGGCCAAGATGAGTGGCTCCAGTAATGGCCCCACAGGGCTGAGACTGTTCCTGCAGTCCTCAGGTGGAAGGGGCTCTCACATGGCTTTGGCAAAGGCATCTGGCAACACAGGCTGCTTTGCTTCCAACAGGCACAGGGGTGAAATACTAAAATACTACCTCCAGTGTCCCAACCATTTTCTGATTACAAGTCTGGGACCATGTGGTTGTGAACCTCCCCACAGAGGCTGAAGGAAGGGGCAGCTCTTACAACACTGCAGGAACCATTGCTCTGCTCATCAATTTACCAAATGCCCTGAAGAAATTGCTATTTGGAAAAAGGAAATTTGAGCATTTGTGGAACATATTGCTATTCAAAAAACCAGAAGAATTGTTTTGCAAATAGTAGCACTGCCGAAGAGGGGAAAGAAGTACATCAGTCATTTGATATTACACATAAGCAGTTTATTAAAGAATTAAATATTTATAGACTATAAAGCAAGCAGGGCGATGAGTCGCAAACAGCTTGCTGAGAAGTATGTTATAAACAATGAGTCTGTCAGTGACTAATAAAGTATGGAGAACAAAAATGTTTTATAAAATCACCAGGCCAGCTATGAATCTCCAAAGCTGAGATGCTGCAGGACCCACCAAGGTTCCTGCTGTAATGTAAGCCTGGAGCCAGTCTGTGAGGGACAGGATCTGATGAGATCTGTAGAGTGCAGAGACATGCCAGGCACTCGTGGGAATGCACATGATTCAATGCCTTAGAGAGATTTAATTTTTCACATTATTTTAAACAGAGATCTATTAATAGGAAGTTCAGGAATTTTCAAGGAGTTCAAGGCACTTCCCTCTTCAGTTTTTCACTGCATCTACTCTTCCATTTCAATCAAAATTATAGTTTGTGATTCAGACTGAAATTCCTCCCCAAAAGAAAACACATGGCTACCCCAGGCACCAGCTTCCCTGCCCTGAACAATCCTCTGGATCCACTCAGGGGCTCCAGCCTGACTCACGTTTGAAGAGAAGCAGCTCTCTCCTTCAGACAGAGCACGTTTACAAAGGACTGCAAAGGTTTTCAGAGGCTGTACAGGAGGAACAAACAGACTGTAGCTCAGGAGGACAGGAACACCATTTTGTTTGCAGGCACTGGGGGAAACAGTGGTTCACAATAAAACTGCTGTGTGAAAAGGACAGGTCTCATTTTTCCACAGAATACAGACATCAGTCACAGTAATTTTGGGGGGCAGTGCTGTTTTATTACTAGTGGAGATGAAAGTCTCTCCAGACCACTTTTTATTTTTGTGAAGCCAACCCAAGGTCTAGCCATTATTTCTAATGTAGGATGAGCTGACATCTTTGGTCATGTCAAAGCTGATCCCTGTAGTTCTTTCCACAATTCCAGGTCTGGTGGGATGGCTGAAGTTCCCAAAATGGTCTGGGCATTCATGACCCTCTACAATTCACTCTCTTTGCAAGCCAGCATGACTTAGACCCACTTGCCCTTTGAGTATGGTAAGAGGACAGCCAGCCTCAAAAATCTAAACCTGTCTCACGTTTTTATGACAAGATAGGCTGTCTGGTCTGAAGCAGCACAAAGCACACATTTGAAAGGCTCAACAGACCAGCTGGAGGATGCCTCCACAAAAACAAGTACTTTGTTGTCCTTTATCTTACTTACCTAACCCAGAATACGAACGTATTTCAGAAGACAACAAATTGTCTTGAGCACAGTGCCTCCCACTGAGCAGCTCTGAATGTACCTTACACAAAGTAGGTGCTATGCCATTCTCACAAATTCAGGTTTTAAATGCAGTAAATATACACATGTGCTTCATGTTTTGTTCTTATATATGTTTCCTATGTACTTTAAGATGTGTTTATTTTACTTTAAGGGATTTTAAGGAACATTTGGCATCCTGGAAGCCTGTGAGAGAGGCTACTGCTTAATTCACTCCTTCTGCAGACCTGGCCAGCAGTTATATGGCCAGAGGACACTGGTGAGGTGTCCGGCACGTGTCCCACAGAACCACTGCCACCCCAGGCAGCCTGGGGTGAGGGCTTCACCTCCAGTGTGATGGTGGTTACCACCAGCCTCCATCACAGCATGGCACAGAGCCATGGGTATGTCCCTCCACCCCAGTGCAGTGAGCACTGAGCATCCTGCAGCCTTCCCCAGTGTCATGCTGGGGAGTTACCATGGGTTTAGTCTAACATGCCTGGGGTAACTCCCACAGAGGAGGGGGATGCGATGCCATCTCCCACCTGATGTTACCCAGCACCAGCTCTCACCCAGACTCTGCTCGGGTCTGGGGTAGTGGCTGGGGCACCAGCACAGGGAGGGGCAAGGACAGATCCTCAGCATGGGAAGGGAAGATGGGAGGAAGAGAACTCTCCCTTTTAGCACAGTCAGGTATCTAGGCTTAAAGAGCTCTGGAACCTGCACCCTCACTTTCTGAAGAACTCACTCTGTGCAGTGAGACCATAAATATTTCTATGTTCAGATATGAGCTAACCTGAAAAACACACAGGTACAAGGCAACACATGCCATGGCACCTCATTAGTCCATGGACAGCATTGCTGCAAAAGCACTTCAGCTTTATGATGTAAAATAGGTTGGGGTTTTTTTTGTGGTTTTGTGTTTTTGGTTTTTTTTGATGAGAGAATTAGAACATTTGGCAGTGAACAGGCTGCCTTATAACTGCCTGCAGAAGAGTTTTTCTGCATCTTATTAAAAGGGTCATTATTAAGTCAGCTCCTGATTTATCACAATTCATCGTTTTCCTGTATTCCTGCTGCCTGAGAGTTAATCTTTGTTGAGGCCTTGGAGAAACACTGAGCAGAGCTTCAGGTGGTCACATATGGAACCAGAGCCCTGGCTGGTGCTGGTGAGTAGAGGAGTTCATGTGCAGTGGGATGGAGCTTTGGACCCCCAGAACAACGGAGAAGCTTTAAAACACTTTTCTAACATGCAGTAACTCAGTAAACATCCCTGAACTTGTCTCTTATAACAAACACAGTCTTATAATATAAAAGCTTCCAAATTGAAAATGATCAATGTGCTTTTAGGAGCTCTCAAAGATATATCACCTGTACTTACTGAAAGGAGAGAGACAATTTTAGAAGCTGCTGTTAAAGTCTACTCTCCCCTCCTCCCTGTCTTAAACCAAAGAAAAGGATATAAAAGAGGGACAGAGGGAAAAAATAATTCAGGTAATGGACAGCTTCAATCTTTTGACAGTCTTACCAAAATTATGCTACAGTTTGGTGTGCCATTGTTTAACTTTCCACTGTAGTTTTAGAGGTTTCTTGGAACTAGATGATCTCTAAGGTCCCTGACAACCTGAACTGTTCTATGATTCTATGTTCAGGCTTATGTCAGACTCATGAAATATGAAGCAAAGGAACAGAAGGGGTAAAGCAAATGTAAGGTGAGAGGAAGTGTCCATGTACTGACAGTGTGGCTGCCTCTGCTTTCAGCTACAGGGAGACCAGCGGGGAGCAGCCATACAACAGGTAATGCAGGGTCCTCTCGAGGACTAAAGGTGACAGTGCAGTATCTATTTTTCCTTCTCCTCCTCTGCCAGAAAAGATATTTGATGTGCCACTTTCTCCCTGCAACATTTACATTTAAAGCTCTTCTTTGGATCTGGAATTATACTGATGCCTATTACAGAAATAATCAAACTCCCCAAACACCCTCCACTACCCCAAACAATTCTTTAAACTTATAGATGCCAGGGTTTCAATAGCATCTTTTGCCTTGAGCCTTGCTTTATCTGCATACAAGGCCAAGGTAGGCTTGTGCTGTTTTGTCCTTGCCACAAACCAAGAAAGGGGTTAGCACTACTACTACACCCCCCCCTGCAGTGAGCAGGGACAAAGAAGGCCCAAGGACACCTCACAAAACGATGTCTCTGAGATACCAGAAAACTTGTAACACAAAATTGCAGAATGATTTTATGTGGAAGGGACCAGCAGACGTCATCATAAAATTTGCACCTAAGAGCCAAGGACAAGACAGAAAACAGTTTGGCAGGCTGCCTTTTGTACTTCTGCTGATTCATCTTTTTAGAAATATCACATGAGCAACTATTCCAGAAGTGATATCCCATTACCACTGAAGGCTTTCCAAAGTTGATTCCCAGCCTCCCTTTATTTTTGTAAATAAATGCAGAGAATCAGGTTGTTATTATCAAACACCACAAAAGACTGGACAAAAATAGCACTTCCCATCTAGCAAAGGGCTCCCACAGTTTCATTCATGCCTATAGAAATAATCTGTTCTGTTTGTACAAGCATGCTGAAACTACTTGCTCTTGAGAAGTGAGATGGATTCCTAAAGAGCCCAACCCTTTGTGACTCATAGTCAACAGATGCTCTTGAACAAGAACAGGTCAGCTGGTAATCCTCTCTATTTTGTCTGTAGCAAAAAAGCAGCATGAGACACATCAAGGGTTTGCATTGAATTTCTGTGGCAACTATGTAGCTACCTCCGGTAGGATAGCAGCTTGTGACACATAGAGAAGGGATATAAACATCTCCCTCTAGGCTCCCTTAAGTGCAATTCTCCACAACTGAGAGTTCAGTCATCAGCTTAATACTTATATGACAAATGCATATCCCTTCCATTGCTCCTCTTGCCACCTCCATCATGAGTTAGATGTCATACTCAAAGAGCTGCCTGATTTTTCTCATATATATCTAATTGCTGGATTCTTTCTACCCTTTCTCTGCACTCTCTCCACATGGCTTTCCTTCTGCAGAGGCTTTACTTTGTGGTCTTTGACCTCAGGTGTTGGCTGTACTGATCTCCAGCCTTACCACGTATTACATTGACCCCATTTCTCAGGCTGTCCACCTAAGCTCCAGCCTGCCCACTGTACACTGGGAATTTTGATGCCTTCTGCAGTAAGCCTGGAGTCTCTAAGAACTCCATCTCTTCGTCCCGAGGATAATGGGCTGGGGACTTACCTAGAGCCAACATGGACCTTGTCCTGTGTCCCACAGATTCTGTGAGCAGATGCCTGAGATCTTCTGAGGGCATCCACACAGCCCATGGGCTCTGGCTACTGCCTGGAGCTCCTAGAGGTCCAGCCTCTCGAAAATTCCTTCTGTGTGGAATTCTACCCATCCCATTGATCATTGTTCTGATTTAAAGGATTTTTAAAGGATGTGATTTTAATGAGTGCAAGGCTCAGACCAGAAATACTGTATTTCTTTCTCCTGAGTGATGAAGTAGGCACTTGGACTCTCTGCATTGATTTCTAATCTGCCATTTCATACTCTTGACAGTGCCTGGAAACCAGGTTCACTTGACTGTTCCATGAAGGTTTCTGAAAACAAGAGTAGCTGAGGCTGACTAGGCCAAAAGGGAGAACCTGAATATCAGAGTAACAGCCCATGCTCAGTCTACAGCTCTTCAGCACAGCTGATCAGAGGAGGAGGAATAACAACAATAATAACAACGAGAAAAGACATGTACAAACTTTGATAAGAAGGAATTCAAAGTGGAGCTCTGCTCCTAGGGATGCACACAGGACCCACTTCCCAGGGAAAACAGAATGATTGAGAGGCGGCATATTTAAATGGCATGGACCTTGTGACCAGAAATGCAAACTCACAGGGACCACCACAAGTGGACACAGATAGACCCCAGAGCATGTACAGATTTTGTCTCATTCTCCATCTGCACCACAGTCACGGCTTGTGCCTGAGTGTATGTTCAAGAAACCTACACTCCTCTTCAAAAGACGCTCCAGAGCTGTGACTGTGATCCGTCTGCTCTGCAGAGCCATCACTGCTAGTGCTCTGACCCAGCTCAACCACCCTCATGACACCCAACAATGAGATTTTTGTGCAGCCAGAAATATTCTCTAGATTCATCCACTGCTGTAAAGCCAGAGCTGTAAAGTCAGATCTTTTCCTCCTTTAAATGTGACTAGCTATTTACTCCCTAACAATTCTGCTTCAGAGCTGATTTAGCATTTTTATTGGAATGTGAAAGCTCTTAAAAGAAGAAAAAAATCTAATCAGGCAGAAGAGATAGAAAACTTGCTGAATTTTTTCTCCCCCCTCTGCATCCCTTCAATCCTATCAAAAGCACATCTTCCATTCATTGCTTCCCGATGTCATTATGACAAGCGGCTACAAATCAATAGTAGAGGCAAAGGCGGGCCCAGCCCGCACTCACCAAGTGATAAAGATTCACTCTCAACCCCGATTTGCTAATAGCACATAATAGCAGCCATTGGCGCCCCACATTAAATCATACATTTCACTCTGCGTTTATTATGGGATTTTTAAAACTCCTCACCAAATTGGATTTCCTTGACGGTCTCTAATTTCCACATTTATCATTTAAAATTAAACTCCTCTGTGGGGAGGGGGTTGGGGAAAAGGGAAGGAAGAGAGAAGCCATGCAATTCTGTATTTTCCTCTTTCTTTTTTATGAAAACCCATAAATAAACTCAGGTATCATTGCCATTAGCCCTGAAGTTTTATATATATAAAATACCAGAATTTAGGGGAGAATAGCTCTGGGACTCAGCTTACCTTCATACATCCCTGCTACAGAAGAGAAAATTAAAGAGAAAGCCATAAGGAAACAGATTTTAAATAAGAAATCCAGTAAACAAAATAATCAACAAATTAAGGTGGAATGAAAAGCATTATAGAAAATTACTGTGGATTTCCTTGGCAGGAAGAACTAAGTAACAAGGAAAAGATGGAGCAAAAAATTAAAAAAGCACAAAATGGAAACCACATAAATGAATATTACTGTCTCCTTTCAGTTCACTGAAAATTCATTCGACAAATAGAGTGAAAACTTAACAATAAACTCATTTTAAAGCAGATTTAGAACTAATTTTCTTGTGATTGGGACTTTTCTGTAGCCTTGCCAATTCAGTTTGAGCCTTTCTCCTACAGTTATTTTATTTTTCAGTTTGGTACCTACACTCAGATACATGGGTAGTCCCAGGCATTGGTCTCTTTGGGAGACTGCTCGGAACAACAACCCTCCCATCTCCAGTCATGCTGTTTCTTGCTGCTCCAGAATCCAGAGCATCTTGTGGTTTATTCATTCACCTGACCACACTTTGCCATTGATCTTTATCTTTTGCATTTTTCCTGCCTAGTGCATCAAAGGGGCAGTGTGTGACACATTACTCTCCAACTGACCTGCCAGGCTGTCATACCACAGAGGCAAAATTCCCCGACAGCCACTGTCTCCTTCAGGTGCAAGTGATGGAAAAGTATCCTGAATTTAACTCTGCAGCTCTTGAACAGGCCAAGCATGGTGACAGGTAGAGCAGTGAGACACTGGCACAGATTGCCAGAAGAAGCTAAGCTCTACCTGACCCATCTTTGTGTAGGCTTCCTGATGGAATAAGCTTTGATCACAGAGACCTTTTTCTGTAAAACATGTTTCTTTAAACTCATTTGTTCACATGTAGAAATTATGGCATGTACTTCATGCATGCTTTGGGATAATAAAACAAAGCAGATCAGGCTTTTAAATGATCTACCTGTGTAAGTGAATTAAAAACAAACAAACAAATGCCCAAAGGTTATGGCATTAATTGCTACTGCAGAAAATCCTTTATTACCAAACCAGTCACAGCCCAGTGACAGCCAAGATTTTGATCAAAATCAGGTCCTGGAAACTTCAGAAATGTGAGACTGTTGTGTAGACACACAGCTGGATTTGCAGATTTAGAACAGAAAAAACCTCACAACCCTTTGACTAAGAATATCCATATCCTAACGGTATCAAATCCAAATAGCAAACAGCCTTTTAAAAACTCCTGATTTAAAAGAGCTTAGAGTCAGCAAAAAATTAAGATGGCAAAATCTCCCCAAAGTTTGCTTTTATGCTTATTTTACCACAGAAAGTAAAAGTTTTAGCCAAAACAAATAAAACAGGACTTCCACAGGTTGGCTTCTTAAGCCCTGGGTTATTGTCCCACTTGTGGGACAGCTTTGCTGTCCCTCTGGGACAAAGAGACAGGGTGAGAGAAAAGAGAAGCTGTAAAATGTTTTTATTTTTCTACTTTGATTGAGGGCAGTGTTGAAGTTAAACATACAAATAATCAGCCAGCCAGGGGCTACAAGGATGCCAATCTTCTGCATCCTCTTGGAGGCTGGAGCTAACACACCTTGGCTCTGGCTAAGTCAAGAATTAGACACAGGGCATTTTCAGCATCATGTCCTCAGTGCTGTAATTTGTTTCTTTCATTCTGTCAGTGCTCAAACTTGTTGACCTTCCAATCGTACTTGCCCTTTCTATCCTCATCTTCGCTTTCAGGGAGGATGGCAGTTTTATTAAGGGCAATTGGGAGTGTTCTTAGTATAGTCATTTGTCCAAGGCAGTTACTGCATCACTGTTACTGATCAAACAGTAACAGGGAGCCAGGACTCAGGTTAAGTGGCATTCCTTTCCTACTTTTGGAATGCTGAAGGCCAGGCAGAGGCATGTTAGCAGAGCTCAGAACGAACCCCTGCAAATTGACAGCAGCTCTGTGCGCTGATGGCCCAGGGGTTCCGTCTGGGGCAAGACACAGTGTTAAACACGTTTATACTGAAATGCAGAGAAGAGAAAGCAATGGTTGTGCTTTCTGAGAAAGATGAGAAGGCAATCAGTGTAAGGAACAGAGGTAAACTCTGTCCTGCCAAAGTGATATTTTCTGCAGTGCCTGAGTTTAAACAGACCCTCTGCCATCTTCCTGAAAGAAGGGAGGAATGTATTAGCAGGACAGTCTGTCACAGCTGCTGAAAGATTGGCACTAGAGATGTAAATGCAGCCTAAAGACAGGTCTTCTCTATAAACACTCATTTAAATGAGCCAGACTCGCTTTTGACCAGTACAAAACTCAGATTCTAGATAGAACAGGTCATTGTGTATGTTTGTTTGTTTTTTAAAAATTGCCTGAAAATGTACCAGGCAATAAAGCTCACCTGTAAATCCACATCATAGGTTCCAAGAAAAAAGGTATGCAAGTTCTCACTCAAAGCTCATGTCAGGGTGTTAATGCCATGCCCAGGATAACAGGCTGTGTGAGTAGCAGTGTGAGGCACAGGCTGTGTGTGTCACCCCTTCTGTCAGCCTGCAGAGCTTGCTCACCTCCTCCTGCAACACCCCAGGTAGGCAGGAGGCCAGGGGAGCTGGTCTCACAGCATAATAATATGCAGACAGAAATTAAGACCTGCACCTTTAAAGTTTTTAAGCATTAAATCACTGATGCAGAGCTGCAATTATATCAAGTTATTCTGCCAACATGAATCCTGGAGATACATATCCAAAGCAGCAAAGCTGATTAGCAGTGTGGGAGCTCCCTGCATGCTCCTTCAAAACACAATTAAAAAGAGTTTTATTCAGAGTAACACAGGGGTTACAGGGTCAGAAGAGTTTCCATTTCAAAAGGCAGCAGGATACAAACTAGAAGGAAGGAGAAAGTAAATTGCCCAGATTTTGTGCTAGAAACATCATGACTATTTAAGCAGCTGTGCTTCAGTTTCTTACCAAATTTCCTCCTATCATTTCTGAGGAAAATAGAAAAATCAGTGCAAGGACTGTGATCTGCAAATGGTGAATAACTATTATTCCACCCACAGCAAGTACAGATTCTGCCAACTTGCTTCAAAATTTGCACTTCCCCATTGATTTTTACAAAGAATAGATAATAATCCTTTTGACTTTTTACATTTGAAACTTAAGACTAAAACAGAAGAAAGATTCAAAAGGTGTAGAGGAACCTCCAGCAAACAGTTGTGTGGCTTGGTATTGCTTTAAGAAATCAAGAATGTAGTCTCCTAAGCCAACAAAAAAAGAAATGTTTTCCAATGTTCCATGGTCAGCAGCTCACTACCTTGCCCTACAGTTCTTTACCTGGTCCATTCTGCCTGTGGTCAGCTACCTTCCTGTAGACTTCACAGAAGAAGAATGCTTTCACTTGTATGTTAAACTGAAGTGGTGTGCAGAGTTTCTGTGAAAGATGGTGATGTATACATGACAAAAACATTGACAATTTCATATAGTTTAAAGAAGAGCTGTTGTATCTATAATAAGCCAGCTAATATCAAACAAACAAAAAAAAGTTTAAAAAATTCCCAAAGCAGCATGGAAGTTGACTTGATCTAAATCTGAGTGATTAATAGATCTTGTGTTGTCAACCTTGAGATTTGCAGAAGCTACTTGGCTTTCCCCAGACCCCTGCAACAACAGCTATCTGAAGACATGGGAAGGGTAGGAACCTTCCTCAATCACTGTTAAAGCAAGCTTCTCCCTCATGTCTAGCTTTAGTGTTAATATAAAGGTTGAAGCAGAGAAGGACTTTTCTGCAGTTTCTCTCTCTATATCTTTAGAAACAAACCAATCTTTTTCTGACTAGACCTGTTTCAGAAAGCCTTAAAGTCTATCTAAATTAATCTGTTATATCATGGGAGCCCAAATAAATATTATTTTAAAAAATAAATTCCAAGATGAAGCAGATTCGAAGATTTTAGGAAAAAAGACAGATGAAGGTGGCATCATGCACCCAAGCTTTTGTGCTCATCCTCTCTCAGCCTCCACACACCATGTAAAAGCCTTGTGAGTACAACGTGAAGGATGGGGAGCAGGGAGGGAACATTTGTCTCAGCTCTTCACTCTTTGTTTGGAAGTAAAAAAATTTTAAGATAATTTTAAAGCCACAATGTAAGAATCATCTCCTACCACACACAGAAGGTTCTCTTCATATCCTTACCTTCCCTCCCCATCAAGACAATGAAGCATGTTGGAAGTCTGGGGACCACACGATTTTCCACATGTTCTCAAAGACCTTTTCTTTACCATTTCAGATGGCTCCTACCTACAACTGGTTAAGCTACCTGTGCTCATGAACTTTTATAGTAAATAACAATGGTTTTACAAATAATCAAGCCTTTTTTGCTTTATCAAAAGTCTTTATTCCCATTTATGACTCATAAAAAGCCCATAGACTAGTTAAATATTATTTTTTAGTAATCAGACTTGTCCATTAAAAAAGGGAAAAATTATAAAAATCACTGTAGAAAACACTGAATGCCTCCATATGAGAAACAAAGAGATAGTTTAGAGTTAGGCACTTCTACATTAAGTTTTCTAACATGATAAAACCTTTAAAAGCAGTTAAATCATTGCTAATTCCTTTGTTAGCAGCAGGAAGATGAAACCTGAGGTAAGATTCCTTAGAAAAAAGGAGTTGTTTTTTACTCTTTTTATTACAACTTTAAATGTATTGCCTTTGTTCCTAAACTACTAAACCTATGTATGCATTCATAAACTATGAATGATTAATTACATGTACTTTCATATATACTGTACGTTATAGTGTTATATATTACATATATACTTTATGTACAACCTTGTAGTTGATAATTTTTATATCATAACATTATCTGACACAATCTTGTCTAGGCTCAGCACTGCAACTATTTTTAAAATAGACCTGAAGTCATTTGGTAGCAAAATGTCCTCACTCTTGGTTTACAAACCTTTAAATTTAAGATACCACTGTAGTATTAATTTCTAATTTTACTCCTTGAATAAGCCTTTTTTACTTTAAGCTAGATGACTATGTACTTACTTGACTCCAATGTCTAGAGTCTAAATGCTCTCCTGTTTTTTAAAGAAAACAACAGAATTTTAATTTGGCCTCAGTGCTCTCATTATTTCCTGTTTGATGCCTGACCAGACATTTGTGATCACGAGACTCCAAGCACCTTATTATTAATACTTCCAGATGACTGAAAATGTTCCAGACCTGGAGACACAAGAAAATGTATGAAGTGAAGCTATGGGACACATGTCCGCCTTTCTAGAAACACTCTTCCCTTGTCCTGCATGGAACTACTTCCATGCCTGACCAGCTCCAAGGGTTCTGTTGCTCTCTGTAGAGGAACCATGAGCTCCTGAAGCCAGCTTGCAGCAATTTCTGCAACATGAAATGGTTCTGCAACTCCTGCTCTGTGAAATCCTGGTTCAAGGAACATCCCACAGTCAGAGTAACTGGATGGATGCTAGCTAAGAGAAAACTAGTAATATTTGGTAGGAAGTAATCCGGTAGTGAAGATGTTGCTTGGGTTTTATATATACCAACTATTTAATAGGATGCAGAATACTTAAATCTATATATTACTTTTTAAAGAACAAGCTTTCCAAAGAAAGGTTTCGCTTCAGTAGCCTTGGTAAGCCTGAATTCAAACCACAAAAAAGCATGACATTCTCAAAAGAAAGCTGCAAAACCTCATCCCTGTGTCTTTCTCCTCAGCCTTGCCCTGTCAGCACACCAAGAACACATATTCAGATGCTCTGCTGCGTCCTGGTGCCTGCATGACACCTGGCCAAGCTGCAATACAACACAACAGCTGAGCTTACGTGACAGCCTTTTGTTCTTAATTTGTTGGAATTTGTCAGCCGCAGTGAGACAACCTGGGTTTTGTACTTAATTTCACAGAACCTTCCCCCCCTCCACCTCCAGTTCTACAGCCTACAACTATTCCTTTTCCCACGCTTCCTTCCTGAGCTCTGGCCCTGGGGAAATAGAACAAGAGGCAAAATGTTTACACGACACAGACTCGTCACAAACTGCGCCCTGCCAAAAGTTTGGTAGCAATGCTCCTGCTCTCAGCCTAACCAACACCCAAGATCTCCAGAAGTTTTCATTTTTAATCATACCAAATCAGCTTGTTTTTCGGACCAGCTACTCAAGATACTCGCACATAGTGGATGTCAGTAGGGCACATACTGTTTTTCACCCAGAGAGCAGAGCCCATTATAAATAACAGTGAGACCTTTGTGGAGATGCCTGTCCTCCAACAGCTTACAGCCTAGAGGCTTCATTATTGCATTGACCATAACTCAATCCAGCCCTTCCTAAAAGGTCTATTTCTGCAACCTACCCCCACCCTTGAAAATACGTGCAACTAATAATTTCCGATTAATGCAGTCAATTACAAACTCTCCCCTATCCCCTACTGTCACCTGATTGGGCCTGAATGGAAAGGAAGCAGCAACTAACCAGGGAGGAATAGAAGTAGGGGTAAAATAGCAATAAAAAGTAATTACATAAAAATGCTAAGCATATTACATCTGTTAGTTTGCTTAGCCCAGTGCGCTTGACAATTCCAGGTTTTTGCCATTGTCCACACTCAGAAAGACAAGAACAAGAGAAGCAGGGAAAGGATCTTTCAATAAGATTATTAAATCATTGTGTGAAAAATAAGTTGTCATTACATTGCAAAAGGGAGAGAGAAACTCGCTGAAATTTTTTTCTGCAGATTTGCCTTAGTGATCTGCAAGGTGCTGTTCTCCTGCTTACTCTCTGTTGCCCTGGCAACGTACTCCTGTAAAATAAAGATTATTAAAGCGCATATGATTATTTGGCCGCACAGTGAATGAGGCAGCCGCTTCTGAAATTCCTTATCAGAGAAATTCAATTTTAGGCCAAATTGTGTTTTCACTGCCTCTCAGCTTCTCCCTCCCCCCTGCAAT
The DNA here is from genome assembly GCA_038090715.1 of Florisuga fusca. NCBI lineage: Eukaryota > Metazoa > Chordata > Aves > Apodiformes > Trochilidae > Florisuga > Florisuga fusca. The sequence goes on along the minus strand of JAAWXA010000018.1, from coordinate 19,414,505 downwards.
ACCAATAAAACCATCATCTCCCCAGCTGTACATGATATTTTGTCACTAACTCTTTCATGCCTTTCCTACCCCATTCCTGGGTTTATTTTTAGTCTGTCAAAGCAGAACACTTTCCCCAATTTGCAGAAGCTTTTCCTTCCTTACAGGTTTCTTCCTGTCAGCTCCAGCCTTCCCTCCCTGCAGAGGTACCCCTGCACCCAGCAGCCTCCTCGCACCACCTCGGGGGAATGAGGGCTCAGCCCCGGGGCTGGGACAGCCCGGGGGTGTCAGGGTGCTGACATGTCACACACACAGAAAGGTGTCCCTTCCAACCCGCACCGCTCTGTGCTCCGGCGGGTCGAACCCAACAACCCCCGAGAAACCGACGGGAACGGCTTCCCGAGGCTCCGGCCCGACCTGTCCCTTCACTGCGGGGCAGGCCCGACCTCCCGCCGGCTACCCCCGGGACCAGGGGTCCCTGCGGTGTGTGGGTGTGTGGGGCGGAGCGGTGGCCCCGGTCCCAGAGGTCCTGGTTCCGCGGGTCCCACCCCTATGCCTGAAGGCGGGCGCCTGGCCACCGCCGCCCAGCAGGGGGCGCTGCCGACACGCGCCGCCGCACGCGCAGCACGGGC
>JAAWXA010000018.1:19237169-19413874 GCA_038090715.1 Florisuga fusca | reverse complement strand
CGGGTCAGCGGCCGGAACCGGGAGAAGGGAACCAGGGGAACCGGAGCCCCGGGGGGATGTCTGGGGAGCAGCGGTGCTGCCTCCGCTCCGGCCAGGCGCAGGGCGGGGGGAGCGGAGCAGCGGACTCGCCGTCCCGTCCCGGTCCGCCGCAGCGGTCCCGGTTCAGGGCGGAGGTGAGGAGTTGCGGAGCCCTCGGTGGGGTAAACGGCACAAGGGAGCCCCCGCGTCCCCGGAGGGCTGCGGTGCCGGTCCCCTGCGCTGTCAGCCGGGCGCCATCCCCGCGCAGCGCTCGGCGCCTGCCTGCAGGTTAATTAACATCGCTGCTGATGAAGAACCTGCGCCTGCTCGACCCGCTCCGGGGCGCTGGGTGCTGCTGCCTGCAGCTGAAACGAAAACCCAGGTAAATGCCCTTGGTTCGTACCCACACGGGGTTCTGCTTCTTCAGGTAGTATTTAAAAATTACATCGGTTCCAGAAAGGAAATGAAATCGCGTCTTTTTAATATTAAACTTGCACTTGTTCCTATTTTTCCTCGTTTTATAGAGCTGAGCCTGAGCAACTAGCAGCATTTGTGCCGCTGTTACTGGGCAGTGTCCGTGCAGGATGGCTGGAAATTTCTGAAGGCAGTGCAGTCAAGATGAAAGTCATCCTTAGAACTAACAGATGTGCTTTATTTTTCAAAGATGGAACAGAGAGGAGGCACAATTACCCCAGATTGAGAAGATCCGAGTTCAAGCCCTGACCTACTGAAGCTTCCCATACATCAGCTTCTCCTCCCCGTATCTTAAAATGAGTGGAATAGCTGTTGCCTGTCTTATGGATAATTGCAAGGATAAATACCTCAGAGGCCGAGAGCTGGTTGATACAACAGAAAAAATGCCTAATATTGTCACACAATGTACCCAAATCAGGCCTCCAGTTTTTTTATACTCAGCAGAAGATAACTATGATTAATAACAAGAACAGGATAGGAAAGGAGACCAAAAGGAGATGAGTGGATTTCAACAAAAATTATACAATTCACCAAGGCAACACCTATAAAGATTTTTTTTTTTTCTGGGAGGAGTGGGGTGGGATTGCATCCAGCATTCCTTCAATCAACACAAGTACACCACAGGGAAAACCCAGAAAGCACCAGCTGAGTTCTACAAGCAATTCTAGGCAGGTCCAGAATATCTTCAGATGTAGAATCCTTCCCCATACAAAGCAATGCTGCTTTCTGGGTTTGTTAAAGATGACTAAGCAATTCCTGAAATGTGTCCTCCAGTTTGGCCCACCACCTACTTTTGTTATCTCTAAAGACCACTGCCTCAACTAAAATGCCATTTTGGTCTTGTAGATCACTTATGGAGGGCCTCAGAAACCTCAATTTCCTCTAAAAATTGAACACATACAGTTAAAAAAAAAAAAAAAGCAATTTTTAAAGGCCCCAAACAGCTCAATTTTTTCTCATTTTAGAGCATAAAATACAAAGAGCCCAGTTCCAAGAAGCTAGTGAATTAAAATAGTTAATAGGAGAGGGCAAAAAAAGCACATAAGAACAGGTACACAGATCTGCACAAATTTTGCAACCTAAGGACGGTATCTCCACATTGAATTAAATTATGAGGAATTAAAAAAACAGTGATAAACATTAGAAAAGGCAGAACAATTAATTATGTCACCTGTATTAAAAAAAAACGAGTGTGAACAAATTTTCTATTCATGCAAGAAGCTGTGAGGCCCTGAAAATGAGGTTTCAGTGGATATAGTGCCATGGACAAGGGCTGCAGAGAGCCTTTCTCTAGATGCTTGCAGTGCCAGCACTGCTGGGTCTTGGAAAGAGAAGGCAGTCTTCAGGTGGCAAGCACTGGTCACAGGAAGCTGCTGAGCTACACTTGTGGCTTCTTCAGGCTTCCTAAAGACCTGAGTTCCAGAATGAGTGACAGAATCAAACAGCTTGCAGAAAAGTAAGAAAGACACTTTTGTATCCAGAAAATAAACTTTATCACTTGTCTTTCCCAGATGGAAATTTCAAGTTACAATTAAAGCTACAATGGGATAAACATTCTGATAAGGATTACAATTTTTTTGGTGATAGATTACCTGTCTTGGAGCACTTCTGGCTCCCCTGGAGCAAATTATGTTAGCAGTCAGAGTTTCTAGGAGCTAGGAATAAAGGTCTTCTACAGACTGGGGAAACCATACCTTGGAGATAAAAAAAAAATCTAATGGATTTAGGAAAAGGGGACAAAGAGTTGACTGCAAATTCCCAGAGTGGCTTTGTTTTTAAAAATCCACATATTTTAAAAGAACACAGGAAAATTTGTGACAGTGCAGAGTCATAAAAATTGAGAACTGGAGCAACCACCTCAGAATGGAAGACTTAAGGAGCTCAATCTGTTTAGTTTATTAAAAAGATCAAGAGATGGGTTGATTACAATGTATAAGTACCTTCAAAGGGAAAAAATACCATGTCCTAAAGGGCTCTTTCATCTAGCTGAGAAAGGCATAACAAGAACCAATTGCTGGAAGCTGAAGCCAGACCAGTTTAAATTAGAAATAAGGCACAGTTTCATAGTGAGAATGATTAGACATTAAAAAACCCTATCCTATCAAAGGAAGGCTGATTCTTCATCTTTTAATATCTTCAAATCAAGACAGGATGCCTTTCAGTAAAGTAAGCTTGAGTAAAAAAAAGGCTCAATACAAGGGTAATTGAGTGATATTTAATGGCTTACATTAGGTAAGGAAAGCTCTAACATCTTAATTTGGAATGAAAGCTTGAAATCTGTCAGCACATAGCTTTGGCAACAGGTACATGCCATTTATTCTGTGCAAGAAAAGGTGCCTAGGTCTGGCCGTGTTAATAGCCTCAGAGAAAGCAGATTGCAAATGCCAGAGACCTGATAGTTTAAAAACTGATACCATTTCTCCTTAGGATCTTTAGGATTTAGGATTCTGTTTCTGGAAGAACTTCTTTGTGCCATGATCATCATCCTCACCTTTCTCTGAATCTAGAGAGCAGCAGCCTCCAAACTTTTCTGATTGCATACCCCATCAGGAAAAAAAATAACATGCACCCCAACATGTGCATATTTGTACCTTATATACATGTACTACTTTATTATATACTTTATAAAACACACAAAACCCCAGAAACTAAAAATTGATAAGGATGAATTAAATACTATTTTACATTTTAAAAATGTATTTATTAACTGTACAAAAAGTATTTTCTTCTTGCAGCCCAATGAATCTTCTTGTTCACCCCACCATGGAGATCACTGATCTAGATCCACAAAGGACCTTTCACAGACAACCATTCTTATAAATTCTTGTATGGTTATGTGTGGTTGTCTCAGATTCCCTGCAGGAAAGTGGGAAAGCTGAGCGCACAGCCTTGGTGTTGTGCTAAAGTGAACTGACAGCATTGCTTCCTAAGGAGCTAAAACGGGGCAAAACCTGACCAACCGATCCCACACAGAAGGTTTCCAGGAGGTGAACTGTGCAGCCATGTTCTCAGGTAAGAATGTAAATAAAACCCTTTGTTATGACAATAGTACTGACCCAGGAGCCTGTGATGAAGCCAGTTGTGGAGAGAGGCTCCATAAATACTCAGAAGAGGTTCTTTTGTGCTGAGCATGATATAAGATATGGAGCAGAGCCAAAGAAAGACTTGGTGCTAGATGCCAAACCATCAGTCTGCTTCAGCTGACTCCTGAAAGCAAGTTGCTGAAGGTGAAAAAGAAGGGACCACTTCCAAGTCTTCCACTTAAGCTTATCACCAGACAACCAGAGCCAGCGTACACTGAAGCAGTGCTAGGCAACCAGACTCAACACTCCTGAGCCTCTGAAGTGAGCCTCAGAGTCTGGGAGGCCTCCACACAAGTACTTGGGAGCTGGAGTGAGATCGAGACCTTTTGTCCACAACTTCTCTGTGGACTGGTTCTAGGGACACTCACCAGGTGAAGGCTATAGTACTGTGGATGGAGACTCACTACCTGCAGGATTCAGATGGAACTCAAGTTGAGAGAGAAGGCCACACTTTGGCACGCCAAGGCACACTCACTCAGTGACTCTACACCTCGGTGCTTACACCAAGACAGAACCAATGCATCAATGAAGTTGGAGAGAAAACTTTGAAATACATGTTAGTTGCAGCAAGGTTTTACTCTAGTCTGAAATGTTTGTTAGGGATATGATAATTTCCATCTCAGGGCTGAACCGTTCTGCATCTTCTAATCCAATTTCAGTTGACTCAGTCAATGGACTTTCCATCATTTCCTTCATACTCCTATCATGATGGGTCTCATAAATCTTGCTAATGGAGGATATTACCTGATATCTGAGATACATTTTCCTCCTTGTATTATGATCACAATACATTTCATTTGCATTCCTTAGGCCCTGTCCAAAGCAATTCTTCTCTGTGGTTTCTGTTTATGCTCTTCATATGCTTGTGGACAAGTACAACGCTCTTCATTTATTTTGCCAAGTTAAACATATCTAATTCTTTTCATATTTCTTCATAAATCATTACTTCCAGCCCTTGAATGCAGCTTTACTCAGAAAAATTACTTTAGAAATGATATTGCCTGGGATCTACCTTTACTAATCTCACAGCAACTGTTCCATCATTTTTCTAACTGCCAGTGCTTTGCACTAGTTCCACAATTTTTTTTTGTCTGTGTGCTCTACAGAGTAGCAGGGGGAAATCTGCAGTTTTAGTGTCAACCATACATATTTTCATTTTTCACCCAGTTCAGCTCCTTCTGAATTTACTTTTGCTATCTTGCATGCAAAAATTAACATGAAATCATTGAGAAATTTACATAAAGCCAGGACCTGCTGCTGGTCCTGGGAAGGTAAGTGCTGGTGGAGAAGAAACTCAGCCTACCTGTACCCAGCTCCTTACTTCTCAAGCACTAAATATATCTTAGAGGATTTGGTGGTTTGAGTCAATATGCCTCACAGATAATAAGACAAAATAATTCTCTCTGGCAATATTTTATTACATACTGAGTAACACCTACAAGAGTTCTTTTTCTGGGGAGGAAAAGGGAACAGAGTGGTGCCTGTTGTGTATTCTGCAATCCCTTGCCATCTCAGCAGTTTATTATCCTCCAAATTAAATCTCAATGTTTTGCAAAAAAACTGTAATTTCTTTAACATAAAGAACACATATTATATAGAACTCATTTTCTATTTATAGTAATCTCTTCCAAATATTCTATTACTACCCCACATTTTGAAATGTCTTCATTACCTATGAATAGCCTATCTGCTGCTGTTTTTTCCCCTTTATAAAGGCCCATTTATGAAATCAGTTCAGTAGGTCATCCATTTTAGATTACTGGTTGATTCTCCTTTTGAGAATGATATCCTTACTCCCCCCGCCTTGTATACACATTAAGCAGTTTCATATTTCTGTTTAGTTCTCTGCAGAACTTACTCAGCCTTTTTTATCACTGTCCCTCTCTCCACATTGTAAATAATCCTGAATATTCAGATTTTTGCCCCGTTTCTTTTCATCATTTCAAGTAAAGGTGCCTTTGTACCATCAAATCTTTGAGCTACATCAATCACTTCTTGCATCTTGTATCTTCCTTTATCAGATGAATTAGTTGCAATGTGTTTATGATATATTTAAATCCTTGTCTGTTTTTCTCTACTTGTGTCTGTTTTCTTTTTAAATATTCCTTGCACCTATTTCACTAGTTGCCTAGTTCCTTAAAATTTAACAGAATTTTGGTTGTCTGATATTTCCCATTTTGTCCAACTCCCCCACATGCACTCAGTACAGTGAATTCAATAATTTGTTGTGTTCAAAGCCAGTACATGTCTGCTTTTCCTCTGGTCATGCGCTAAGGGCTCAGGGTTGCACACCTGAGATGCAAGTTTTCTCCCTTTTCACTCCTCCTTTGCATATATTGCAGCAAGGGAGATCAGTGCAAATGTTCTTCCATTTTATTATTCTGGGCTATTGCTCAAAATATCCTACTGATAGACTTGGTTGAGCAAGAAAACCAAGAAATTCTCTGTAATAACCAAGGACAAAATGAATACCAACACATTACCTTAAACTTTGGATAAATGTTATTGTATCATGTTCCACCTGAAATTCCTCATCATGAACTTAAATTTTCATTAAATTCAAGGAAATTAGGGCTGGGAAGGGGTTGCCCTGCTTAAGATCATCTGAACACAGTTTGCCTGTTTCCAAGCAGTGCAATATGTGCAGTGTGCTTTCAGGGATTCCTCAAGAATGTGCTGTCCTGTTTGATCAGCACAGAGTACTTATCAAGTGTTGATGCAAAAAGCCCAAAGGAACATGTGTAAACTGACTTCTTCAGAAGAAATCATGAGGAAGACCTAAGGGAGTTTAATATAGACACCAAGAGTAAAATTTGGTTATTAGAAACACTCTTCCTGTGCTGAACACATCCAACTAGCAAAAACCCCACGTGCACTTGGAAAGACACAAAAGAACACACAAGAAATGCAATACAGATTATGAAGCAGACCTCATCAGAAGATTCTGCACATCAGATAATGAACTGTCAGACAATGAACTGGGTGTCTTCATTCCAGTCTTGTCAGTGTGACAGGATGGTAACAGGATTTTTAAGATAAGTGTATTTGACTGAAGTGCCACACTCCCTCACACATGAGCTTCTGGTGCAATTCATATTAACAGATGAATTAGATATCTGCAGTCACAGGCAGACCTACAGTGTTCATTAACTGATTAAAAACCCAACAAAACCTTGCAAATTTAAATAGATTGCAAAACACAAAAGAAAAATAAACTCTGAAGTGATTTAAGATACAAAGTAACCAGCTGCCATTCTACTCACTGCAGAGTACCGGCCTAGTGACTGTAGGTTTGTTTCCACTGGCTAGGAGGTGGTAATGCAAAAGGAAAAAAAAAAAAAAAAAAAAAGGAAAAAAAAGGGAAAAAAAAGGGAAAAAAAAGGGAAAAAAAAGGAAAAAAAAAGGAAAAAAAAGGAAAAAAAAAGGAAAAAAAAAAAAAAGGAAAAAAAAAAGGAAAAAAAAAAGGAAAAAAAAGAAGAAAAAAAGAAAAAAGAAAAAAGGAAAAAAAAAAAAAGAAAAAAAGAAAAAAAGAAAAAAAGAAAAAAAGAAAAAAAGAAAAAGGAAGAAAAAAAAGAAAGAAAAAAAAGAAAAAAAAGAAAAAAAAGAAAAAAAAAAGAAAAAAAGAAAAAAAAGAAAAAAAAGAAAAAAAAGAAAAAGCATACAAGTTGCAGTTTATTATGCCTCAATGGTCTCTAGAATAAATCTGCTTAGTCTCCAAACAAGAGGAGGATTTTCCCACCTTCTAGCTATGAAAATATGAAATTAATTTTGTGTTCTATGGCCATTCCTAATACAGGCTCTACAATCAAAACATAATTAAAAACAATGCTGCTGCAAAGATAGAAAAGAACCTACCTCAGTCTTAGCTAACATTAATTTTTCAAGGAGAAAGGGAGAGAGAAAGGCAAGAGTGACAAAGTAATATTCTGAGGTCAAAGCAAGCAATTACAATGCCATACAATAAGGTCATCACTTTCCAAGTATGATTTGCAATGATTAGAAAAAGAACATCAAGAAAAAAAACAGAAGCTCCTGCTCCTCCACCTTTCAGATTTCCCTGATTTCAAACTTGACAAACATATCCATCTTCACTTACTACTGTCACCTCAGTCTTGTCCCGTAAGCCAAATGTTATGCTTGTGGGAATGGGTTCAGCTTCCACAGCAGCAGTGACAGGGAATGTATCACAAAACCAGGGTCAAGGCAAAGGGCATCGAAGATGCTGTTACCAACCTCTGCAAGCTGGCTACACATCTGAGAACAAATCGGCACAGGCAAACCAACAAGGAGAAGCAGCTTAGAAAATATTTCTTAATCATGGTCAGAATTCTTTTTTTTTTAAGTAATAGCTGCTACAGGGAGTTTTTCCATTTTTTCCATGACTTCTTCCTCAGTTTTGCCTACAAATTTGGCTTTTGTCCCGTCAAAATCCAAAAAAACCATAGCACAAAGAACCAAAATCTATTCCCCTCCTCCTCCTCTCCTTCAGAACAACACAAGCTATTCTCAACATGAGGTTAATAACAAAACTAGGAGAAAGCTTTTCAATATTAATATTTTAAGTTAGTCCAATTAAAGATAACACCTTCAATGTCCCTGATGCTGCATTTTCCAAACATTTTAAAACATTGGATACAAAATGCTGATGGTGAAAGAAGCTGAAAGCTGCTGCTAAGCTGTGCCAGGAGTAAGAACTTTGTCCCTAGGGAACTGGCTGGCAATTGGCCACGTGATCCAGTAAGTTACACCAACCTTTGTTCTATTCCAAGGGCTTCCTTTAATCCAATTGTTTAGATAGAGCTTGACATTATTATCCCAGATCTCATTACCACATTGCAGAAGAACAGACCGTAAGTCCTGAATCAAGAATAAAGAACAGACTGCAAAATAGTCAGTTCTAAAACTGTCTAGACTAGAGAAACCTCTAACAAAAACATATTTACTTAGAGTGAAGGGTGGACAAAAGGGTGATGGAAAAAAACAGTGCATATATACTATCAATAAAATACCAAAAGTCCCAAACTCCTCTATTCCTCCAGACATTTTAGGTGCAGTTGCACTTTCAGGTGAGAGACAGGGCTGGTGAAAACCCTGGTCAGAGACCAAGGCACTGCTCTTGCAGCTGCAGACAACGTGTCATGGACTTCATTAATAGGTCCTCCATTTCCAGTGGTCTCTCTTAAGCAATTATTTGTTGCCCCCAGGTTATTAAACTAAACTAACTAGCACTTAAAGCATTGTCTGGAGCTATCTTCCTTGTCTTCGGTTTGAGGGGCAAGCCTCAGTATTTTCTCTTCCTGAATAATTTGAGTTGTAATCAAATTTAGTAGGACAGCAGATGATGAGATAAAAATCTCAGCTCATTAGTAACAGTGAATGCTATTCCTTACAATTTCCATTTCATACAGTAATTTCTCATCATCTGTCTTACAGGCCACAGAAAGCACTGCACAAAAATGCATTTATGTTTTAGGCCTTTACAAAGAATTCCATACATTTTACTAGGAGTTTTCGAAAAGTATTTCCTTTTCTTTTTGTAAAGCAATTGTCATCTTATAGTTCCTGCATTGGAATAAACAGAAACCATTGTTACTTGTTCCCATCCATCATACACCATGATCAAGCACCCGATAAAATCTGCTCTTGCTGTACTGCTCAAGTGTGCAACATGCACAGACATTTCTCCCTCAAACAACCATCCCCTGAAGGCTGTAGGAAAGGAAACAAGTGGTCTTCTGGATACCTTTCCAGACTCCAGCTCATGCATCCTGAATCTGAGCAAATTTCTTTTAAATCATTAGTCTTCAAAGAATTCTTTATTTTCCCTTTGTCCTATTCTATACCACCAATAGTCACCCATAAAATGTTCTAGGCCCTAAAATAAAAAGTCCTCAAAATCAAGGTACCAAATCTCACACAATTCTGAAGCCAGGAGTCTGCGACAGAATTAATTCACAAGTCAGTTCTAAGGTTATCCTATTTCCTCTCATTCTGAGGATCCTACATGCTTGTTTTCTTAGAAAGGTTCACAGAAGACCAAAGTAAAGAATCTTGGACCTTGGTGGCCTGAAATCAAGATAAAAAAATACTTGTTAAATTCCCATGCAGGTCTTGTTTAGTTTTCACTATGCTGGTGATTCGGAAGCAACCTGGAAAGGTTCAGACACCTGCAAGTCGTTACCGAAGCAGTGAACTTTGCAAGCACATTTATAGGGGTGTGCTACAAGGCCACGAGCCACTTGGCCAGTTAAAAGGCCAGGACTGCTACACAGCTTCAGAGATGCTCAGAGAAGTGATGGATCAGGAGTGCCAGACCCTGGAACTTTCCCCACCAGCAGTGTGATGCAAGGCTGCGTGAAGACTTCTATCCATAAAGGTTAAATGGGGACACCTCCCTCCTAGCTGAGGATCAGATCATCCCATTAGCCCTCCTGTGTGGGAAAAGAGTATTTCTTCAATAAAAGAACAGAGAACATTGATTTTTCTGTTTATAGAGAGAAGGAAGAAACCAATTTGGGTAAAGACCTTGTTCTCTCATACTTGTTGAAGCATAGTATGTGGTTTGGTTTTTATTTTATTGCTGAAACAGTTGCACGTCAAATTTTGAGTTCTCTAACTCAAACCTGTATCAGTGCAGTGACTTCAGTGGAGGTTTCTCTGAGTTACAGAAACTCCTTTTCTGAAGGAGGATGCCTGGCATCTGACACAACTGGCCTTCTAACCCAAAAGGAAGACACTGCAAAGCTTTAGTACATTACCTGATTTACACTATTATTCAGAACTACCAAGATACTTGAAGTATTAAAAATTTCTATTATTTCAGTTCTTTCTTGTATGCTCGCAGAGCCATTGTAGCACACTGACTGCTTGACAGCAATTACATTTTGCCACCTTCAAAGCAACAACTCAGTGCCCATTTTAGGTAAGAAATTGCTGAGTAGTTCTGTTACTGTGCAAGAGACCCAACAAAGCAGAAGATGATTTTGTAAAATGCAAGCTCTCTATCTAAATCCACTAAGAAGTACAGCTCCAGCTGAGTAACTTTCCTTCTAGCAGCACACTCACTGTTACAACATTAATTGTCACAACTCTCTGTGACAGCAGCACATTAGACTGCAGGATTGCCTGCTGGAAGAGGACAGCAGCAAGTGTACCATGTAGTAGCATTCTACTCCTGTTAAGTAAAGCAGCAGAACATTCTGCTACAGAAACAGTTGTGTAGCTCACTACGATTCAGGATTACTTATGGTAAAATTTAATTTTGGTTAATTCAGTTCCTCATTAATTTGGGGAACCTGATCCCTCTGCAAAGGGTGGCACAGACACTTAATAAATGTTTGCCCAGGATTTACAATATTTTTGGTTTAGTCTGCATACGACTCACTTTCAGCCTCCCAGACTTATCTGGATAATTTTAAAAAATTATTGAAAAGCACACATACTGAATTAATTTTTAAAAAATCATCATAGCACAGTACTGTTCAGTAAAGAGGAATTCCAGTATGTCCTCAGCTGAAGCAGTTTATCTAAACAGGAGGAATCAACTTCAGGCAGTTGGTCTCCTGTGTCTCAGTGTGACATAGTCAAAGGGACAAGGACAAGCCCAACAGTCAAGGTTGCCTTCAGTCTGCAAGGAAGCGCCTGGATTGTTCCATCTTTTATAAAAGAAAAGAAAACCAACAACCCAAAGCCATAAAATAATTTATTGGGCAAGTGATTTTCTTCTGGGTATCTAAAATACAGGATGAGCAGCTGCCCAACCATTATTTTGCAATTGCAGAAGAAGGTTTGAGGTGATGCTTGTTTTTTGGCTGCAATAACAACTCTGTAGGTGAAACAAACACCTAGAGGTCAAATAGAAGTACTGTGCTACATTGCAATGCATTAAAGAGATGTTACCTCAATAAATAAATAACACTAATACTCAAAACCAATTCAAGCAAAAATTGAAAACAGACCAAAAGCTAAAGGGGCCAGGGGGAGTCAGGGCATATAACAATAAAAACAAATGGAACAACAAAACCAAACAACAAAACCAAAACCAAACCGCTTAGTGCAATTAATGTGACATGGGTGGAGTCTTCAGACTGGCCAAGTCTGAATTTATTTTTTTTTTTCTGTCAACTGACCATCTAATGGAAGCACATAACTAGGGGACGGACATGGGGGTGTGGACACAGACATTTTTTTCCTTTCAAATTATCTCAGAATTTCCATTTTGCATACATATCAATGCTGAAGATGTTTAGCCTCAAGATTAGGCTGAGTTTCAGAAACATTAATGTGATTATGGCCATCACATCTGATATTTGCAGTCTGCTATCTGTAACAGCCCTAAGTACAGGAAAAATATTTGTCAAATGAGGGGCCTTGGGGAAAGGTTTCACTGACAATCAAGAGAGGAGATAGTACAGTATTCCAGTGTACATGGACCACATCATTATAAGAATCAATGTTCAAGGAGTAAAAAAATACCCTAAACTTACTCAGGCTGAATATTTGAGATTGGCTCTCACTAAGTGAGAGCTATTGCATGTAGTTTTCTGCAGTTTAATGTGTATTGCTGTAGCCACTTAATTTCACATTGGGTTTTAAGTTAAATTATGGAACACCACTCCTCTCCCAATTAGTATTTTGGAACACCCAACTGTTCCATGTAGTTCCATCTGTTGATGTTTCTTTCTTTATGACTTCATGTGATCAGGCTTGCTGGTATTTCTGCCTTGCCAGCACGTTAGGTCAGTCAGTAAACCCCCAGCCAGCCCCATCTGTCCAGATGGAATAAGTGAAGAAACGGGGTGTTGTTTATCTGGGCCACAGAGACACATGGAAACAGCCTTTAAATATTTAAAGATCACAAAAATGAGTAAAAACCCTTGTCCATGTTAATGTAATGTACAAAAAAAGTGGAAGTATGAATTGCAGCAAGGGAGATTTAGATGAAATAAAGAGAAAAACCCCTCCCAAACAGTAAAGATATTTAAGCACTGAAACACATTTCCATAAGGGTATCAATCGTCTCCATCCGTGGAGGAACCTTCTAGGGTCTTTTCCAGCCCTACATCCAATGATAAATCCCTGACACTGCTTTCAGCCTTTTATCTCCTTACACAGTTCCACAGACAGTTCTTCACCATTATCTTGCAAGATAACCAAGTTTGATTTTTTCATTTAACAAATGGTGTAGGGTTACTAAATCTTTCGGTATAAGAAATTGCTTGTCTGAAAGACACCAGTGATCCATAAAGTCTGACAGCCTGGATGCAAGTGCTGCCAGCATCAGGTTTGGGAGAAGAAACTTTACCTAAGGGACTTGTATAATAATTGTGTCTCCTTGTATCCTCCTGGTGTCCAGCCACTAGAATCAGTAGAAACTGTATACTTCACAAAGCTGTTTTAGAAGCAAATCATCAGAACTTAAGGTGTTTTTGCTATAGTTCTGAATCTTACCATGTTCTTAATCTGCATAAAATAATCCTACAAGCTAATTTTAAATTAGGTGGGAAAAAGATTTTAGTTTATTAGTTTTGATTTTGAGTCTTGTATTGTCTCAAGTGCTCTTCTGCTTTTGGGTATAACACAGACTGAATAGGTGTCTCTTTCGTATATTGTATTTTTTGTGCACTAATAGTCTTTCAAAAAGCTCTCATTGTTTTGGTACATTATACACACTATTTATCTGTACAGAATATTCTCCCACTAAATGGGATATACATAGGTTCTACTGTAAATTCTTGTGTAAGAATTGCAGAATAAGCCTTCATGCCATACTCACAATGGGAGATAAGTATCTGAAATTTCAGCACTGTGGTGGTTAAAACAGTGAGAGAAAAACAACATTGTTTTGCACTTAGAAACCTGTTTCTAATCAGCTGAGCTACTCCTATGGGGTCAAATAAAAATGATTAGCTTATTAAAAGCATAGCCTTGCTATTTAATAAGCAAAAATGATTGAAAATTCTGTTCCAGATCCTGATAATTTTAGTGTTTCTAGTTAAGCCTGCAAAATTGCATTCATTATTAGTGTCTAGATTCATTAACAATTCAATTTATAGATATTAATGCTTATAATGCATGCTTCGCTTGCCAAAACTTGAAGAGAAATTGTTTCAATTAGCTTTCATGGATCATGAATCCTACCGGCTGGGTATTTTTAGACAAAAGATACAAACACATCCCCAAGCAATGCTAATGCACAGCTGGGATTCCTACGTAAGGTCAGCTAACTGTTTAAAAGGAAAAAACAGTAAATGAGTTTTATACAGAGCAGTTAGACAGGAACTGAACCAATCAAATATTTGCAAGTCACCCTAATCTGCTTAAAAAAGCCAGGATGCCCTGGATTTTGTGCTGTATGGTTAAAAAGCTGAGGTGGGAAGACATGAACTAGTGGCTAGGTTAAAGAATATTGTTCAGCATGTGACTAAGCACACAAGGTAAATGTTCAGGCCCAAGGCAAATTGTTCTGCTCTCATTTTCTTTCAAACTATATAATTAAAATCAGTAAACATGCACAGATGTAACCAAGGACATTTTTTTTCCCCCTCAACATTTTCTCTTCTTTCCTTAGCACAGTTGCAGTCAGGCAGAAGAAACCAAAATCTACACAAACATTTTTGCACTGTACACGCAAACCAAAAGAACCAGGAGCTAGCAGAGGAACTAAGGAAGGTGTTCTTAGGAACAAGAAATAGTAAAAGAAAATTAGTGTTTCTGCAAATAGATAACTTTAGTTTGTGGCTCTCCTCTCTGAGAACAAGGAGACTAAGTTCCAGGAATATCGAAGATGCTCAGTATTTTAACCAAGCAGACTAACCAACTGCTCCTCCATAAAGTTGGTCTTTGTTTCAAAAATCTCTAGACTATACAGATCAATCAAGCCATTTCTTTGGAGTTTTTGGAGTTGGCTTGTTTTTGGAGAGCAGCACTCTAGAGAATACCACCCTAAGGGCTGACCACAGAGGTGTCTCTCAGTCGTTGGGCTGCTCAGCTCGAGTGTATCTGTCTTGTGTTTATTTGTAGGGCAGAGTCAGGCCCACACTAAATTCTTCGCCAGTAACGTAAGAGCGTGTGCTCAGCTGGAATCTCTCTGCAGAGAAAAGCAATTAATAAAAAGATTTAGAGGACCAGCCTTGGAGCTGGAGTGAGCTGGAGCCCAGTCTGCAGAGCAGCAGCATGGGCAGCGCACCCACTGCTGGTCCAGGGTGAGCCAGCTCAGAGGGATGGTTTGGTAATTAAACAATTCTGTTGAGTTAGGACTTGAGTCAGGGTAACCTTGTTCTAACCCAAGAGAAGGAAAAGCCAAATGATCCCCTGTTCACAGTGTAACTTCACCATGAATCTGCCAGTGTAGTCAATGGCCCACACTGCACTCATGGAGTGAACCGTATTGCTACTCCAGCACTGTGAGGCACAAAAAGATGCTGGAGGTAGGGGCTGGCAGTTAAGATTTTTTCATAAGTCTTGAAACAGCTCAAAATTTCCCAGCCCTCATTCCTTAACCCAGACATTCAGTCTTAGGTTCAGATTAGGGTCAAACAACTGGAAACAGTGGTACTAGAGCACAAAGAAACCACTCTGGTCAGGCTGATGTTGTGGCAAAGCACACAGCAGAGTGGCCCCTGGGCTACTTGCACTTACTCCCAGTCTATTTCAGGCCTCAGAATCAATACAGAAAAGTCATCTAAACAACTGTTTTTAACACTCCTCACCAGCACCAAGTAAAAAGGAACATAAGCTCAAAGACCTTAAACTGCATATCCAGTTCCCAAATTCATTAATTCAAGCTAATAGTTTAAACAGTACATAAAAGGACTCAACTAATTGAATAAGCAAAACACCTCAAAATTCTATCAGAATGAAACAACGTTAGCCTTATTGCCAACAGCTGTGGTCAGCAGTGAAATCATTTGTGATACTGCATTACTATTCCAGACCATAATTCATTTGGTTTAGAAAGTCCACAGAGGACTGACTTGCTTTTCCATGAAAAAGAAAGAGCAAACAGATTCTCATTACAAGAAGATCCTGATTTTTACCTCCCCCACTTCCTACAAAGATCATGAAACTGCTTTTCATTGTCAAAGTCTGAATCTATCCATGTCGGAAAGTTTTCCAACTGGTAGTTTGGTTAGCCAGGAGATCCTGCATTCTCAGCAAAGTGTTTTTATTTTTAATGTCTTGAAGAGTAATTCAGGGAAAGTGTTTGTCATTTTGTTGGTGTTTGCTGTGTTTGTTGTTTTTGGTGTTAATTACAACCCTGACACATAATTTCTTTCCTTTGGTAGGAAATTCAAGCAGTCAGTTTCCTAGCCCAGGAAGCAAACAGGCAAGTTCTCCAGTACTCTCCCTTAACTTGTGGCTCATTTAGCCACAATTAAGGATCTAAATTAACCCCAGAGAGTAACATTTTCATTTCAGAGCCAAATCTGTCTTTCCACCCTTACAAAAAAGGGAACTACAAGCTGCATGTCCAATGCCTACTCCTTAGCACACCCACATCTGAACTGCAATGACAGGCAGATAAAACTGACCCTTGGCATCTGGTGACATCTCCTGTATTTGGTTTTTGTACAGAGACACCACACTGCAGCCCACCTGGAAACTAAGAAAATGGATACATACACTCAGCAAGGAAAAGAACTCTGTATTGTTAGATTATGTTTAGGTTCAGCATTTTAACAGCTTTCTAGGTTTTTGCAACCATGCAGTCAGATCAATGCTGAAAACACAGAAAGAATAGCATAGACTGGAGGCAGGGTTTTAATTTAAAAATAATAAATAAATCAGCCCATTCCTTCAATATGCCTAGACAAGATTGCCAAAGACAAAGGTGTATACAAATGCTCACCAAAAAAGTGTAGGGACTATTCTTTAGAGTCCTATGTGAAGAAAACCAGGGTGTGTCAAATCCAGCTTTTATATAACCAGACTGTCATATTCTGACTTCACCTCAGTTTCCAGATTCTCCTCAGGTGGCCTCAAGATGTTGGTCAATCTACAGCTCATTTCAACTGTCTAGTCCTGAAGGAACTGAACTGGGGTCTACATATGGAAGCAACTATGCAATTCCAGTCTCATTTTGAGCACATGGGAAACCAGCACACATGCCATAGCTGTTAAGTACCCAGAAGCAGAATAAAAACTAACAAAAAATAAATTAAGAACTTATGTTACAAGCAGCTAGTCCTGCTCCCTTCTAGATCCTGGTACAAACTTCTTCCAGTCCACCAGATTTATTCCAGGCTTGTCTAGTTGTCTTTCATACTGTCACTACATAACACTTCCATTTCACCAGCCAGCTCAGAGCAATGATGAGGCAAAGCTGAATACTATTACCATGTAAAATACACTGTAAGAGATGCAGTCATGAAAAGGAACAACACTGCACCAAAGAGGACCCAGACCAGATGACTAAGCACCTCAAACTCTTCTGTTTAATGAGTAAGTCACGGGGGAACAACTCCATCTGCTGCAGGTGTTGGAGATACCAAAAAACTATCCATCAGTCTGCAGAAGACCCATGAAATTGTACAGTCACTCCATCTCATATACTCCTTCATTTTAAATTTAGCTTCCCTGTTTGCTTTCTTGATCCAGTAAGAAAATGATCTCCATTATTTACTTCTCCTTACACCAATTTTTAAACAATTATTTTTTGTTCTTTGTTATCATTTATATGTTACACTGAAAACATGGGTGCAATGACATTCCTGCAGTTCTCAGAACTTCCCTTGGTATTGACTCACATTGAAGGCAGACTGTCCTATTGCAAGTGACTTTGGGTTTTATTTCTTATAGGAGCAGACAGGCCCGTGGTTACAGTAAGGAGGGTTACATGGTGAGAGGATGATGGAAAAGCAGCAGCAGAGATGAATTAGACACAGAGGGAACTGAGTGGTAGGACAGGCTCAGCTGGCAGAAGGATATGAGGTTCAACACGGCCAAGTGCCGGGTCCTGCACTTTGGCCACAACAACCCCATGGGGAGCTCCAGGCTGGGCACAGAGTGGTTGGAGAGCAGCCAGACAGAGAGGGACCTGGGAGTCTGGATTGACAGGAAGCTGAACATGAGCCAGCAGTGTGCCCAGGTGGCCAAGAAGGCCAATGGCATCCTGGCCTGGATCAGGAACAGCGTGGCCAGCAGGTCCAAGGAGGTGATTCTGCCCCTGTACTCAGCCCTGGTGAGGCCACACCTCGAGTCCTGTGTCCAGTTCTGGGCCCCTCAGTTCAAGAAGGATACTGATGTCCTCGAACAGGTCCAAAGGAGGGCAACCAGGCTGGTGAAGGGACTCGAGCACAGATCCTATGAGGAGAGGCTGAGGGAGCTGGGGGTGTTCAGCCTGGAGAAGAGGAGGCTCAGGGGAGACCTCATCACTCTCTACAGCTCCCTGAAAGGAGGTGGCAACTCTCAGTAAGACAAGAGGGCATGGTCTTAAATTGTGCCGGGGGAAGTTCAGATTGGATATTAGAAAGAATTTTTTCACAGAAAGGGTGATCAGACATTGGAACGGGCTGCCAGGGGAGGTAGTGGACTCTTCGTCCCTGGAGACATTTAAAAAGAGACTCGATGTGGCACTCAGTGCCATGGTCTAGTGACTGCGGTGGTAGTTGATCAAGGGTTGGACTCGATGATCTCTGAGGTCCCTTCCAACCCAGCCCATTCTATGATTCTATGATATGTTAATAGGCATTACCAACGATAAAATCACCCTTATACTCACTACCACCAGAGAAGTTTGCCTATTTCTTCCCCAGATGCTTTACACTTTTCATTGTGCTTCCCTTCATGCTAAAGCTTCCTCAAATTGATCTTAAGACCACAACACTTTCCCTTTTCAAGGATCTTCAAGGCTCACTGCTACAATGCTGATGACAGGAATCAGCCAAAGGGCAACTAGGACAAACTATTTGGTACATTTTCACAAATGAGCAGCAACACACACAAGTTAACAAATACATCAATTCAAGATGTCAGATACTTGGCAAAAGGCTTGGCCCTGGTTTACAGAGAAGGCCCTGGGACTGCAAGAGTCTTGCAAGAGTCCAAGATCCCCCAAGCCCCAGGCACAGACTGCTGAGCCATAGCACCAAGCCCTGCCCCACAGATGGTCCCTCAGCACCCCAGATGGGGCACATGCTGCCTCACCAGCATCAGCTGCCCAAGAAGTTCACCCCTCAGGCCAACAGGAGATGACAGTCTGCCTTCCTCTGGCTATGGAGAAAGGTTCAACTGCCTCTCCCCCACCTCCCAGCCAAAACCAACCAAGAAACCTCTCAACAGTCATGAGCACTGCAAACAGTCCATAAGGAAAGCAAGTTCATCCCTTCTTGGGCTAATGGAAAACATGGCTCTAGAACACAAGACAAAACACAGGTGACAAAAATAAATGGGAAAAGAAGGAGGAGGATTCTGAAAAAGGTCAAGAGAGTATCTGATAAGCTGAGATGAGAAGGAAGAGTTATTGTACTCATGAGCTACTCTTAACTTCATATATGATCCTCAGATTTTTTTCCTTCCTTCAAGAGACAATTCTTGTGCTAAGCTTAGCAGGCCCCATCCCCATACAGTTATTTTGTGCATTTTGGAAAAAACAGGTTTCCATTTTAGAAAGGCTTTGATTACGACATGATCAGAAACCTCAAGTTTTACCTTGTCACAAAGACTGGAAATTTACAGCTTGCAGTGAAAAGAAAAAAAGTTATTTGTGTGCAGGAATGAGTGCCTAGTTTAAAACACCCACGCTCTGCCTTCTCCCACACCCAGCCCCATGTTCAGGAGGCTCCTTGATGGTATTTGAACTTAGTAAGAAGAAGCCACTTCCTCATTAAGACATACCCAACTATGGTAATAACATGGAGAGCCAAAAGTAGTAACAGATTTATTATTACCACTGTGTGGAAATAAAATGTGGTGTTTTTTTCCCCCCTCCCCCTCTGTTACTCAATCTAGTTAATTATCCATGCAAAGTAAAGTTATTGCTGGCAGCCACAGAGGCAAAACTAACTTCAATAATGTTGGGGCTGGAATGGTTGTTATGCAGGAGAAGAAACTAAATAGTTCAGTAAATTAGCCCAAATAGATGCACAATGGGATTGGCCTCTAGAGGTCCAAAATACCAAATTCAATGCTTTTAGGCTTATCATACATTTTATTTAATAGTTTAATCTGATCTGGGACTGAATCGTATCCTAAAGACTCTACAAAGAGGTAATTTTTTTTTTCAGAGTGCCCTGAGGGTAAAAGGAAAAATTACAGAAAGGTTCAAACCATTCAGCTCCCACAAGTATCCCTGTGTCCTGGACTTTCACTTAAGCAACAAAGCACAACCAGCAAGGAATTTGTGGTGGTTATGAGTACTGGGGAGGGTGTTACAAAGCGTAGCACTAAATGCTCCAATAGCCCAATGTTTTCCTGGAAAAGCACAGTCTGATTTCATCGAGGGCAGTGCCAGGCTGGGAATGCAGCACCTTTTTGATGTGCCTGGCCTCAGCACAGCCTGAAACACAGTGTGACCCTGGGTTTGCTCTTGAAACTTCTGTGTCTTAGAAAGTGTCTCCACAGTCAGGTTTTACCTTTGGAAAACAAAGCAAAACACACATACCTGTGACAAAGAGAGGACGGAGAAATCAAGCCATAGAGCGGAAAAAACCCCAAACCTACAAAACACACCCACAAAGTAAGACCTGAAAGTGAAAAAACCCACAAAATTTATTAAAAGTATTTATTTCAACTATCCATAGTGATTTTATAAACAACAAATGACAGGAAAACAAATGAACACTATGGGAAAGGAAACCCCTTGCATTTTTTCACTGCAGTGAGGTACAGACCACCATGAACAGTTTGACTCCAATACCCAGAACCAGTTCCCACAAGAGAGCTGTTATTGTTGGCTTCGCCACCCAGGTCCAACAAGCACAGCAAGAGCATGCATTCTGCTAATGTTTGAATAACCCTTGCCAACAAATTGATCCCACAGCAGCCAGGCTGTAGGAGATGGCTTTGAATAAACAAGTGAGCGAAAGTAAGCAATGGGAAAAGATACACGGCACTCCTCTTTCAGAACAAGTGTTCAGCAGGAGCTCTTTTTATTTTCCCTTATTTAAAATGGACTGTTTCTTTCCCCCCCTACAAAACAACCAACCCAAAACAGCATTGGTGAGCATTCATAATTTATGTGCAGGGGAGACACAACTGCCAGGGAACTACAGATTCCACAGATGTTAACCCAGAGGACAGCCCAAACTAAGCAAATCTCTAAATAAGGTCTGGGAGGCACTTCATGAAGAAAAGTAGCACTTGTCCAAAGTAGGCAAGTACAGCTGTTGGCTTAGCCCCAGCCCAGCAGACAACCATCTCCATTTACCTGATTACCCTACACTAAACCCATCACCCCCATAGGAAAAAGGATGAACAGATCATTGAGGCAGGGAACAAACCCTTGTGTCTTCTCTGTTTGCCCTCTGTTCTAACAGATACAGTATTCTGAAATACCAAATTGTATTACTCAATTAGTAAACTTGAGAGCCAAGCCCCTGCTAGCCCACAGACAGGTCCTGTGTGCCCATGACTGACCAAGGCTCCTGGTCCATGGGCCAGCACCCCTCCAGAGCAGAGCTAACTGCACCATACCCCCCAGGGGCTTGAGCTCCTTTTTCTGCAATGTCATACTGCAATTTTATTCTTAACCAGACCACTGGCCCCCCATGAAAAAGAACTTCCTTCTCCAGAAAGAGGTGGTATAAGCACAACGTTGACTTCTCACCATTCCTTTCAGGGACCTGCAGCTTGTGACCATTCTTTTCCTGCTCAGACACCTTCACCTGTTTTGTACATTAGTTCATCAGCAATACACACATGCTCATTACACCAAGAATGCAAAGAAAATACAGCACAGTGAATAACTATAATGCCCCAGTGTGGGCTATTTCCTGTAGGGATTTCATCCATTCAATCTTTCAGTCTTTTACGCACACTTATTATTAAATGGGACTCTATCTTTAATTGCAATTTTCCATCTTGCACAAGTAAACCTTTTCCATAGTACAGTCTCTTTTAAAGTTATAAATAAAACACCCAACTATTTTCCTTTTCCCACAGATGAGAACATTAAAACATTGACATTTTAATCTGTTCTATACAAGAGTGAGTTGTGTCAGCACACTGCTTGCAGCTACAACAACAGAAAAATCCAAGTTTAATTAAAGACAGAGTGGAGAAGCTGCATTGTGGTGTCTGAACCGCAATGATGCACAGAAAAGCCTCTCACTCACTCAGCATTTTGGGCTCAGTTTCCTCTTTGGATAACTGTTTGGCAGACAGAAGATTCTGGGCTGGCAGAGCAAACAATGATATAGATGAGGATGCAAAGAGGGGAGGAAATACCCATTCTTCTATGGGTTAAGCATGTAAAATTGTTTCCTGCCCCATGTTTCACACAGATTAGGGAAGATATTTATGTAAAGGAAAATATATTCATGTTCTTGACCAGTTTTTCAAAAACAGCAAATAACCACACAAAAGACACACACACACACACTCCTGCAAAAAACAAGACGGCTCTCATTAAGACACTGAAAGAGCAGCCAAATTTTCAAACCAACTAGGCCTACTGGATGTGTTTTGATTGCAAAGCTCCTCTGGGATCCTGCCCCAACTGTAGACCCCAAGCCCTGGACGTGCAGCCATGTGTACTGTGTTCCTGGACAGTGCAACCTCTTCTCTTGGTACATGTACCAGCTGCCCAGAGAGGCACCTGTTGTAAAGTACCTGCTGAAAAGGAAGTATTAAATAACTGTTCATGGGGGATCTTTGCTGAGAGCGTGGAAGCTGATTTCCACACCTGCTTTCCTCAGCAGATGGGCATGTTTCACTGTATTTCCATCTCCAAGCACATCTGTAACCTGTGCCAGCTTTGCAGTTTTTGCTGTGCATAGGCACCATGCTCTCGACATTTGTGAAGGTAATTATGAAGGAATTTCCAAGAGTGCTTTCTCCATCTACTTCTCAAAGAAGGGGGGGGCAATCCTAGGAAAGTCAGTGAATCCTGGCAGATACTTCAGAAGTCCTTTCAGACAATCAAAAGCAGGATTTTCCAACCAGGCAGCTGTAGTTCGTTAGATCCACCATGGACCATGAAAGCCACTTGCCAATAGTGTTGAAAGACTATTACTCATTTCAGTCTCTCTGAAGAGAGCAGCTCTGACAACGCATTAGTGCAAAACACAGAGTTTGGGGCTCTGGCTGGAAGAGCTGAACAGGCAGACATAAGTTCTATACTTAACATGAAACTGAGCTGGGAAGGCAAATTGATGTCCCAGCTTTTCACCTTCAGAGATCAGAGCTTCATTCTACATCATAAATGGAAAAAAATACTTTGCAAGTGAAAAGAAGCAGGCCATGTGGGTGATAATCATTACATAAAACCTGGTAGAAGCCAATTTCTGAAGAGCACGTTTTCTGCATCCCTTTTTGTCTTGCTAATCTGCCACTGACAGAGAAGTATTAGTAATGCTGGGTCTAGTTAAATCAGTTAAGAATCTGTCACAATCCAGCAGTCAAGGTAACTGAAATATTAAGATGTTTCCTCAAAATAAGTACAAGATTAAGACAAACATAAGAAAGGAGCCTGGAAAATACTAATTTTGCTCATATCATGAATTAAATTCCTGCATGAATAATAACAAAAGTAAGGTCTTTTAACCATAATACATAACTGGATGGGGTTGGTCCTCCTCAGCATTTGACAGGCAGACGTTACAGTTCTGGGTACACCATCAGAACTCAAACACAGTGCCTTCCCCTTTAGCTGGCTGCAATCATCTAACCCATTCTGACAAATGTGCTCTTCTGCCTTAGCTTGCCTCTTCCCTTTTAATGGTAACAGCAGCACTCTGGACATTTCTGTGACATTCTTTTGGTTCCAGCAGTGTTATGCTGTAGTCAGACATCACAGAGCAAGTTACACTCTTCTCACAGAAGATAAATGAGCCTAGTGTTGAGCTCTTTACTCCTGTATATCATAACCTATAAATATTCCAGTTGCCACCCCCAAGCATGTCTGCTCTGGAATCCTGTATGCAACAGGGTCTACAAAGAGTTGTCAGAAACCCAGAAAATGAACTAGAGATCAGATGATTTGTCCATTAGTGTCTGTTAATCAAGAAAACTCCACCACCTCCCCAGGCCTCCAGATATGAGTGTAAAATCTGAAGCAATGAAATGGGCTTAACAGAAAGCATTCTCTCTTCATGCCTGAGAATCAATAATCCACTTTGTACAGTTCATTTGGATTCTATTTTTAAAACCATGTTTTTGCAGATCACCAATCAAAGAGAGACCAAATAGTTTTCATTTCTAATAAACGCCTTACACTTTAGAGAAAAATGTTTGCAGGAATCTGTAAAAAAGCATGATTAATATACAGAAAATAGCACAAACTAAAACAAATTATATACTTAAATATTTTCTTTTTATTCCTGAAAAGCTGAAGATTATATTTCACAGAGCTGTCCTGCCACATAAGCAATATTGTACTCAGAGTGGAGTTGGCTTTTCTGTAATGCTTTGCTCTAATTGAAATACATTCTATGAAAAGGGCTGCCAGCATGGCCAGAGAGCCACTATTTTCACAGCCTCAATAAGCATCAATGTCCTCCTCGCATGGGAAAGTATTTTAGGAAAAACCTTTAAGAGTCTGATGTCACATAAGCTACATTAAGTGACCCTATATACTCTTTATTAAAAAGCCCAACTCTACAGCACAGACACAAATAGCAAACAGAATGATTGCTCTTGTTGTACAACTGCATATCAAAGAGAATCCTTTCCAAGACGGTACCAGGAAAAAAGACATTCAATAGTGAATTTTATGAGAGAAGGATAAAAAAAACAGGTAGTTCAACAGATTCCTGAAATCCCAGTAGTGGTCAATAAATCGACTTCTGCTTCACATTATATGAAGAGGCTGTACTTAGCAAATCACTGTGTAAGCTGCCTCAATAACAGCACTCCTGCTATCAAGTTTACTTACAATGATTCCAACAAAGAAATTAATTTCTTAGATGACAAGAAAAGGTTATCTGGAATGGGGAAAACACAGGAGACAAAAAATTCCACTAACAAAACAAATGTCAGACTCTGAACTGAATTTGAAGCTTTTTTTTTTTTTCCTCCAAAAGACTTGAAATCTCTATACCCCAAACACTAGAGCTACAAAGAAAACAGCCTACAAACTGCATTTCTAAAAACACAAGGAAAACAATTATCCTGGTTTGGGCCAGGATAAAGGTGACTTTCTGGTTTGCACTTTTGCTTTCAGCTAAGTCTCTTGTAAGCAGCTGCACTTGCTGAAATGAACAGCAAGTTTCTCAGACAGTGTCTGCTTCTAGGACTGATAACACTGGATGTTTATAGTTACTGCCAGAGACTGGTGTGCAGAGCCAAGGACACTGCTCAGCTCTGAGGAACATTTTACCCTGCAGAAGGAGTAAAGAGGTCCCACCTGAACCCCTCCTCGGGGGAGGAACAGACAAGAGAGATGCCAGAACTGACCAAACAGAGTATTCCATCCCATACACCTCATACTCAGTATAAATTGGAGGGATCACGAGGGTCAAAGCCCCTTCTTCCTGCTCTTCCTCGCCTGTTCCCTGTGTGCTTCAGCATCCTGGGAGGATTCCATCCGTTCGTCTGCCTGTGGTCCTGATCCGTGCCAGCCTGAATCTGTGTGTTCCTGCCTCCAGCTCCCGACTGCTCCTGACCCCAGGATTCCAGCCTGGACTTTCCCAGGGCTGCCCTGCAGCCTCGGGGGTGACGTGAGAGTTACTGGGGGGAGGGGGGGGAGGAATGGTATAAATTTTTCCTGTATATTTGTATATATTTAGTAATTTTTCCTATTTATCATTACTATTTCATTAAAGTTGTGTAGTTTAGTTTCCAACCCATACAACCTCTCTCCCTTATTCTCTCTCCTTTCCTTATCAGGGAGGAGAGGGGGATTAATAGAGAACATGTTACTCGGTTTAATTGCCAGGCCAGTGTTAAACCATGACAACAATGTGAACTGAATCTGTTCAATACACAGTCCACTGAAGCATCCCGATGCATACTATTCCTCAGGCAAGGCCCATAACAAGAAAATATGCTTATACTGCAAAGTAACAGACTTAAAAACAAAGCTTTTAAGCTATCAGTTGATATACTCCTTCTCAAAAACTTTAGTATAAGAAAAACTCTGCCAGGGCTTTCCAGAATTCAGAACATGCCCTTTTCACAAGTATCAAGGTGTTTCTTGTGCCTTCCACAAATAATAAAACAGTCTCATCTTCCTCAGCTTCCCAGTCTCATCTTACTGATATTACTGATCTGTTTATTCCCAAGAGACATTCAACAGGTGTCACCCATCTTATTTTCCAGCTGTATTGCCAATTTTTCTCATACATGCTTCCATGAAGGGACATCATTTTACTCTGACACCCTTTATTCCTCTTACTGTAACAGAGAACTTTCCATTACATTCTCATTTTATTCTCCTCATATTGTTATGCATATCAAGTGTTAAAATTTACACGTTTCATATATCTGCCAACAGGAAGTCTGCTCTGACCATAAGACAACACAGAAGCTTGATTTTGAAAACCATTAAAAAAAGTGGATTACCTTCCTCTGTTGCCCAGAGTTCTGCTCTCACCAGTTCTCTTGAAACAATGCAATCAATGACATCCAAGAACTACATGATCAGATACCAACATCAAACAATTAGCTTCTGTGCTAAATAGATTACTTGCAGGAACAGTTTATACAGACTTGGGTTTAGCTGTAAAAGTACACTGAATTTCTGTATTGCACAGGTGTAATTATTATCAAATATACCAAAGCAACATAGTTCACCTAAAATAATAACCTAAAGAGATTGAGACCCTCAGCTTCTACTGCACCTTCATCTCACCACAGATGACAAAAACAGTGACAAGGCCTTCAAGGTCAAAATCAAACATTTAATGCTGTCAATCTGGCCTATTAAGCAGAGGACCTCTAGGAAACATCATCCTGATAAAGGATTAACGCAAGCTGAAGTCCCACAGGAAGTCAAACGACTCTGCTAAGGACATTTATATATTAAGTGAGTAGCTTGAACTAGGTCAAATGGGAAAGACTTAAGATCTAGGTTTCAATTTTTATGGTGATTAGAAGAACTTTTCTGAAGAACTGTTTGGACCATTAATGCTCATTTTTAGTATCCTTTAGAAAACATGGATATTTGAGAAAAAAATAACTTTGGGTTTGTTTTTTTTTAAATCCAGTGACTTGAGTAACTGTAATCTTGTCTGTCTGACACTGATCTCAAAGCAAAAAAGTGGTCAACACAAGAATCTAATTAGAAAGAAACAGAGGCTAGTATAACACTAATGACATGAATTTTCAGAAATATGTGATTGGACTAGCTTGATTTTTAATTAAAAGTTTATTGCTAATTAAGAACACAGATATAGCAAATTTTCATCAGGCAGCTGACTTGATGCAAAATGACATTTGATTAAGAAACTCAAAATCAACATGACACATCAAGTGGGCTAGAGACTGATAGGCCTCAAAATGTAATTGCAAATGAAGCCAAACACTAAATAAATGTTTCAAGCTTACATCAATTAAATATCAACAGGAAAGAGAATGGTTTTCTTCATCCCACCTCTGAGAGCTTGACCCTATGCTATTCAGCTGTTTTGTCTACACCCTGAAAAAAAAACAAAAACAAAAAACACAACAACCCACAAGATGATTACTGAACAGATTTACAGATAAAAGTGATAAAAAACAGGGATCAGTGGTAGAAAGCCATTTAGTTTTTCTGGTAAAGACGAATCAAGCAAAGATCATTGTTCTTAATATAGCTACATGTAAGAAAACATACCTAAGCCAGACTTGAGGCTGGAAGACTATCCTGAAAGCAGGTATTTCTAAAGATCATTGTAGAGAAACACCTGTAGGGAGTTTCAGTGAGATACTGTGGGTAAATAGGGCTACAGAGATAATTTTAAGATTTCCTTCAAAGCTAAAAATCACCCGTGAGGCTCAGTGGGAAAGCAGCAGAGCAGCTGGAGGCAGGGAGGGCCAAGGCTGGTCGGGAGGAGAGGGAGGATGGGGTGTGAGCAGGGGTCTAAGGGGCTCCCAGCCCTCTCCCCCTCTTCACTGAGGACAAGTAAGTCTGGTGGAACGCTTACTCCGAGGTTCCAATTCCTTCTACTTTTCCCCATAGCACCTGGGTGCCAATGAAACCCCCCAGGGAGAAAAACTAACCCAAAACACTCACAGGAAACATGCAGCTGGAGAGTGGCTGGTTTGTGTGGGCTGGGGACTGGCCTAAACCATAAAGAGAAGGAAAATGGAATGAATCAGCTAGAGGCATGAAGGCAAAGCTTCTCCTGAAGAAAGTGTGAAGAGTTCAGAAATCAGCAAGTAATCTTCTAAGATGCTACAGCTAACAGCACATGCAGCATATTCTCCTTTTTAAACACAAACATCACTAAAAGGCCAATTGCTTTTAGCTCAGCCCAAGGAGGGAGAAGCTGGAATCATTGGTGGGAAACTAGATGTTGGAGGACACAACCACCAAAAAAAAAACAAACCCCAAGCCCTTGTGTCCTTTAATATATTTGAAGTTACTGCAGCACCTCAGTAAGTTTCTCAGGTTACCAAGCACTGACCACATTCCAGTCCTCTGCAACTTGTCAGCCTTTGCTCTTGTGGACATTAACTTGATTCCCACACCTTCATAACAAAAGTTAGAGTGGAGGAGACTTTGTTTCAGTTAAGCTTCTGGTAGCTTTCTAGAGGAAGGTTTTGTTTTTTTAAATACCATAGTTCATATTGAAGTTCAACATTGTAACTCCCTAAAAGCAAGCAATTTCAGAGGCAAAGAGGTACTCAGGCTTCTCATCCTTTCCTTGAAGGTTAAATTGGACAGAACTCAAGCATTTGAAAGACAATTAGGAAGCACTTATGATGGTACACATCTTAACTCTAATCACAGTGCTCCAAGTAACATCCTCATATGTCAGTAACGTCCATTTAACTTTTCCCTGCTTCTTCCTTTTGTACCGGGTCTTTGCAGGTGATGCAGAGTAGGCATTTCCTTTTCCTGAAAGAGATCTCATCCCTCAAAAAGCTGTACTTAAGAGGAGCTACTTACATATGGTACAACTAAACATTTTGCTTTCTGCAGCAATGAAATCCCACTGCTAAATTTCAGAGCTTTTTTCATCTTATGTATAGAAATACCACTTCATGCAAGCATCTCATCTGTTACAAAAAAAACTCTTGGATCCCACCCAGCTGCTGGCAATCCCATGACAGAACATGAAGCATCTCAAATACATGCAGAACACCTGCTTCTTTTTTTTTATTATAAGTACACAGAAAGGAGAGGAAGAAAGAACACTTGGAAACATTTGCCTAGGGTCTCTCTGCATCAAAAAACTCCCCACCCTGCTCTTTCATCCCCCCATCTTCATATAAAGTAATATTTAGTACATCACACACAGCTGAACAACTGAAGACCTGACAAGCAAGGAGTCAAAGAACATGAGAAATGCATGAGGACGTGTAAGGAGTATGACAAAGCTGAGCAATTACAGCCCTACCTCCCAATTCCAAAGCAGGGCTTTAACACCTGTGTTTAAACAGGTCAGATATACCAAAGCATGTCACAAAATCTGAGCAGGGACAGAGGGAAAAAAGGTGTGACCTTGTCTGGCAGACAGGCCCACCAAGGGGATTCCACAAGTTCCCACCTGACAATGGCTGTCAGCAGCAGCTGAGCCACGTTAGCAGTCTGTAATTGCAGTCAGGATTGAGCCAGGCACAACACTACCTCAGCAGCAGTGATTAAACAGTTACTCCCATGTAAGATCTTCTAACAACATTAAGGGGGAACTTATGCTGCAAGAAGTATTACCACAACAGAACCACCTAGACATCTCCAAATCAGGTGTCCCTCAATGCAGCCCACCTGCCAGGATCCAGCTATGATGAGGTCCATCATTTTCCAACCTGCCACCTGCCTCCCTCCAACATCAATGCACAGCTTCAAAAAGTCCAAAGGGACACTCAAACTAAGCTGGAGGCACAGGAAGGAATCAATGGCAAAACAAAAACAAATAGCTTTCAAATGATTTTAGACTCTTTAAAAAATGGGGCATTCTTATTTTTAGACTGCATACAAGTAGCTCAAGGGTCTTTTTTTTTTTTTTTCTTCATCCCCATGACAGTGAAGTGAATACACCTGCCTTGCTTTGTCTGATGGTAAACAGGAGGGCTTGCATTTCAGTTACAGCATTGAACAGTTCAGATCAGCCCTGTGCCAAAATAGCACATTTCTGAGGGATGCAAAGGTATTCAATAAAAAGCTTTTAAAGGCATATTTTTAAACTTGCAGCAGGAAAGCTTTTCTGTGTCAAGACAGTAATTCTTTTAACAGCATTGATCAAAATGTCATTCTTTTATGAGTGTACAATACCTTTTAATGGCATACAACAAGCCATTAGGGTTATACACCTCCGTGCAGCAGACAGCTTACTGGAAAATCAGGAACACCAGCCAAGACAGTCACCAGTTCTTATGCTGCTAACATGGCAGAGTTTCTTCTATTTTCCCCAGCTCTACTTTGCACAAATACCCACCAGTGATCCAAAAATTAAACCAAATTTTTCATGACTTCCACCAGAATTATTTTCAATGCAACCCATGTATGTTCCCCAAGAAATACCTCTTGCAAATGCAATGAATATTCTGGCTTTCTAAAATGGGTTTCTATCATCAAGGTCAGATCCACTTTCCTTTTCCTCACCAATGACCATACTTATCCCCAAATCTGCAGAGACTGAGGAATCAAAGGTGGCCAAATTGCACATAATAGTTTTGATTTTGGGGAAAGGGGAAAAAAATAACCCACCTGCCCTTTCCTGACACTACCAGGCCTGGGACAGAATTTGTCTACACATCATCCAGTTCTTTTCAAGCGCTCCAACCCTTCATAAAGGGTAAGAGCACTGG
This sequence comes from Florisuga fusca, assembly GCA_038090715.1. Lineage (NCBI taxonomy): Eukaryota > Metazoa > Chordata > Aves > Apodiformes > Trochilidae > Florisuga > Florisuga fusca. The sequence goes on along the minus strand of JAAWXA010000018.1, from coordinate 19,383,245 downwards.
TGATTGCATTTGCTCTGCTTGAGTGGAAGGCAAGCACCAAGTCTCTGGTTGCATCATCAGCACTTTACAGCCTGTCATTACAAATATCAACAGGAAAGGGAACAATTCCTGTCAACCCACCTTCAAGTATTTTCACGTTAAGGGAAGGCAATATTTATGGGATTTAATCATCAGTGTTAACTGAGCAGTGGCAGCAGCAAAAGAACTTTATTTCACTGTGTGAAAAACTTAAGGATATTATCAAGATCTTCTCAGTGACTTTTTCAAAGTGCAGCTAAGCCATTGGTATAAGCAAATGCAAAAACAATTCCTGATTAAAACATAAGACAAAAATGGAAATCAAACAAAGGAAAATTGTAAAGAAAAAAAGATGAGACAATTTCAGGCTCTAAAATCAGAAGCTGGGCTTACAATTAAGAAAAGTTGAAGGGGCTACCTGTCTCTTACCTATTCAGTTCTGTAACACAAAAGCAGCTGTTGTCCCTATGATGTCCAATTACAAGATGGATGTTGTAAGTCTTCTGTCACAGCAGTCACACTGGGGATTTAAAAAAAAAATAAATATATTTTTCTTTTACACAACCTTTAAACATACATAAACTCAACTCAATCAAAGCAAATTATGCTGCAGAATATGCCATTATGTCAGGCAGAATACCACAAAGCCAAATGTATTTAGATCTGCCCTGCATTCATTATTAAACATAGTCACACACAAAGAGGCCTCCCCAGAGAATCACCAGGTCACCCACAAGCAGCATGACTTTGCTAGATGGTTCAACTGATAATTCACACCAAATCCAGGCAGAATGAGACACAACCCACACACAACAATCCTGGAGGAATATAAATACTCTCTGGAGCAAGCTTCACCAACTCCGTGGTCAGTGGGGGTTGATGTCCCACTGTTACATACCAGAGAGTTCAGAGCTGCCCTTTTGTGGTTGTTGTAGTCAAGAGTGAACACATCTACGGTAAATGTTTGGGTTGCTTTAAACAAACATGATTTTCAGTTACCCGATATGTGTATATATGTAAATATTAACTAAAAAACTGGAATTTTGGAATAGCAACCAATGTTTGTTGCTATCCATCCCCTGAATTCTGTGCAGTTAACACTGTGTCAGGATAGGAGAGGAGCTGCTCCCTTCGGCTTTGAACACTTAGTGTTTTGGTTTAAGGCCCCATTCCTGACTTTTGAGAACAGGTTTTACACGTTTCTTACAAACGACACCAGTACACTCGGTCCCACCGTTCCAGCAGGGACACGGCCCAGCTCGTGGTTCCCGGTCTCTGCAGCACAGCCTGCCCGGGGCAGGAGCTCTGCAGGAGTTCGCCCCTGTGGCAGTAAGCCGGGACCGGGACCGGAACCGCGCCGACCTCCAGCCGGCCCAGCAGAGGAGCCGGGCAAGGAGACGGCACCGAGCCGAGCAGAACCGCCTCCCTCAGCCCTTACCTGCACCACACGGCTCGACAGGCCGGGGGGGTCCCGGTGCCGTTGACCTCATCGGGGTCGGAGGTCCCGGCCTGGCCCGGCGGTTCGCACGGTTCGAACGGGACCGCCAAACCTTACCCCCGCCCCGCTCTTATTGGCGGCGGTCCTGTCCAATCCTGAGCCGGCAGAGGTAAATCCCCGCCCCCACACGGGGATCTATCCAATCAGCACCCGCCAGCCTGGGGGCGGTGCTGCCGCAGGGAACACTTCCCCCTCACGGGAGCCCTCAGGAGCCCGTGGGAGCCGGGGTGCTGATGGACGTGGACACTGACCAACCGCAGCGGGGGCTCGGCCCGGAGCTGCCGACGATTGGACATCAGGGGAAAGGGGAGGGACTTCCAGCGCACTGCAGTTGGTGGGGACGAAGCGTCGGGTTGCCATGGGGACGGGCGGGCTGCGTGGCTCCGGAGGCCGGGCCGGGCACCGGCACCGGCACCGGTCCCGGCACCAGCACCGGCCCCGGCCCCGGCCCTCTGCGCGTTCGACACCTCCGGAGCTGAGCTCCGCGCGCCCCGCCGGCTGCGCCCCTGAGGGGCCGGGGAAGGCGGCTCAATACGTCACCGCTCAAACCCCGGAGCCCCACAGAAGTGCCAAACGGTCCCGAGCCGGCAGGAGCGGGCGAGATTCTCCCTGAATCCCTCAGGCCCATGGCTCTACCTGTCTCTACCCTTGTCCTGATGAGGAAAAAGCGGGCTTCCCCCCGGCCCCCTCCCGGGAGCTTACCTGGGACAGGCACTGAAGCACGACCGAGGCAGCGGAGCACAAGAAACACAAAGATGAGTGTCTGCAATCCGAGGGCTGTCTGTAGATGCTTCTGGATGCGTCTGGAGGGCACGGCTTGTGGCCTCCTCTGTCACACAGGGAAGCCACAGAGAGAAAAGATCCGGGTGTCTCAGGTCGGCTAAGTGACTTAAGGCACACAGCAATCAGGGCAAGAGCTATCAGGGCAAGCAGAGGATTAATGTCTGTTACAAGCAGCTGAACGAGTTACTGATGCCTCTAAGCCATACAGAGATCTAATTCTAGATAGGGGGAAGCACCCAGACCCAGGAGATGCTGAAGCTGGCTAGCTCTCCCGTGGAAGGAAAGCAGCCAGGTCCAGAAACAGAAAGGTGGATGAAAAAGATGACAGGTGAAGTACACGCCAAACTTTGGAGCTGAGGAACCCACATTAATCAGACACCTGTTCATGAGACCACAGAAAAAATCCCATTGCCAAGGGTAAAAACATAATTAAGAAAAATTAGATAAATGCTAAATCATGGGAGGCAAGGAACTGCAAGGCAGTCCCAGCACTCTTGATAGAGAATCAGGGGATCAAGCATGAAATCCTAAAGGCATGAATAACAACAATAAAGCTGCAGGCCCTTTCACCCACAGCTCCTTGTTTTCAGGGAGAAGTTTTGCTTGTCCAGGGGACTGCTCCCAAGGATGGAACTGGGAAACAGACAAAAGCAGCAGACTGGGATCTTAGTAAATAAAAAGAGCAAGAGAAACTCACTTCCTTTTCCTTCTTTGGAACTGTTGTGTGACCACAAAGCATGAGAATGCTTGGAACTGTCTTCTGTTTGAAGAGGAATGAAGACAAATATTTTTGTAATAAGAATTTAATATCCTTTTTTTTTTTTTTTTTTTTTTTTTTTGACTTTGCAATCAAAGCAGCTTTATAAGCTGTGTGCGCATGCATAGTAATCCTTCCCTAATCCTGCTAGCCTCAGGCACACACCATGCTTATGAAATAACAGGACAGTTCCTACTACGGAAGAAACTTCTAATTTTATTTTTTTATTGTTGTTCTAGCTTATCATAAGGCCAAACAAAAGAACCAAGTTCAATGGACCATTATGTGAAAAACAAAGGAGCTCAAATGTAAAATATCCCTGTACAAAAGTATATTGACCAAATAGAAGCTGCATGAGTGGGTAATAACTGTGGTATGGTAGTGGGAATCAAAGTACAGTTCCCAGTGCTTTTTCCAGAGCAGGATATCATTTTAAGGCATGAAATCGAGTGAGACAGCAAGAGTCTGGAGGGGATTAGATGCAACTATGGCCACTGCTGGGCACTGGTCATTACAATCATATTTCATCATAATTTCCACTATAACTCTTCTGACCATCACTCAACTTTCTAACAACTTTCTAAACAGAAACTTTACTGTCTTGAAAAATATATTTAGAACTTTGTTTATTTTCATAGTTCTTCAGCTGAAAAGTGTCATTTGGCTTTGGCTCGCTGTTCACCAGGGTGTGAAAGCCAAACTCTTTTCACTGAGCCGATTCAGACAGCCAGGGACGTCTCCTGGTGGCTGTTGCAGCTAATGCCTGGGTCAGGGAAGATCAGCCAAGTCTGCAGGAACACACCATGGGGGTGCCCTGGTCTGGTGTGCCTGGTGTCAAACCCTCCGTGTCCAAGCCAGGGTGTAAGGAGGCCTGCCAGAGGCCAGATCCTGGTTTATTTTATTGTGACTGATAGACTAAGACCCATCACAATTTGGAATCAAGCCAAGGCCTGAAACTGAAATTGCTTCCTTGTAAGTGATTTGCTCCAGTCAATTAATTGTGAGGAAACATCCATGCTTGTCCACCCAGACCTACAGTCCTGGCAGTCTTAAAGCAGACCCTGACCAAGGAGAAGCAGCAGGACGCCAGGACAATGCATCAAATTCATTTTCTTTCCTGGAGAGTGGCCCAGCAGGCAGTCCACGGGCACTGTGCCCCCTCCATGGGACATGCCACCCTCTCCAAGGCAGGAGGGGCTTGCATGTGTGGGGACCAGCTGGCCCTACCTCAGGCAGGACAGAGGAGGTGCTGACAGGCTGCAAAAGGCTCTTCAAGCAGTGTCCTTTGCCACCCTGTCTCCCCAGGCTGGAGGCAGAACCTTCTGGATGGTTCCAGGGCTGTCCCTGGAGCATGGGCTGGGGACTCTTGTTCTGCCTGAGCTCTCCATCAGTGGCCAAAGCAGCCCCTGCTGCCCAAGGATGCCTCCAGCTATGACAGCCTCACACTCTGGTGGGTCCACAGCAGGGACCCTGAGTCACTGCAGGTCTGGGGGGGCTGCCCTGCAGGGTGGCCAGAAGAGCTGTGGACCTGCAGGATGGCCATTTGTGCAGGTCAGGCAGATTCAGTAGAGCTTAAACCACCTCGGGAAGGACCATGCTTCAAGCACTTCTCCCTCTGCCCCATCTGTAGTGCTACAGAATCTTAATGCTTTTCATTTGGAGCAAAATCTCCTCAAAGAGCATTAGAAAAGACTCCATCACAAAAACACCAGAGCTGCACAGTTTAACACCCGAGGTGAGAAATGCTCTGGAGTCAGGACTGTGCTCACAGCCCTCAGCTCTGCCCCTTCCTGGCTGCCCCACAACAGCACCAGACATTCCTCAGCTCACTCAATCATTTGTCTTCTTCTCAATCTTTCCCATAACCTTGTTCATATGACACCTTGTAGCACTCTCTACCACCCAACGTAGCCCAGACAAAGAGTCCATTAAAGTAATTTATGTGAAAAATATGCAGTAAGTCACAATTAGACAATATACAACTGGTGAAGTAAAAGAACAGAATAATGGTGAGGAGAGTCAGGAACTCAGAATCAGACTGCCACATTAACCCCTTCACTGCCAGCCACACCACCAGCCCTCCAGTCTCAGTGGTACCACTCTCCAACACTAAATAAGAGGAAAAAAATGATAGCCCCTCCCCCCCCAGTAATATTAAATGCTTTATTCTGATAGCCCATCAGTACTTTGTACCAGTGCACAGGGATTTTTCTCAGGTGTGGCTGTGCTGTTCTGGCACATTGCAGGGCCCTGCCTGGGGTGCTGTGGGTGGGACCCATGGCCAAAGAAAAGGGAACTGATGGGAGCCACAGCCCCCCCAGACTGCCAGACCCCACCAGAGCAGCGGGGTTGCAGGTGGGGAAGCATTTGGGCTGCAGCCAAGCACACACTGAGTTTTCCCCCCAAGGAAATTGCCCCAGCAAGGGATGGGGCTGAAGGACCTTGCCCATACATGGGGAAGGTAGCTCTGGGACCTACCAAACTCTATGAATCATCCCCAAGACCACTCCTCCAGCCCACTTTGCTCTTCCCCAGAGCTCCTCTTTACCATGCTGCCTACAGTGAACCTGCTCATGTTTACTTTGAAGGTCTCCATATCATTTTCTTCTCCTAAGCCACTTACCTGCTTGTCCTCAGCTGAACTCTCAGCTTTCTTGAGCACCCAAAAATCCCCTGAAACATCACAAACACATTTATAAGGGCTGTTGAAATGCTGCTGCCTTTCCTAGCTGGCTATTACAACAGCACCAGGGGCTCTTTCACCAAGACCGAGTTCCAGAGCCCCAAACCCCTACCTCATCCTTGATTTTATTAGGTCTGGCCATCAGGACTGGTGGGAGTTCAGGGACAGCCTCAGCTGGGCTCAATCAGAGCAGCTGCAGACCCTTCAGTGCTCCTGCATTGGGGGTGAAATTAAAAGTTGCAATGTCAGCTATTAAAATCTTAAAGTGATCTTTCTATTTTTCTTCTGCTTCCTGGGGAGCAGTGGAATGTAGAATAAAGTTTGCTGTGATTCCTATGAGGTGAGAGACAGTAACTAATTACTAGAGAAGATGAGATACAGCCCTGTGATTCCCTTGAATTTCTGCTAAACCTCAGGACAGTTTGTATACATTTGAGCCCCTCCTCTACAAAGAAAAGATAAATAGAATGAAAGACAGCAGTGAAACAAGCAGCATGTCTGAGTAGTAACTGGTCTCAGAGTTAATCCAGAACCTGGTAAATAAAGCTGCAGACAGTTAATAAATTAGATGAATAAAACCTAGAAATAATATTTTACGGTAGGATTAGTTCATCTAGAGGGTACCTGGTGAACTCATAGAAAGTATGGGGAGAGGGGTAAAGAAGACACTAAATTACCTTCAGCTCTTTAAATTATTTTTGCAGATTCTATTACAGGAGAGAAAGGAGAAATGGCTGCAGAACAAATCATATGAATTCCTGTGTCCAGCAATCTGATAGTCCCTTTAAAAAAGGGAGAGAGAGGGCAAAAATGCACATGTGCGGTGCAAGCAATAAAAGATGCATTTGTCCCCCATTCATCATGGTGTCATCTCTGGGTGCATGCAGATATTGCTTAGCAGGGCTGGGGTAGGTGAGAAGGAACCCGCCCCTGGCTCTGGAGCATCCCCCTGTGCTCTCCTGGCCAGCCTTCCCCTCCCCAGGATCTGTGTCCACCCAGCACAGCACAGGGGTAAAGGCACACAGCAGGCAGGCTCCTGCATGGGGTCCCTGGTCCTGAGTCCCCACCGCTGCCCTCTTGGGGAACAACAAATTGCAAGTCCCAAGGGGTAGGATCCTCTGAGCCTCTCCTCTGACCCAGCAGTGCAGCAGAGGTGAGTGTGCAGAACGAGACAGCTCGCAAAGGAGAGGAGGAAGCACAGGCTCCACATAAGGTCTTCAGAGCCAATTGCTTCAGCAGACGCAGGAGAGTTTGGAGACTGTTCTCCTGCTTTCCATCACCAGCACTTTGCCTGACAAGGCTCAGCACCACTCTGCCTGCCTGGGCCCATGGGGCAGCAGCAGGCAAGCTAGGCACTGCAGGTTTCTCAGGGCTGAAGGTGTGTGTGACCTCAACAAACTCTGGGCAGCCAAACATTGTTACCTGGATGTGGGCAGAGGAACGACCACTCTGCCCCACAGGCAGCCTGATTCAGCTGGCCCATAACCACAGCCCTGTGAGCCCCAGAGCACAAACCATGCCCATGCACATGCCCAGGCTGCTCTCTAAGGCACACTAACACCAATAAACACAGTGCCAGGCTGACACTGAAGCATGCAGTTACTGCCTTTAGTCCTGAATTGTCAGCCATGAAGACTCAGCCCCTGTGGGTGCAAAGCTGCCTGCAGTGGCTGCTGATCTCTCTCTCTCAATCTGGTGGAGAGCCGTGGGCACAGGGGGTGCAAAGCCATGGGGATGACTTTCAGAAAAAAAGGAACAGCTCTGTTGCACCATTTTCTCAAGTTTTTTTTTTTTTTTTTTTTTTTTTTTTTTTTTTTTTTTTTTTTTTTTTTTTTTTTTTTTTCCCCAGCACCTGGGAATTTTATTATTTCTCAATGTCATGCCCTGCTCCCCAGTACACCAGTGCTCCTGCATCATTCCTACTGTGGTCTCTTAAGCTCTTTAGCAGTTTAACTGCATGTCCAGTGCAATAGACAAAGTGATCCACCTTCACCTGCATCTCTCACACACTCACACCATTGCCTTTGGAAAATAATTACAGCATGGAAGCTGATCCTGTTAGATTAAGACAAATTAAGAATCTAATATATAGGTTTGCTGTCAGGTTCTCAGGGTCAGGGGTCGATACAGTATATTGCAATGAGGCTATAGGTTACCTCTGCCCCAATATTTTATCATAATAAACCAAATGGGGACGAAACACCCAGCAGTAGCCCATAAATCTATTAGCAGTGAACTGTCAATGTCCCGTATACCACAGTAATTTGTTAATTCAGAGCTGGGGCTCTTTTTTCACTAGACCTTGTAAACTCCTTTCTGAAACATCAATAAACCATCTGCTTTGACTTGTTAATCAAATGACTTTATTCAGTCCAAAGCAATTTTTTCCTAATAAAAACAGAGTATTTATCTCCATGGCTATAAAAGAGGATTGTTTTCAACTGTTCACTTATAGTTAAGAAGCACATTTAGTTTGGATTGATTTCCAATGCTTTGGTCATATCTTGTCACTTCCCATTTCTTACACACAGCATCTCAGTTTAGCTCCTTAGCAGGGAAAGCACAGCCTGACCCAGTGCTGGGAGTGGCACTGGAGGAGCAGCAGCCAGCAGTGAAAAAGGTCATGAAAATGAAACTTCATGAGCCAAACCCATCCCCTTGGCTGCTCCCAGCTCTCTCTCAGGCTCTGTGCAGAGCAGGACAGACCCGTGTGCACCCAGTGCCCCAGTGGCACCACAGGCTGTGGGCAGTGATGTGTCAGGGACACGGGTGTCTCTTAGTGATGCTCATCACTAGGGCACATCACAGAGGGCTGTCTCTGGGCCACCAGGGCACACCAGGGACAGCAGCACCCACCCATGCAGGGCCACCATGTCCATGGAGAGCCGCTGTGGCACTGCTGGGGGATCAGCTCCTCTGCAGCAGCTTCGAGGAACCAGCAGGGAGCCCCTTCCCCGGCCCAGTCTGATCCTAACCAGATCCCACCCTTGTCAAGGACCTTCCACTGCAGACTGAGGAGTCACAGATCTTCCGCCTCAACCCTCCCCAGTGCACACAAAAAGTGATTTCTGCCAACCAGGGGGCAGAGCGGCAGCTCCCAGGTGGGTCAAACCCTCTGGCATGGACAATCCAGTCCCAGCTAAGCTAGCCCGGGTCCACTGGCCACCACCAGCACCCAGGGACCCACCATCAGCCACCAGCAGCAACCAGAGACATGTCAGTGGCTGCCGGGTGCTCAGGAGGGGAAGCAGGGTGAGTGGGAGGCGCAGCTCTGCCTCTCTTTGTTCCCCATGGCCATGCCAGCTCTGCTCCAGCCCCATACTCTTCCCGGGATGTGCAAATCAGGATCCCCCAGCCCCGTCCAGAGCACCCCGTGGGGGGGAAGGGGCAGAGGAACAAAGTCATTTATATAATGTGTCTCCCTGCTGAGCCCCTAATGGCTGAAGCTTTTGTTCTGCAGTAGCTGGCTGTCTGTGATGGGCAGGAAGCCGCAGTCTCCCTTTGTTCCATGGCCTTATTCAGCAATTTAGATCCATCATAAAAATCAAATATGCATGTTGCAATCGCCTTGCGTACAACAGCTTCAATTTTCGCCTTTCTTTAATTTGAACTCCATGGGAGAAGGAGGCAGGGCCAGGGAGCAAGGGGCAGCGGGAGAAGCGCTTTGTGTTTTTGTTCAGTGGGCTGTGAATGTAGGGTGTAATGGAAATACAGAATTTTTATCTTTGCCTCATTATTTAAAAAAACCAAAATAGACAGAAATCTTTATTAAAGCCCCCCTAGCAGAAGGATAGCCTGTGTGTGGACCATCCTCCGTGTCCCCCCCATCCTGGGGCTACCAGGCTCGGCAGAGCTGGGGGACAATGGATGGTCCCAAGGGCTGTGGCACTATGGCTGGGGCTGGTGTCAAAGCTGGCAGCTGCTTGCTACCACCACACACGTGGCTGAGTTGACGTGCCATGGTCCTTGCTGGCAGACACAATTTATCTTTCTAGAATGTCAAGGTGCTCCCCTGATGCTAAAAGCAAAGAGATCTCTGGGGGAGCAGTGTGTATCTGGGGGGCAGCACTTGGCTTGTGGGGTCCTGGTGAGAATGCTGCCAGAGCAAGCTGGGGAATCCTGGTGGGGCTGTGCCACTGCTGCTCAGGGAGAACAACATGGGCTGGGCTGCTGTGGAACCCATTCTTGGTTGCACTGGGAAGCAGGAGGAGCCCCAGGAGGCAGAGCGAGATGGGGGGATGAGTGGGGACAGGGGGTGAGGCTGGTGACATCCTGCAACCTTCTCCCCTGCTGTGTTTGATGATCAAAGGTGCTGCTGGAGCAGGAGGGAAACAGCTTCACATAATGGAAACTGAATTTCTGCTTTAAAAAACAAAAGGCACTGCTTTGCCAAAATGCTCAGCACGCCATGCTCACCATAACCTGTGATCTGCTTCCAGCAAAGACCTGACACCTCTGGAGACATGAGGGCTTTGGAGGGTGGTCCTGGAAACCTGGCAGAAAGCAACTGGAACACCCTCCCTGGGAACCCACATGGCCCAGGCACACAGGGCCCTGCAAAACAGAACACAGAGACCAAACCAGGGAGATGCAGTCGTCCCCAACGCTGTGACTCAAACCCATGAAAGCTCCAGTCTACCCTTGGTCCCTGCCATGGCAGCAAGGGCACAGGGACCAGGGACAGTAGCACGTGGCATTGCTGGGGTCAGCATCACTCAGGGTGCTGTCCATGTGCACCTGTGTGCATGTGTACACCTGTGTGTATGTGTGCACGTGTGTGCCTGGTCAGGTCAGGAGCCACTTGGCAGAGAATCCCCTCCCCTATGCTGAGAAGAGGCCTTTTTTCATTGTGACAATTCAATATAATTGAGAGTTTGCTTAGGAAGGAGAGTCTTTTTAACTGAACATGCTACAGCTGAATTGATATGAATTACATGGCACAGAAGATGCCTAGGGTATTCAAATATTGTTAAATAACATCATGCTACCATCTAACCAACAGCACAATACCGTTATAGGTACCGCTGCCTCTCTGGGGCGCAGTCTGAAGTCTCTCCTCTGTCACCGCAGAGGCCATGGCAGAGCTGGCACACACCGGCTCCTGGTGCCTTCCCCAGGGTGGCTGCAGCTGGGCAGGACACGGGGCACAGCCAGAAGCCCCCAGCCCAGAGGTGGAAGGGCCCCCCGGAAGTATTGTTTCTGACACCCATGCCTGGCTGGTGGGCAGGGATGGAGCAGCTGAGGGCTGCTGCGGCATCGACCCTCTGGCACTGTGGCGATGCCAAAATGGTGCGGTGGGACTGGCTCACTGCATCGGCCTGGGAACTAATGCACTGGTTCTGCAAGATACCAAAATAGAAAGTCATCGGAGTGAAATCAGTGTCTTCACCACATCCCCTCTGGCAGAGCGTTAATTAAAATGACTCTCTAGTGCTTTAGATCATCAGGTGAACATTGTTAATGAGCTTGGAGGAGAGAATGGGCTCCACATTGGTAGTTTAAGCTCTGATGGAGTTAACCCTTCACCACTGCTGGCACAGCCCGAGCCTGGTGGCAGTTTCTCAGAGCATCTGTCTGCATTAGAGCAGTCGGGTCTCTCAGCAGCCTTCAGATGTCATTTAGCAAAGATGTTAACACAGGACCCTGATCAGTTCAGCAGCAACCTGGGTGCAGCTGCAGCTCTCAGGAGAGCTGTCTCTGCCCAGCCTGAGCTCCCTGGATCCTGCAGGACCAGCTGCCCCATGGGCTAAACTCGCCTTGTGCTGCAGCAGGTCTCCATGGCAAAACTGGTCTCACTGGGAGCCTCATATTTGGTGGCATGTAAGAGGGTAAAATAAGAGCTGAATCGCTCTTTGTTTTTGAGGTGATGGCAATGAAAGGTTATTAAAAATCACTCTTGGACTCTCATACCAGAATCACAGCATGGAAAAACCTTTTCACTTCTGCCATAGGTTTGCACAGTTTCTGCTGATATGCTGCTCCGAACCCAGAAGCTCTCACAGAGATTTTTTTAGTTTGCAGCTTGTGCAGCAACTAGAAGCCATTTACACCTTTCTGAGCATTAGAGAGGTGCTTTCTCAAGTGTAGCTGTTTGAAACTGGAATTCAACTCAGGAATAAATAGCAATGTTACATAATAAACTTACAAAAATGCAGGTCTATAAACAACAGTGAAGTCATTAGCACGGCACAGTGCAAACACCAGTGGAAGGGCTGCGCCAGAGACCCTGCTCCTGCTGCAGTCCCCTCCGCACGTGGAAAACATAGAATGCTTTTTTTTTTTCTTTTTCCTCCCATTTAAAAAACTCTAACAACCCAGCTTTTTTTTTTTTTTTTTTTTTTTTTCTCATGAAGGTGCATCAGCAACCTGATCATTTAACTTGCTGGCTCACACGTGAATCTCCTGACCTGATTAATTAAAGAACACACCCGTCTCCTTGTTAGTGGCAAGATTGCCTCCCTAGGACCTCCACTCTGGGTGGATGATGGTGTGGAGCTCAGGCCTCTGCTGCCTGGGGAGGCAGAGGGAGCAGGAGCAGGAGCCAGGGCCACCCATACTAAATGCCTGCTCATCCCACCTGCAATGTTGGTTTTGTTTTTTTTTTTATTATTATTCTTTAAATTATTTATTGTTGGAGTTACAAATTAGAAATGGATGGTATCCCCTGGGGCTCTCTTTTGGATGTGGTCCTTATTAATGAATTTCAAGCATTTTCTGCTGCAAGGGCCAGTTTTAGGCAAGAGAATTGTATATTTAACATTCAGCAGTTCATCAAGTTTTCCTCTCTGCTCAAGGTCTGAAACAGGGGCAGAGAGCCAAGAGAAGAGCAGTGAGTCAGCCACTTACCTCGCTTACCTTCTTCTCCTTCTGGTTGGGTTGGCAGAAGAAAGCAGATGGTGATTTTGGTTCACTTCTAGTTTACGGGTTTCGAGACGACCTCAGCCCATCATGGTGTCCTGCTTTCCCTTTAGCCATTAATGGCAGTGTTCCTGGAATCTTCACACAATCGTTCAGCAAAATTAACTGCACCCACGATGTCATTTCCATACACATGGCATCCCATAGCCACAGTAAGAATCGGCTGGGTTGGCTCACTGCTTCCACTTGGGGGTGAACTGGCAGCCTCGCAGCCCCACGGGCTCCCAGACACCCCTGTGTGGGGAGGGACATGGACATGCGTGTGCCAGTGTCTTGGGCCAGACGTGTACTGGCGTGCTTGGGCTGCCAAGTGCGTCCCGCCGAGCTGTGCGGCACACACCCACCCCGAGACAGACCTTGCACCGCACAGGGGGACATCGGAGACAAGAGCTTTTGCTCATTTTTTTTTTTTAATGTATCACAATGAGCAGGAAACATACGTGATGAAATATTTCCAAAGGAGTATATTCAGTTACCATCTACAGTCAACTCAACTATGACAACAAAGTCTTTTGTGACAAATCTTTTAAAGTTTTGAAAGTTCCATGTGGTTTCTGTTTCTGTTAGTCTCCATGTGTTTTGGTACAGTTAGAGATCAGCATTGTTACAGTAACAAAAAAAAAGCTAACAAGACTACATTATAGAAAAACACCAAGAACATCATTTTTGGTTTCACTTGCTCTATTTTTTGTACATTGCAAAGGCTGTTCATATCCCTCTTCACCTCATTTATGCTTTCTGTTCTACCCAAACTCGCCCCCCAAAATAAAAATGAAAAAAATAGTCAAAGCTTTGTGTTTCACAGTGGGCAGTATTTCAGCGCCGACAAACCAACCAACCGACCAGCCAACCAATCAACCCAATTTCTGCTTCTATTTAAAAGTTTTTTTGTTTTTTTTTAAAGCAAAATATATTTCCAAAAACAGCGAGTGTGCTGGTGTGTGTCAGTGTCTCCCTCGCTTCCCCCACTGTCCCTGACACACACCTTATGTTTCTCTTTATTCTCAATTGTACGAAACTTTGGCCACCTTCACTACTTAAAAAAGCTTTTTATTAAAAAATAAAACAGAAACCTGCTCAATGCTAAGTTTTAAAATCTTTTCCTCGTGCCCGACCTGGCTCTGATGCTCGCTGGAAAGGCCACACGTGGGCTGGGGGACACGCAGGGCTCCCCACCCTGACCCCGCTGCCACCGACTCTCCATGGGCTGCGGGGTCAGAGTGGGGGCTTGCAGGGCCACGGTCACCAGGGGTCCCAGCGCTGGCCCCGGGGCACTCAGGCAGCAAGGGGAGGAGGCAACCTTGCACTGAAAGCTTCTAGAAACATTTCGAAAAAAATACAAGGAAATGAATTTATAAAACCTTTTAGTGGGTGGGAAGGAGGAGGAAGGGGAAGAAGGAGAGAGAAATTGCACTATGACCAAGCAATATAATTAAAAAAAAAACAAACCTGAAACAGAACAAGACAAAAAGATTTCCAAAAGAGACTGCAGAATTTGACAGATAAAGCTAGTGTTAAATTGTTAACTTGTATCACATAGTCAAAACCAAACCAAACCAAAAAATTTCTATATGATACAGACAGAGTAACATACAACAGTTAAATGGCAAAAAATATATATATATATATTTCATAGAATTACAAACAAGATAAAATAATGGAAAACAAAAACTGTACAACTTTAGAATTTAAAAAATGTTCATCTCAAACACGGGGAGAAATACAAGAACTTTTGTTAAAAGAAAACAGTTTGTTAAAACAGCAAATTGTTTCCATTTTTGACACCTTATGCTACAGCTGGGTACTGGTAGGAATATTAGATGGTACTCTCTTTAGTATCGTCTACTTAAAAAACAATTAAAAAAGGAATTTGCACTGTGCATTAGCCTAGTTAGAAATATGTACAACAGTTCAGGATCTAGTCTTTCATTGAACTAAAACCAAAAAATCCATAAAAATAAAAGCGTCCTGCTAGAAAATGAACCCCACGTTCGTCTCTCGAATGCTTCAGTCTCTGGCAGAATCAATGAGCGGTTTCAGCACGGGGAGGAGAAGCCCGGAGGCGACGGGAGGAACCTGCGTTCACAGTCTTCGAAGTTCCCTTTTGAAACAGGAGGAGGATGAAGAGATGGGGAGAAGGCTCTCGCACTTTCGGGGCACAGGAAACGGGAGGGAAAAGGAGATTGTTTCTGTTGACATTTGGCTACAGAAGTGAAACAGCAAGCATCTGTTTGTCTCCAAACCTACGTTTTAGCAGCACAAAGTTTTCCTTTCAAAGTCCGGGCCGTGAGATGGGTGGATATGCCTCCGTGTTCCCAGGAGCGGGGCGTGGAGCTGGAGGGGACCCCTGCCCCGGCCACTGCTGACCCCGACTCTGCGCCGGGCATGGGCAGGTCCTGCATGGGAGAACTTGGAAAGAGAAACCTGCCTTTTGGTGCGCTGGGTTTTCGCTAAGAGTTGTCTCTCTGCTTGCAGAAGAAGCACAGATAACAACCTGGATACTTTTTTTATTCTTTATTTAAACTTAGACTTGTTTGTTTAAATCAGAAACAAATTCTCAAGTAAAAAGAATCCTTTTTGCTCATTCTGCACCAGTGGTGAAAGGGTATGTCTTTGGATTTTATTTAAAGCATGAATTTTCTTTTTTTTTTTTTTTTTTTTTTTAAAGAAGGAACAGAGCGCAGCCTAATTACACAAACAGAAACAAATGCTTACAGTTTTGGAACAGAGTCTTTGAAGCATTTACAAAATGAGGAAAAGAAGAGGGGGAGAACAAAAAAAAGGAAAAATGGAAAATAAGAAAGAGATAAGTGCACAAGGGTTAACAGACATAGGTAAATCGTATGTATATGCCTTAAAAAGTTTCAAACCCCCAACAAAAAATATTCTGCAAGGGATCCTACTGACCCCCCAAAACCCTTTGAACTTCTTTCTTTAGTTTTTATAAAATAATTACGCAACCACCCTCTAAGAAATGAAGGTAGTGACCATAAGTGGAAGATTACAGGATGGGGGAATGGGGAGTAAAGGTACAAAGGGGAGAAAAGCTTAGGCGAGTCAATGGATTGCAATCTATCTGGCTAGGAATGAACAAGACAACATCAAATGAGAAGCCGTCAGCTGGACCATACAAAAGCTAAATGTACACAAAAGGGTTTTTTCTTTTAAATCTACCATACTGCTTCAGTTCATTTCCAATGCAACAATCTACTCAACACCAAAAATGGTCATATCTATCATAAATACAGAAAGTCAGTTGTTTTAAAACTTATTTTTTAAGCTCCGAGTCCTCAACACTCTTTGTGTGGGTTGTTTTGTTTGTTTTTTTTTTTTCTGAAAAGTGGGAGTGCTTAACTTTTCCCCTTGAAATTGGCTTCAGCAGAAAAGCTACCCTTAAAATCCCCGAAAAGCTAAAGCAGTTCACATTGTTTTTTTTCTCTTGAATACTTTCTGCCCATTTTAAATTAACAAAAAAGGATTAAAAAAAAAAAAATCCTTTTCTGGAACAAAACCAAAATGAAATAAAAACCCCAAAACAAACAAAAGAAATTATATATATATATATATATATATATATCTAAAACAATGATTCTGAAAACAGAACAAAGTGTGAGCGATTGACCTGAGAATAAAAAGACATTACATTTCTTTTTTCTTTTAGCAAGCCATTGGTATCTGAATGCTAAGATAGCAAGAAATTTAAAACTGTAACAAGGTGGGCTGCTTTCCCATACAGTGCATGCCGGCCTCTGCTGTGCTATCGACGTGGGGTGTTATTGAAAAGGGGCAATATACAAGGGGCTCAAGCTCCAAAGACAGTAAGGAGGCAGCACGGGCTCTCATCTCCCAGACCAACAGTACCTTCAAAAGGACAAATGTAACAGATTTTTTTTCTTTTTTTAAAAGTTTTATTTTATTAAAAGGAAAGGAAAAAAGAAATGTAAAACCCACCGGCATTGTTATATGGGAAAACAACCCACGCTTTTTCTTTTTTCTTTTTTTTTTTTTTTTGGTTAGAAGCTTTGGAATTGCAGTTAGTCTATTTTTGAAATTGTTTTGTTATTAACTTTTTTTTTTATTTAAATTCATTTTCATTGTTCATCTTCAAAGCTTACAATCTGAAGGTGTCCATTCCTACGCTAGCTAGACCACTGTCCTTAGGGCAGCCGGGGTCCCGGGGCCCCTCCGCCGGACTTGCCGGTCCATCTGACTTTTGGCTAAGATCCGTGTCAGACTCCTCCGAATAGTCGTCTGTTGGCATTGAGGGCTGAACCCCTGAGGTGCTGCATGAACTTGAGGTAACCGTTGAAGATGAGGAGAGAGGAGGGAAAGGCGGCGGCGGCGGCTTCCCCGGTGGGGCGCGGGGGGCTGCNGGCGGGGGGCTGTCGTTTGAGTGAGCGGCCGACTGCGAGGTAGATGCGGTGCTGGGGTCGGGGGGGCAGGCAGAGTGAGGTAATAGACTGGGGTGCTCTTTGGCGTTTCTTGCTGCTCTTGTGATTGTTCGGTGTTTGTGCGGGGCTGACTCGAGATGCTGACTGAGGGCTTCGTCCCCACACACCGTGCTCTCGCACGCCACGCACTGGTACGAGCCGCTGCCCTGGCCGCTGCCGGTGGGCACGTGAAGCACCATCTCTTGCAGGTTCGCCATGGACTGGCCGAAGAAGCAGAGGGACTTCAGGTGGTCGCTGGCCGCCTCCTGGTCGCCGAAGCCCGCCTGGCACTTGCGGCAGACCAGCTTGTACTGCACCTTTGGGACGATGAAGGGGTCGCAGAGGGAGTCCGCACCCTTGCCTTCCGCTTCGGGCTCTTCTTGGGGTTTGGGCAGGAGGGGGGACACCTCGCGGGGTGCGTTCTTCTGCTCTTCTTGCTTGGGGGGTTCTTTGGCAGGGTCTTTGTCTGGGGTGGCAGCCCCCGCAGGGACGGGGGTTTGGCTTCCTTTGGGCTGCTGTACTTTCTGCTGCTGCTGCTGCTGCTGCTGCTGCTGCTGCTGCTGCTGCTGCTGCGCCTGCCGCTGCTGCTGCTGCTGCTGCTGCAATGCCTCCTGCAGACTCTGCTGGTATTGCTGGTACTGCTGCAGCAGGGAGCCAGGGGACAGCCCCAGCAGTGCCTGCGACAGCGCAGGGCTGTAGGGGAAGAGCCCCTCCATCCCGTACATGGGCTGCAGGTACCCGCTCTGCAGGGCGCCAGGGATCTGCGGGGCATAGTAGGGGGAAAAGCCGGGGACGAAGTAGGGGAGGAACTGGCTCGTCAGCAAGGTGGTGGGGTCGGAACTGAGGGCGGCCTGCAGTGCCTGGAGCTGGGCAGGCTCCACCGCATACTCCATGGCGGGCAGTGGGGCTGCCAGCGTGCCCGCCGGTGCCTCCCCCTTCTCCTTCTTGGGCCCTGTCAGCGGGTCCCCCTTTCCCTTGGCTGCCTTCTCCTTCTCTTTTGCCTTCTCGCCCTCCTTCTCCTTGCGCTGCGGCGGGAGCGGCTGCTGCGGCTGTGGCTGCGGCTGTGGGGTGGTTGCTGGCGGCTGCTGCGGGGCCACGGCCGCTGTGGCTTGTGCCGGGGTGGGTGAGCTCAGGGCGGCCGGGGGCTGCTTATTTGGTAATCCAGAGGTGGGGAGGCCGGGCGAAGGGACGCTTGTGCTGGGCAGGCCCATCAGGTTGGGTTTGGGAGAAGTTAAAGCTGCAAGAGGGAGGAGAGAGAGGTGAGGAGTCGCTGGGTGCCAGACAGACCAAGATGGGTGACACCAGCCCGCCTGCACCGCTGGCTCCTCTGTATGAGGCCAATGGTGGCTCCAGCTCTGCCAAGCTGCAGAGCCCATCCACCGCTCCCACCTCCTCAGGAAAACAGCTCCTCTCCTCACACCCACAGTGCTTCCTCAGACCCAGCATCACATCTGGCTTGGCCACACTGCCTGGCAGCACCGAGCACAGTGTCTCTGCGGGGACACCTCTGGCCACCCGGAACGCTGAGCACAGCTGTGGTTTTACTGACCCCTCTGAAATCCCCCAGTGATTAACAGTTGATGTCAGGGACAGGCACTGCTCCTGCACTGGCACCAACCTGCCCTTTGACCGAAGGGCTCCAGCAGAGGGAACATGCTGTGCCAAATGGCCTAATGCTACATACCGTCAATCTCGTTAAAGTCCCCACAGGTCAGAAAGCCTTGTTCATGGCAACCGAAAAGGACTGAACAGGTTAAATCTAAGTTATTTTGTCCTATTTTCACAAATCCACAAACCTCTGATGCAAGCCCTTCCTTCCTTCCAAGGTAAGAGGCTTTGGTGCACAGTTTCAGAGTAATTTCAGAGTCTCCATCTGGTATTCAGAAAGAATCACAGAATTTTTCTGCTTCAAAAAGACCTTTCAGACCATCAAGTCCAACCATTAACCTAACTCTACTGAGTCCAGTCCAGACATCCTCCCCTAGGGCATGAACATAGTGTTTTGGGTGGAATTCAGAGCATTATGAGGCATCCTTACAAAAGGAGATGGATTAATGGTGGAATGTGAGGTCTGCCCATCTTCCCAACAGCAGGAACAGCCATCAATAACACAGCCCCGGTGGCCATCTCTGCTCTCACAGCTAAGAGTAGCTGCGAGAATAGGAGTGTGGCTCCTGGAGTCACATCATTAGTCATGTCCACCACAGCTGGTGAACATCCTCCCAAAAGGGAACATTTTGCTCGGGAAGTCCCTCACTGCCATTTGGGGAAAATAAAAATGAAGCAAAGCTCTAATGCTCTGCTGGTGCAGCCCCGTATGCTCCACCCCTGCTGCAAAACTATTCCACAAAACCTCACCTCTCATTAACAAAGCCTGAGACCTTCAAGCTTCGAAGATCACTGCTCAAAGGTGGTCTGAGTACAAGCAAAACTAGGAATCATCCATGAAGGCATGGTTCTATCTGAGGCTGTGCATCTTCTGTGGTGCTTCTGCACACCAGGCCCCAGCCTGCTCCCTGCACAGCTGCATCGTGAGAGCCCAGCACTGCCCCATGCCCTGTACCACTGCTGTAGCCCAGGAGGAATCCACACCTCCCACCACACAGCACAGGAACAGCTGTCTTGCAGCATTGTGCTCTGAATAATAGGTGACAGCAAAGGGGGACAAACCACTCTCCAGAACATTGCTGCACTACAGCTTGGTGTGAACAGCTCGTGTGTCTGCAGCAATGCACCCACCCACTGAGCTGGACACCTGCACCCACTGCCTGAGCCAAGGGCTGGAGACAAAGCTGTGTGGTAGAATCATAGAATGGTAGCAGTTGGAATGGTCCTGGAGATCATGGAGTCCAACTCCAGCCAAGGAGCCTGTGGGAAGGATGGGAGGAGGGTGGGCCAGAGCCAGAGGGTTCAGCGAGGGCTGATGCAAAGCTGTGCTGAAACCTGCATCTGCTCCTGCTGCAGTATTGAGACAATAGTGTGCGAAGGGAGCCTGCACACTGCAGCCTTAGAGATCTGAGATAAGGGCACATTATGGATAGATGCCATTGAAACTGACGTTCCCTAGCTGAGCAGTCCCAGAGAGGTTCCAGCGCAGGAGCAGCGGTTAATTCATACCATTCCTGGATGCACAGCCTTATCTGCTGCGACAGGCTTTGAGCTGAGACGGCCTGACCTTTGTAGCTTTATCTAAAGGCCACAAATAGTCTGTTTGACTTTCTAAATAGCTTAGTCCTGTCTAGGCAGTCACTGATTGCTTTTAGCATTCACAGTATGCAGCCCCATTTCCCCAGGACACATACTGGACTGAAGTGCAAAAAACCGTAATTTTAGATCCTGTTACAAATTTGGGATGCTAAGTAAACAGCACAGAGTGATCAGCCATAGGCTGGCAATGGGATTTGCCAAAGAGATCCACTCGGCCTAGTCCTGGCCTCCAAACCAGATCTCTTTTGCAGGAAAAGGTCAGCCATGTAGCCCTTGGGACTAGATTCAAGAAGCCAGAATGGGCAATAGACCTTAACAGAAGAACCTCTAATAGGAGTTATTTTTGAAAAAAAGTTTAATTACAATGACCTATCCTACAGCTGCAGTCAAGAATGATTTTACTTAGGCTCTGGGAGTTGTGGGAAGAGCTCTGTAACTATGCAAAACAGCCTTGTAGTCACTAGAAGGTTTCTGTCACCAGTGCTACCAGGCACATCGCACTTTTCCCTAGAAAGAGTTTGGAATTACTGAAAACCTGAGATGGTATTACATGAACTGAATTCCATAGAAAAAGTAAAGGTATAAAGAACAATGCATTCAGCACGAGTCCTTCTTATGTTCTGTTTGACAGATCCTCTATTTTCCATTTCCTTGAAGGTACTTCAGAACTTTTAGTCTGTGCTAACAAGTAGACTCTGCATGCCTAGATCTTGCTCTATTTTAGACTTTGCTAGAAAACCCTAGTTCAGAAATTAAAGATAAAATACCTATTGCTTATTCATTGGCAGGTGGACATTCTTGACTAAAGGACTGGGTATCCCATTATCACTCATTCTCAAGGGAACATCTGCTCATGCTAAAGCTGTGCCACTTTAAGCTGTGTCTCCGAGCAGTGTGATAATATCCATACCCACCTGTGTTGGATGGAGTGAAGCCTGGTAAGGATGGGCTGTTGAGGCCTGGGAGCAAGACTGGAGGGATGCCCTGTAGTGCTGGGTATGCAGCAGGAAGGTTCAGAGCTTGCAGGGGGGCATTTTCAAACATGCCCTGCTGTTGAGCTGCCAGACCGAGAACCTCGTTGGCTTTTTTGATCCGGTCCAGCTCCTGCTGAGCCATCAACTGACGTACAGTAGCTGGGTCAAAATACTCCTTTTCCTTATCCAGCTGGCTTCCAATGGTTTCTTTAACTTTGGAGATATGCTGTTGAGAGAAGATATGGTCACGTACAGACAGTCGAGCGCTGTACTTGATGCCACACAAAGTGCACTCTGTTTTGGGTCCCTCATAACTTGTTTGGTTTATACCAAAATGCTTGGCCATGCTGAGTTTGGACTTCTTCTCCTTTGCTCTAGCATTCTGGAACCAGACCTGAACAACTCTCTTTGGCAGTCCAATGTCATTGCCCAGGACCTCACACTCCAGCATGGTAGGTGTCCTGTAGTCATTAAAGCATGACTTAAGAACTTTTAGCTGGAGATTAGTCATCTGAGTGCGAAAGCGTTTCTGTCCGGGCCGATCCCCGCTCTCTCCAGACTTGCTGGCTGAACCACTTGCACCAGGGCTGGGTGAGCAGGGGTCTGCAAGGCTGGATGTTTCACTGTAGTCCACAGTACCTTCATTATCGTACTCTTTGCTGTAAAAGCTGGGAGCTGGGCTGACCAGGCCAGAAGACAGCCGATCTTCATATTCAGATATTGCTATCATGGCAGCTTTTGTCAGACCTTCACTGGGTCCCGATGCTGATTTGCTTTCTGTTGCAATCCCTGTTGCACTATCGTTGTCTGCATTCCCTTCGTCTCCTGTTGTAGTGTCTGTGATTGCAGTGTTGACAGAAGAGCAGTCATCATTGTCCAGCTTTGTTTGGTCAAAGTTCAGATTGACTGAAGACATAGAGGGACTCTCGAAGTCTTCTATCCCTTCCACTTTAATGGAGGATGGACTCAGCAGAGTTCGAGGTGACAGTTCCATGCTCTTGTTCACTGGGGAGAGAGGAACACTCTGTCCATCACTGCTAGCTGGTGGCATGTGGGAAAAGCTTGCTCCGTCAAAGATGTCTCCCTTCATCTGGAGTCCCCCATCACAATCTAAGAGCATTGCAGACAATGTCAAGTTGTACCCAGCTCTCTTGGCCTCGTGCCAGTGACGGGACCGGATATGAGCTTCAAGAGCTGTCTTTGCTTTAAAGAGAGCTCGGCAGAACGGACACCGTCTGTGGGCTTGGGCAGGCCCTACAGCTCTGAACTGCCCCTTCCTTTCCCGTGCACGGGTGTTCTGAAACCAAACCTGCACCACGCGTTTCTTCAAGCCCACTTCATGTGCAATGTGATCCAGCATCTTCCGTGTTGGGTTGGAGTCGAGCAAGTATTTCTGATAAAGAATTTCCAGCTGCTCTGGGGTAATGGTTGTCCTTAGACGCTTATCCCTTTGTGGTTCTTCTCCTCCGGTTCCACTGTCATTTTCTCCAGGGCTTGCACTGGCCTTTTCCTCCAGCTTTCTCTTCAGTGTGTTCATTGTGGACGTTGGAGTTGACGGTGAAGTGGCTGAGCTTGCTGGAATTTGTGGTAATGTTCCAGATAGCAGCTGGCTGGTGAGTAGTGGATTACTAGGATCAAAAAGCATGAACGGCATATCCAGTGTTCTGTCCAGGAATGGGGGGTGGATAAACTGGTTCTGTGCACTCAGAAAATGAAGCTGCTGATGCTCCTGCCAATGCTCAAAGGAAGGAAAAGCCAGTTTACACTGGTCACACTGGTATGGGATTAACTGAGGAGGTAGGTTTGCCAGCTGTTGAGGGGTGGACGTGTGAATGGGTTTGAGGGAGAGATGTGAGAGCTGAGATGGACTCGGGCTCGACTGTGACAAGGAGCACTGCGGGGGCTGAGGAGGGGGAGGTGGCTGTTGCAATGAAGAGGGGGAGGATAACTGTGAAATCTTTTGGTGTGCTGAATTAGTCTTCTGTTCTCCTTGGTCCTGTTGCTGCTGAGACTCTTGCTTTGGTTGCACTTGCTTCTCTTGGGTTTGGTTTTGCTGTGTACTTGGAGGTTCAGACTGCTTTGGTTTCTCATCTGTAGCTTCTATTTTAGAACTATAGGTGGAGGAATCATCTGCCTCTGCTGTGAGCTGCAGAAAAGCTGAGGAGGTTGCATTGGCTGAAGACGTAGGTGTGCTGTAAGCTTGTGAGGGCATTGGTGTGCTGCAAGAGGAACTGGTTGGAGTCAAGAGCTCCATTGCATCCATAGAGTCTTCATTCTGGCTGTCATCCTGTCCATCCTCATCCTCATCTTTGTAACAGAGCTTTTTCTGGTGTTTAATGAGATCAAAAATGCGCTGAAAGACTAGGCTGCACTTTTTGCATTGGTAGTTCAAGTTGCTTGTTCTAATGTACCTGTCATTTGTAAGCTCCCGTCGTTCCCCATCTTTGCCTTCTCCCTGATTCTCATAGTTTTTCCTAGCTTTTTGACGGGCATTCTGAAACCACACCACTATAACGCGTGTTGGGAGGTTCAGCAAATTAGAAAGCTGCTCAAATTCATCATCCTTTGGATAAGCATTGGCATCAAAGAAGTCCTGCAGAACTCTGAGTTGGTAGTCAGTAAAGCGTGTCCGGGAGGATCGCTTGCTTCCCCAGTACTCCTGCTTTTGAGGTTCTGGAGAAGGAGGCCGTGAGTCTATCTTCAGTTCTTCCAGGCTGGTAATGGGAGGATTACTGAAGTTGTATGGGGAATCCTTGTTGCGCTGGCGTTCTTTGAAAAGAGTGTTTCTGAACCAGTGCTTGATCACTTTCTGGGGCAATCCAGACTTGTCTGCCATCTCTTTGATCTGTTCCTCACTGGGGGAATTGTTAATATCAAAATACTGCCGAAGGACTCTGAGCTGGTCATCAGTGATTCGTGTCCGTGGTCTCTTGTTCTGCTGCTGCTGGAGAAGGTTAGGGTTGAGCTGATGCTGGTACAATTGGGCCAAGTCGGCAGGCAGAGGGTCTACAGGACCAAGCTGGGGTGGCAGCTGAGCAGGTAATGTTTGTAGTGGCATGGTTTGCATCATAAGTGGTGAAAAGATGGGGAGCTCCATTGGCATGGAGAGCTGGGTGAGTGGCACAGATGGCTGGGCTGGTGCGATCGTGGGAGAGGTAATTGGGGTCTGAGGCCGCAGAGGGTACAATTTGTCATAGTGTTCTCTGTATTGTTTGGCAAATCTCTCTAACTGCTTAAAGGGAAAGTAATGTTGGTGGACATGCTCCTGATGGCTCTTCAGGATGAGGATGTTTGAAAAGAACTTGCCGCACGTATCACACTCAAGCTTTTCCAAGTTCTCACCTTGCTCAGTCTTCCCATTTTTCTTCTGCACCTTCTGCTTGTTCTCGTTATACTGAATGACCAGCTCAAAGCCGAAGTTTTCCAGCAAGGCTTTGGTGGCGTTCCCCCTTGCATCAGAGGCGATACGCGGAGGCAGCAAGGAGGGCTCTGAACTACTGCCTGGCACAAAGTCCTTCTTCTCTTTGGGCTTCAAGTTATCAGGCAGAGACTCCTTAGATGCTACATTATTGTCTCCCCTCTCTCCACCTTCCCTTTCCCGCGGTGTTTCTTTTTCTTTCTCCTTCACTAGGGATTTATTCTTCTTTTCAGGGTGCTGGTTCTGCTGTATAAGGACGGAGTGAGGTTGTGACAAGGACAGCTGACCTTGCTGCTGCTGTAAGATCTGTGGATGGCTCTGTTGAGGGAGCTGAACTTGAGCCTTCAGGTCCTCCAGCAAACTTGGACCTGTACCAGTCAATGTCAGTGCCCCACTGGTGACAGGCAGGCTGACCTCTGGGTTGAGCTGGAACTCAGCGCTGGGGATGTAGAAAGGAAACAGAAGATGCTGCTGTTGCTGTAGCTGCAGAAGGGTCTCAGTGGTCATTGGGAAGTGCGGCAAAAGGGCTGGGTTGAACAGCTGAGATTGCAGGAGAGCAGCTTGCTGCTGCAGCTCTTGCTGCAGGTGGGCCTGGACTTGGGCCTGTGCCTGTGCCAAGGTTTGAGCTTGCTGCTGTTGCTGCTGCTGCTGCTGTTGATGCTGCTGCTGCTGCTGCCTGGATGCAATCATGTCTGCCAGCTTCTTTCGGTTCACCTCTTTGGGCTCTGAAGGGGAGGAGATGTTAGTAGTGCTTGCAGGGTTACCGAGAGGAGGGATTCCCACACTGTCACTGGATACCTGGTTGAGCAAGCTGGGAATGGGAGTTGTGCCCGAATTACTGGTGTTGGTGGCTGTAAAGGTATTACTGTTGGTAGTGCTGATGGGGCTGGGTGTGGAAGAGCCCAAGGAGAGACTGCTGCTACTGCTGTTGCCAGCCCCATTGCTGCTGCCACTGCCCCCAGCCGCCTCCAGCTTGGCCGCGCGAGCCTTGGTTTGGTGCAGGACGGACCTCATGTGGATCTCCAGTGTTGAGCTCTGACTGTAGGCCACGTTGCAGGTGTTGCACTTAAAAGGTTTGTTGTCAGGGCTGCTGGTGGGTTCGGGCTGCCCAGTAGCAGACTCTTGGAGGGCTCTTTTCAGCTTATGTAGATGAGAAACTGAATTGTAATGGACCAGAAGAATGTTCTTTTGTGTGAAAGACTCCTTGCAGACTGTGCACTTGTAAGGGCGAGATGGATCCAAGAATTTCTCCATAGTGAAGTTAGGGCCCTTCCGGAAGGGTAAAGCCCTTTTTGGTTCTGAGCCAGAGTCCTCTTGCACCGACCCCGAATCGCTACCTGTCGGGCTCTGCTTGTCTTCCAAGTCACTCTCCTCCTCCTTATCTTCCTCAACTATTATAGTGTGGTCTTCTGCAAGCGAAGGATCACCCATAGCGAGGAGTTCCCCATTGACCAAGAGACCACCATAGAGCTGCTGAATGTCAGCCTCGCTAAGCTCCAGATGGCTGGTTTCCAGGTGCTTCTTCAGGGCCTGGAAAGTTCGGAAGCTGCGCTGGCAAAGGCAGCACATCGTGGCTGCCCGGATGACATGGTACTGGGAATGGAGCTGCAGCTTCTCGATGGTTTTGAAGGCCAGGCTGCACTGGTTGCAACGGTACTTGTAGACGTGACGATCAGACACCGGCAGTTGAGGCCGCTTCGCATGAACCTCGTTGAAGTGTGTCTGCAGGGCTGCTGAGCTCTTGAACACCTGGTTGCAGCCCTTCTTCCAGCAAAGGAAGCCTGAGTCCTCCCTGGCAGAGCTCTGGTCAGATGGAACGGACTTGGGATCTCCACTGTGCTCTGTACTTTCTGATGGTAAAAGACTCTTGCCTGAATCCTCAGAGATCTCTGTGAAAACAAAATCAGACCAAACCCAAAAATTACACCAACACACAAGGGCTGTTCAACACCCTCTTTCTGTCCCTAACATATGTCTGTTTTTTCTCTGCAATACAATAGCCATTTCTTACATTTCTCCTCTACTTTGATTCATTTATCTTAATACTAGCCCATTACCTTCATCATGGCCCATTGCATAAACCCACACAATTTACTTTCTTGCTTACTTTGAATATGCAGAAATTTTTCATACACATACATGTTCCCTTAGTGCATTTATCACTTTTAATTCTTCCTTTTAAGTTAAGGCCATTCAGCCACCTCTCTCTCTTTGCTGTTTCTCTTTGATGTCCTGACTGTTTTCCAATTAGAAGGTTTATTAAACTGAACACAGTATTTGAGTCTTGGTCCTAACAAAGCTAGAAACAACAGGAATGAAATTCAGGTCCTGGTGGCAAAAGCTCCAAGGATGCTGTTTGAGGGAGGATAGGGGAGGGGAGAAGGAACAAGCACTCTGCACTTCCACTTTTCCAGGGTCTAAGAGCTCAGTCCTGCTGGAAAGGGCAGTGTGATACAGGCAGAGGCCAAAAAAGGGATCCCATTGTCCAGGGCAGCACTAGCTGTCCTGGCTGTGCCAGTGCTGTCCAACAGAACCACAGCCCTGAGGCCACCTGCCTGAATGGCAATGGCTGTCTTTATTCTCAAATTCCCCATGGACCTTCAGGAGGTCACAGAAAGAAGACCAGCACTGCTTCCCTGCCAAGTTTGAGATCACACAGGTCTGCCTGTGCAGAACAGTGCTCTCGGGATGCTCTCACATCACCCTACAAAGCCAGGACTAAACTGCCATTGATTTACAGCCATTCCTCAGTAACTGAGCATGGTAATGAAAAAGGCTGAGGAGATCTAGTCTGTGTAAGCTCAAATCAGCAGGTCAGAGCTCTGTGCCCAACCTACATACCTGAGCTATGATGGCAGCAGAGCAATGCAGCAGAAGTGGCAGTACAGCCAAGTGCCAGTATCTGCAACTTTAAGCCTTTCCCTACCAATCCCCTCAGCCTTTCCACTTCTGCTTTTCACTGATCACATCTGGTCTCCTTTGCAAGGATTCAACACCTTTCCACATGAACTGCCATGGAGGTGAGCTGTGCTCCTCAGCTCTCAGCCAGCTTGCTCTGCTTTGCCATGGGGACACCAGCCTGTTTGTGGCTCAGATGAAGGAGATGGCTCTGCTGGGCACCTTCCAATCATGGTTCTCAGGGGACAGATAGGCACATGGAGTTCATACACAGATATCACTGGCACAGTCCGTGACCAGGTGATGAGAGAAGGGGACATGGTGGAACCTCTGGATCTCATTGACCCGCACTCACCAGGCTGCTTCACCATCTCCTCTGTGGCAGAGTTCCCATCCTTCTCTGGAGTGGCTGCCGGGAGAAACATGCTGCTGGGCATCATTACCTCAGGTGTTGTCACCTGGAGATAGGGAGGGAAGGATGTGGGGAGAAGAAAAACACAGGAAAATATTTTTTAAATTGTCAATGGCAAAATCAGACACCAGAACTGTAAAGTCAGAGGCGTCACTTCTCATAGCTCACTGAAGACTCGTGTTTATTAGACAAAGCTCACATCAGTCAAAAGTGTTTCTACAGTTACATTCTGGACATAATTAGCAGTGCACACTTGAAGAATAATCTTATTATTAATATTTTTTCCTTTATGTAGAATTCAGACTTTGATCACTGACAATGTTTTGTCATGGGCTGTGAAACTTCTTGTGCAACCAATTAGGTAGATAAGTTGAAAGGCCCACCTTAAGCTGCTGAAAACATAATAAGGCCCCTAATTAAATCATACCTCGTAAAGTACACTGTAATCTTGAACTAGAGAGCATTGCAGCACTGTTTTCAAAGCGTATCGATGCAGGAAAAGGAGGGGCATGAGAAAGAAAAGTACAAATAAGGAGAGAGGTGACAAAGGAAGGAAAGAATAAGAAAAGACTACAAAGACAGCAAATTGTCTGTGAATTGAAAAGCTTTTGGTAACCCTTTCCTTTCTCTGACTGACGTGTTACCTTCCCCTCTCTGCAAGTGTTTGGAACTTGCCCCATCATAACCAGATCAGTTCTTGCAGTTCTTTTAAAGAGCTGAAGAGTCTGCATGCTTCAACTACAGAAGCTCTTTCAAAGAGTTACATGCACGTGGTCATCTGCTGCTGGAAAACTGGTTCTTTGGGTGTATCTGGTCACACACAGAACATCCAAATGACCTGACTAGCAGTGCCCATCTGGCTGGAGTCGGACGCAGGACAGTGAAGACCCTTCTGAGTGTCCGGAGCCAGTATCTCACCCCACCTGAAAAGCTGCTCCACAGCCCTTCTCCCCAGAGTGACTGGGAGAACAGACCACTGCCACTGTCACCATCTGTGCCATGCTGCAGCCTGTTCTGCCAGCACTGGCTGGGTGCCTGGGGCAAGCAAAGACACCTCTAGGTGCTTCACTCCACTGATGCTCAGGAAGCATCTCAGGTTCACCAAGGCATGGTACTTCAGGGAACAGAAATCAATACTGGCTCAGTGCCTGCGGTACTCAGATAGAGTCCTAGACAGGAGCGTTTCCTAATAAAGCAAACCTCTGCACCCTTTTGTCTGGCACTAAGAGGGCATTTGAACCTTGGATTTCAGAAGAGTGAGGCTGTTATCTGCATGCACTGTACCTTGCTTTCTGCAAAGTTCAGGACTGCAAGGCTCTGATTTAACTGCAGGAGATCTTAGCAAATCTGTGGTGAAGCTGAAGGTAAACCTATGTGTGGGATGTGAAATCCTCATCTACACGCATGTCAAATCCCAGCAAACACAGACTTAATCTTGGCTTTGGAAACAAAAAAGTCCATGAAAATCCTCAAGTATTTGCACAGGAGGGGCTGCACACCTGGGAGGGGTGATGGCATGGGGGAGATGCTGAGCTGCCTCCCCTCATTGGGCCAGGCAGCACAAAGGGGTCTGCAGGAGAGGCAGCTGACACTGATCAATCACCATGAGGGAAGCTGAACACACAAAATTCATTCCACCTTTTACTCTAAGCAGGAGCACCTGATGGCTGTGGGTATTGGGTTGGGAGATGTGAAAGGTCACTGGTGAATTCCCAGTAGCCAGGCTGGGAAGAGGGGGACAAGCAGGGATGCCAAGGAGGGAAGGCAAGAAGGAGCCATCCCCCTCTGCTCTATCAGCAGGGAGAGCGTTTCCTAGTATCTTTAGGAATTATGAAAAATAAATCATGAGAAATTAAAAAAAACCCCAACAGAGTAGAAAAAGAATGAAATTATCTAACACCTCAGCTGCACATCATTATAGAAAACTGTGGGCTTTTCATACGCATTACAGTAAGGCAGCCATCCCCACTACCACACTCAGTACGACGGATCAGTAATTGTTTTCATACACTTTAATTAGAAAACTCAGATGGCTATGAATAATAATGGAAAAGAGAGACTTTTGCACTTGAAAGGTTGAAGTCAATCAAGTGTGAATGACGGCAAAAAAGAAAAAAAAAAAGACACCAATTCATCAGGCCTCTGTTGTCTCGCCGGGTCTTTAATCATAATTCCTGATTGGGATTCAAGAAGGCAGTAAGCAGCGGTTCTTTGTCTGCCTTCACCTTCCGTCAATTAACTCTCCCCGAAATATAATCATCAACCTCACATGCTCCTCTGCATCTTAATCTGGGTCTCCAAACCAAGAAGTCCTGCCCTATATGTGTTTAAGTAATTACCTTTATCTACCTGCATCTCCACAGCCACAGTTCTCACCCCTCCCTCCACAATAAAAAAGGAAAAAAAAAAAAAAGAGGGGGAGATAAAATAAGGCTGTGGTACATTAAAGTGCTAGAGGCACAAAATCTGAAAAACGCAAACGGAAAAAAGCTTGGAGAAAAGTGCAGGAAACTTGAAATTCTGGATATGGATGTAGGGCAAAGCAGGCAGCCCAGACAGTCAGGCAGGGCTGGCCCTGGGAAGCAAAACCTTGAAAACAAGGCACTCGTTTTGCTTCAGCAACTGGACCCACTGTAGTCCTCTTCCTTTTCAGCACCATTTGGATTTCTGCTGAAAGCGCTGCCCATTTTAGGAAATAAACCTAACCCTGCCATTTTCCAGGGCAGGAGGTCTCTTCGTCCCCATGGACCATCCCTGAGCAGACAGCAAAGACAAAAATAGTGAAAACAGGCTGCTGATGCCAAACCATGCACACTGACACCGAATCCCAAACTGCCCATTTTGAACTAATTGTCCTTTTACACTGCAAACCCACCCAAGGATATGCCATCTCCTTCTGCCTGCAGAAAATGCCTCACAGGCAGCAGCTGCTGTTAATATAAACAAATAGTGGGAGTGCCAAGGGGGCAGGAAGGTTTAGTAGGCCACAGCCACTCAACAGATAAACAAGGAGCGGTGCTCTACAGTGTGCTTTGTGCTTGGGATGTGTTTAGATGGCATTAATTGTTCTGGTGATAGGGAGGGAGGTGGTCATCTCAAGCACCAGATGTGTTAGCACTTGAGGTCCTTACATGCTCTCCACCTCCCTCTCACCTGAGCAGGCAACACCTGGCATGTGATCCTGGTGACCATCCTCAGCTCCACTCAGACCTCTCCCTCCCTCTGCAATGTCTCTCCAACACCAACTGCTTTCACAATGGCAACAAGTCAGTCAATGTGAACCATCAGTAAAATAACAGCCCTAGAGATCTAAGTCTGACAAGTGCAATTTGTCTTCTTCCTTTCCTTCTTCTGCACATTCTTGTTTTGCTCTAATATTAAACTGCATCTCCTTCACATCTGCAGCTGCCATCTGGCCCACAAGCCACCAGCAAAGCTTCTCAGCTTGGAAAACTCCTCTCTGTCACAGCAGATCCACAGCCTGCAAGTGCCTGTCCCCCCTGCTCCTTCCAGGTCCAAGGTCTCCTCTAGGCTGCTCCCCAGAGCAATGTTATCATGCACATGGCAAATGATGCCCTCAACCTCTGTCATCCTGGACCTATCTGTCCCAATGAATGTGGGAGGTGGGAAGGGATTGGCAGCTAACCCCTACCCCCTCTGACAGCCCAGAGGCTGGATGCCAATATGTGTCTCAGGTTCTGTTCTCTGGTACTGCCATGACTTGAGTCAGTGTCTTCATGATCATGTGGAAAACCCTAATGCTGGGGTAGGCACTCAGGCTGCACCTTTTGCTCCCGTCACACTGTCCCCATCCCCATCCCTGTCCCACTTGGTGTGGTGGGGAACCTGCTCAGGTCAAGAACAATGGAGGGGGAAGTTGACCCCATAGTAGACACTCCTGCACCCCACTTCAAAACATCTCTGTGGTCCATACATGCTGGCAGAACTTCCCTCTAGAGCAGACCACAGAGAACCCAGTTATATGTCTTGGAAGGTGGAAAGTTATTGGGAAAAGCCTCTCTGCCTCCAAGGACCCCCCCCTTTGGATGAAATCCAAATGCCTAAAGCAGATAAAATTTCTTCATGATTATGAGATCCACCATCATGTGTGGGCACTTCAGTTCGATGGCCATTTCTGCAGACAATGTGATCCAGTAAGTGACAGTTCCAAAGCACCCAAGGGGTGGCACGCCATGTCCCCTGCCATGTCCCACATGCAGCAGCCCGCACACATTGTGACGCCTACAGACCTGTCACCAGCCTGGAGAACAACCTGTGGATTCACTCCTCATTGGTGACACCCACAGCAGTGACAACTGTGGCTCCTGCCACTACCAGATCTCCACTATTTTCACAATGATAAACTGCAGAGCTGCTGATCAGCACCGGTGGGAGCTGAGAGCTGCAGCACCCCACGCTGGCCTCGGCAGCGTGACAGAAGCATATTCCTGGCACGTCTCAAAAATTAATCTTGGCTGGCATGAGCAGCCAGCTCCCTGCACGCCCCAGAGCTGCCTGCTCTGGCTTTCCTCTGGACAGAGTGACCAAACATGTGGACAGTCTATGTGGGTCCTCTGCAACTGCCCCCAAAATGCTGATATCGTGGCTTTGAAAGGAAAACCACTAGAAGGACTCTGAGGAGATACATCACTCTCCCCATGTCCATGCAACCAGGGGGAAATACACATGCAATGCAAGGTTCCTAACCAGACAAAGGAGGTAATTTCCATTACAAAGAGAGAGAGAGGGTGCTGGAGTGAAAAGCTTCATTAGACTCAGAGAGGCAAAGCGATGGCAGTATACCAAGGTCACTTCTAATTTAGACCATCTAATTGGCAAACATGGCTCCAAATGGCTATCATCTCACAGGGCTCAGAATTAATGAAGCCCGATTATTTTCATTACCTTCATCCGAGATGGAGAATGAGACACAGAGTGAGAGGGAAAGGGGGGAGTGAGAGGGGGTGAGAGGAGGGAGAGAGAAAAATTGAATGACAGCCGAAGGGAGAAAGCAGTAAGAAAATACAATAGGAAAGAGGGAAGAAACATAAAGATAGCAGGATGGAGAAGCAAGGCTGGCAGGGACAGGCAAGAATTTCTCTTAGAGCAAGAGAGAAAAGAAAATGATGGCAAGACAGCAGAAACACTGGGAAGACACCCCAAACTGAGGAGGAGAAAACTGACAACAGAAGTGACGGGAGAGGAATGTGCAGGAGGATTCAGCCGGCTGTGGGAGGAGGGAGAGCTCCCCGCTCCCGGAGGCTCTCGGGAAGCTGTCCCTTCTCCCGGCTCCAGCCCATAAGTCTTGTCAATCGACTGTGCCGGCGAACTGCACTTCACCCTCATTAATGGGCTCTCTGCTAAAGCGGTGCAGCCCCGAGATTAGCTAAGAGGCTGTTATGTGGAAAGATGGCAATTAGACCCGCTTACAGCGGCTGAAATGCTGCGGAAAATAAACCTGGAGGTGTCCGCTCCCCAGACCCCTGGAAGGGAAGGCAGAGGAGACAGGGGTACGGCGGGAGCCCCTGCTCTGTGGGGGCTTCCCGGGCCCCGGGCGGGCAGGCGCTCCTGTCCCCTCTGCCCACGGCTGCAGCCCCGCCAGCCCTGTCCTGTCCCCTGCGGAGGACCTGGGTGTCCCCGGGGACAGCCATCTGGGCTGGGCACTGATATGAAAAGGACAGGGCAGGGAACAGCCAGCTCTGAGATGCCGAGGACAAGCAAGCAGCCGTTACCATGGCAACAGACATATTAGACACTGCAGGTTCCTGAAAGGCGTCTGATAAGGTATTATTAACGGGAGCCTCCTCCAAACGCTGAGCGCAAAGGCACTGCGTGGAAAGGGATCTGGCTCCCATTTACTGGGCTGAGATTCCCTCGCAGTGGCACCAAGACCCAACCCACATGCCAGACTGACAGGGATCTCAGCTGGAATGATCACAATTGGGAATCTTTGATGCTGCCATTTTCTGCACAAGCTGTACCAATGTCTCAAAATATTTGGCATTTAATGCCAGGTGATTACAAGAACATCTACATGACCCGTGTGCAGGAGAGGCAAGCTTCCCTCCGAGCTGTATCTCTGGGTACCAAAGGAAACAGCTGCCCAGGCCCAGTGGCAAGATGGAAAAAACAAGCAGAAGCAAGAGGATGAGCTCCTGGCTCAGCCAGTCCTCACAGCTCTCAGGAGAGGCCCCGAGGCCCCTGCAGCAAAGGACGAGGCCCTGCCCTGCATAGCAGATGTGCTCCCCAAAGGGGACTGTCCTCCACGGCACTGCAGAAGCTTTGGCTACATACTCTGTGTCTGTTCCAAGTCTGCGGGTGTCCTGGAGAACACAGATGTGCCCAGGACAGGTGATGGACCAGCCCAACCACCCTGTTGCAGGCTGGGAACTTGGCCAACAGCCTGGCTGGGACCCATCCACCTCACATCATCCTCACTGATGTCCTCAGCAAACCAGATACGCTTGCTGGCATAAGAACGGGGCTCAGCTTCTGCTCACTGCTTTTCTAAGGATAAAGTCTCCCATCAATTCAGTCAGAAGCTAAGGAGATTTGTTCAGGTCCTCAGAAGGTATTTACACACTTAAGCACCACCAATCAGAATAGATGCAGCTTGCAGAGACTGAGGTCTTTGTGACTGGTCAGGTTCTCGACCCAGGTGCATGAGTTGTCAGCAGAGCAGAGTTACACTCTGCTAGAGCCTGTGGCCATGGTCAGCCCCACAGGGCTGGTGAGCCGCTGAGCTCTTTTTCCCTGTCTGTCTTTATTCTAACATCCAGAGAGTGCTGAGACTGTCAGCCCGGTGGGACTTGTAAGGGGTTCTACAATGCGGTGCCTACTTGGGGCACATGTGGTTCTCAGGGCCAGGCATAAGTACTGGTCCAGCAGTGGCCACCATGAGCCTAGGCAGCTTGCCGGGGGTCAGGATGCACCTTCAGCTCCTGTGGAGCCTGATGGGGCCAAGAGTGAGGGCAGAGAAGTGAGAGCCTGCTGTGCACACACACCGGTGCCAAGCCACAATCTGCTACCTGGAGCTTTTGCTACCCATCAGATTATGGCAATAGCAATCACAACCCACACACAGGCACAATGTTTTTTGACAAACAGCATGAGAAGTGGGGCTGCTAGAAGATTCCAGCTCTATAGGAAGACAGTTGATTTTATCTCGTGAACTTTTGCTCCACACTTCAGTGGCTAACTTCCCACTTCAGGGAATTTTAACTTCTTATGCTTAAATTTGAATTTAAACCCAAGCATTTCAAAGAATCTCAGACCAGCATCTGAAACAGTAGCTCTAGTATTCAACAGTTTTTGACCATTTAAAGGAGAGAGGCGACTCAGAGCTGCTGGGAAAGGTTCAACCTCCCTTGGGTCTACAGCAGCATATCTCTTGCTTATTCAGGTTACTGTGAAAAAAGGGAATTGTTACACAACAAAAGAATTGTAACTTTGGATGGGGCAATTCCTCACAGAAGTAACAGATCCAACTTATCTCATAGAACCACAACAATGATGCTCATTAACAGAAAGAACGCAGAACATGGGCAGCACAATAAGACTGTCTCCTCTCCATGAGATTAGACCACCCAAGGAAGCTATTCTATTGGTTCTTAAAATCATATTTTAAGCAGAAACCTGATATCTAATTTCCTGAAATGCTACATTAATCACCCTGGCTGTCCTTCCTAGGAAGTGCTCACCAACACAGGAGCACAGGAGCAGCACTGCACATCAGCCATTGCATCTCCCAGATCATAGAATCATAGAATTGGCTGGGTTGGAAGGGACCTCAGAGATCATCAGGTCCAACCCTTAATGCTCCTGTGCAAAACACAATCATGTGCAATGACTTTGGTAGGCAAATGGAATCATATTTATTCTAATCTCTTCACAGGGCAATTACTCAGCACTGCAACACTGCCAGTTTCCACAGTGGACAAGCTAGTCTCTGCAGACAAAACATGCAGGGTTGGGGAAAACCTAGATGGGCAGAGCCCTGAGAGCTGGAGGATCTGCCCACCACAGCGATGTCAGCCCAGCAGGTCAGGCCACCCCTTCCCTCTTCATCTTCGCCTGGGAGGCAGCGGATGGACTTGAGTACGCAGCCACTTACCGTCACGATCAGCTTCTCGACACAGTCAGGCGACACACTGTGCAGGTGGGTGAGGTGCAGCTGCAGATGGATCTTGTTGTTCAGCATGTCCTGGCAGAGCGGGCAGCGGAGCATGGGCTGCACCGAGTGCTGGGTCATGGCGTGCACCCGCAGCCGGTTCACGTCTGTGTTACTGTACTTGCAATATGGACACTGATACATCTGCAGAGCAAGACAAATGAATCACACTATTGTTACAGCTGCTGCTTTCCTCTTTCCTTACAGCTAGACTTTAATAATTTGATGCCTTCTCCTACCACCAGTTACTGCCTTTCATCCTCCTTCTCCTATTTTATTCTTTGCTTTTGGCACATATGAAAAAAATCACCTGCTTGTAGATGCACAAAAAGCTGGGTTCTTCCTTACCTGCTCTGATTTGGTCTCCTCTGAAGTTTTTGACCATTTAAAGGAGAGAGGTGACTCAGAGCTGCTGGGAAACGATACTCGTTTAGAGGATGCTGGAGGCTCTGTCAGCTCCTTCTCTGCCTGGTTGGCTGGAGCTGCAACAGAAAGAGATTTATATCAGGACAACCCCAAAGAGGCTTGAGTTGGATGAAGGCAGTATTTCCATTTAGTCTGCTGCTGTTGCTTGAAACACATACCAAGGCTTTGGAGAAGGAGTCTATGGACTAAGCTACATCCCACAAAGTACGCCTGTCCAAAAAAAGTTCATTCCTGATTATCTTCCATGGTAAGAGAATGGTGCCATTTGTAGTCACAGGCCAATAAATCTCAGCTATTTCTGTGGGCTGTGTCCAGCCTGCTAGGTGCAAGAGAGTCTTGTCCTATGTTTATATCAGACACACAAGCACTTGGACAGATATGAAGGCCGATGTATCATCTCCATG
The DNA here is from genome assembly GCA_038090715.1 of Florisuga fusca. Taxonomy (NCBI): domain Eukaryota; kingdom Metazoa; phylum Chordata; class Aves; order Apodiformes; family Trochilidae; genus Florisuga; species Florisuga fusca. The sequence continues at coordinate 19,346,249 of JAAWXA010000018.1, read as the reverse complement.
CGCAGTTGGGCCAACTCCACAAAGCTCACACAAAGAACTCACACTCCCAGCTCACTGAAGATGTTTTGCATGTCAGTGCTCGGCAATATGTTTGCCTTGGAAATGCTGGAAGCTGTGGCCATCAACCCAGTGCCTTGCCCTCTGCCAAGCCACACTGGACAGCTCAGCCCCTGTGCCTCAGGGAGAGCCGCAGAGGGTACTTCAATCCCACCAAACCCATGAGGGCAGAGACCCAGCCTACAGCCAGCAGTGGGACGGGACCTAGACATTCTCATACCCCAATGAGCTGAGGAAAGGTAATTTGGTTTAGCAACACAGGAGAAGCCAAATGAGCCCAGAAGTCAACAGCAAAACACTCTGCAAGTTGAGGCACTCCAAGAAGCACATCCCTGACCTTTCCCCCCCAAACCCTGGCAACCTGCAGTACATAAATTTGTGGGACATCTATTATTTAAAAACTGTAAGGACAAGTATATTATACACAGCCCCCGTCTCCTCCTCCCCGAACACACATTCATAACAGTACTTTAATCTGTCTCGAATCGACTTCAAACCCATTTCGCCCTTAATGGGAGTTATTCATTTTCACTTGAAAGGTAATATATGACAGCTGGATATTTAATATGATGGATCGGCTGCCGATTAACAAGGCACTGTAGCATTCTTAGACCAGTCCCCCCATGCTCTTCCCCTTTTCTCTTATTCTCTTTGTGAACCCGCCAGTATCCACTCCTTGTCTCAGAAGATGCCATCAGAGACGCAGGTGATCTGCTTCCTTCTCAAAGGCCCTCCCATCTCAAAAGGTACTGAATCACAGTAAGGAACACAATCCCTGTCTCAAACCACCTTCCCTGCTGGACCCCACCTCTAAGTGTGCAGTTACGCAGACACAAAATAATTTCCTGGAGAAGGAAAACAGGTATTGCAAATAGTTTACAGCACTGCCAAAGGGAGGAACGGATTGGAGGAGCTCTGTCACTACTGAATTTCTCCTGGTGGACTTGGCCATGCCCAAGCTGGTGTTATGATGTCCCCTTCCCCACATGCCCAGTACTTCCTGGCTGGTTACAGCCTCTGTACATGGATGTAAAGTGTGAAAAAAAACCAAACCCAAACCAAAACCACAGGACCCCACTGTGCTGCCAACTCCGTTAAAATGTTGACACCTGGAGTTCCTTTGTGTAAAACGAGCCTATGGCATCAAGGCTGACCCACAACACTGAACCCCACTCCATGCCCTGCACTGAACCATGAGCTACGTTCCTCCTCAGTTTGCTGGCTGAGCCTCAGTCCCTCCCTGAAGTCCACAGATGGGAAGTTGTTAAAGGTGTCTACAAGACCAAAACTGCTCTCCCTTATCTCCTATGAATAAAATGTACTTGGAGCATGAGAACCATGGCATGAACATGGCCCTGCCTGCATCATACCTCACAAAGGAAGGTGATTCCTGCTGGTCTGGGGAGGCAGAGACCACCACTGAGATCCAGCAGGGTGGGGGCAGAGGACCACCTGCCTTAAAATGTCCTGCCTGGCCTTGTGTGATGTCAGTGGCACTGGTAAAGAGGCTGATTGCTGTTGACACTGTCTGCTCCTCGGTGTGACCTCAGACACTGAAGTGTCAGCCCCAATTGGGCAGATGGGCATCAGGACTGGAGTGCACAGACCCCAGGTCTCTAGAGGTCATGCAGGAGCCATGTGAGCCCAGCTCCAGCCCTGCACCAGGCTGGGACCACAGTGCCAGCCATGGCTTTGGGTCCCCTTAGCCTTCTCTGCCCCAGACAGTGACTGTCTCTCTTGTGTGGTTCAGGTGCGGTCTCTGAGAGAGATCAGGCTCTGTCAACTGCTGCTTGACCCTTTGGTTGAAGTCATTTGCTCTGCAAACTACCAACCAGAGAGAGCTGCAGTGAGCTGTGCTGGTGCTGCCACAAAACACCTATGGAATTGCATTACCAGGGGAGCTCCTACAGCATGACCTCTAGACACTCAGGAACACCCTGATGTCCTACCAATGGTGAGATCTGGACTGGAGTTCAGGCAGCCCCTGGTCCTCACCCACTGCCACCACCTTCACTGTTCACCACTTCCAGCGGATCAATGAGGAGATGTTTGTGGATGCAGTGACTGTATTTAACGACCCAACTGTCAGTGACCCTGTGGCTTCTGAACACTAACTGCAGCCTCTGGAGTCACGACAGGGAATTTTTTTTTAATCCTCTTTCTACTGGGAAGCATCCTACTCAGAGTCAGGGAAAAGTAGAAAGTAATTAAAATTTACTTTCACTTGCCACCGCCAAAGTGCCCATTTTTATTAAGTGCACTTGATCCAACCCGTAACTTAAATCCTTCAGACCCATAATTATTAATGAGTGTCCAGACCCCCGAATCCCAGCCTTGCTGTTCTGCAAAACACATACACAATATCTATTCCAAGTATTATTTTTTGAGTTGACAGCTCCAGTGGGAATTTCAACACCCAGACTGAAGTTTATTGTTGATAAACAGCCAGATACATGAAGTGACACATTGAGTCCACATCACAGATCAGAGGAATTAAGAACTCCCTTCTGCCTGGAGAAATGAGGACACGCAGCTCAGTGCCTCCTGGCAGAGCTCTCCAGCATCTTCCTGGGACCTTCACATCTCTGTGGAGTGGATGGGACAAAAAGTCCTCAGCCAAAAATGTCAAAAGGGCCTTGGACCCAAACTGCAGCTTGGCACCAGAGAAGGTGGAGCACAACACTTGTGCCCCAGCCATGTCCCAGACCACACTTAGAAGTATAGGCCTTGCAGGAAAGGAATTTGGGTTTAAAGTATGATGTGTAGCTGTTAGTATTTTTATTATTTATGACTCTTTAGATGCATCCAGTTCAGACACATCAAGTAAGAGAAAAACTTCTGCTTTTCAACAAATGCACCTGAGAGCCAAGTGCAATAGGATGGGGCTGCTGGCTGACACAGCACTGCTCAGAGACCTGCTTGTCTTGTTTCTCTTCCTTGACAGCTTCTGGTTTTCTGAGAAGGAGGAGAAGTCGTCCCAGGTGTTTTTGCAGGTGAGACAGAACACTTCCCTGGAAGTGGGGATCCTCTCATTTGTTAGGTCCAGAGACAAAACCGGCATGGGTCCCCACCACTGCCTGTGCAGTCCTGGTGGGAGGGAGTCACTACCCCGCCTCCCAGACATCAGGTTCTTTTAGCTAAAGTACCACTGACAGCCCCTTCATCTCAACTTCCATCTCCCAGCCCAGCAACATAATGGAGAAGCCAATTAAATGATTATTAATTCATGCTGCTTTCCGTAAGCCAGAGGTTCTCATCTCCCTGCATTCCGTAAACCAGCTTGCCACTTGCCCTAGAAATTTACAGTGGGGTTTCTGCTATCTCAATTGATTTAAGAAACAACACCCTCCCTGCCCCCACCCTACTGAAAAAACTGCCTCTCAGTTTTCAGCAGTTCAGCAGCCAGCCTGGGAAAAAGTTTTCAGTGGGACCCGGGAACTGCGTTTTCACTGCCCGATGGAAAATAAAATTCCATATTTGGTGGTTGCCTCCTTCCTTAAACCTCCCCCACCATTTTCTTGGAGCAATTACTCAGCATCACGAGCCCTTGGACCTGCCTGCCCTGACTGCAAGCCCTGCACTGGAAGTGCCCATGCTGGCAGCCCAGGCCCCGGCACGGGGCTGGCACAGGAGCATCCTTAAAGCTGCTGTGCTTTTCCTCCTCAAACCCTGAACACGGGGTGGGCTATTTTGTTGGTTTTCATGCTCAGGCAGACCCCATGAGTGCTGGGTGTGCTGGACCCTGTGCTCCAGACCCAACCACGTGGTTTCACCACTGGCAGCCCGGAATAACAGCACACAGGGTTTTGGTCTTGACATCTTGGCAGGCAGCTTCTTTCTCACACAGAAACACACAATTTGTAATAACACAGCAAGAATAACCCTGAGAGGGTGACCCCAGTGAGGAGGTGTGGGATAGAAGGGTGCCTGAACCCCACCTGCATGCCTGGTCCTGCTGCAGCGCTGCCCAAGAGCTGCCTCCACTCTGCCTAACACATGGGGTATGTTTCTTTCTGAAATGCTGTCTGTTTACATTCCTTATTCCCTGAAGGTACTATTCATTCTAATAAGATGTAGCCATACTAACAGGTTTGTATATTGCCTGTTGCTCTACAGTATTTTTTTCAACTCTGTATTTGATGAATAATGTTATTGCACAATAGGCAGAGGTAAATAGACAGAGCTTTGCAAGCACACTTTTGTACCCAGACCCTTAGAGCTGCCTCTCAGAAATGTGGCCCTGAAAACGGTCAGATAATTTGTTTCTTTAATGCTGTGTCATACCTTCCAGCCTGCAGTGAGCATGAACAACTGAATTACTATTAAATATTCATATTACAGTACCCACAAGCCCCAGCTGCCACCAGGCTCTCCTGCCATGCTCTGTACCAACACCATCACCCAGAAAATGTAGCAGTGAGATGCCCGCCAGCACAGGGGCATGTGGAGCCAGTGCTTTGCTTGCCACCACCAGCACCACAGATCTTCCCCATGGCCCTGTAGCTCAGCTCTTCTCCACTCAGATCCTGGGGAGGCCCCAGGACCTGCTGGGAGAAAACACCCAGCGCAGTCTGGGAGAAGGATACCAGAGCAAGTGGTGTGCCCCCTGCCCTCCCATCCCTTCCCACAGGTTTCCTTCACACCACAGCCGGGGTCCAGCGTGGGACCCTCGCAGCCTCATCCCCTCCCTCCCTCGCCCTCCTCCCCGCCCTGGCCTGCAGAACATCCCGGCCATTAAGTGCTGCACCAATGCCATATATTAAGAAAACAGCAAAGCGCAGAGGTGGGGGGAGGGGCAGTAATAGATTTCTGTCAGGATGTGCCTGACCTGTTTTTTTCAATTTCAGTAATTAGAAAGGCAGTGGGCCTGTAGGAATTATTCATAAACTGCAGGAGCTGTGCAGTATACATTTATGTTAAACATGTCAAATCCGATTGAAATCATGCCTGCCAGCACCATACTCCATAAACACACTTTTCTGCAACAATTTCCCAGCTCTCGGCAGCCCATTAATACCTCCTTTAATAGCAATCTACCACGGATTCGAATCAGGGATGCTCCATTGCACTAATTGCTCTGTGTTAGGTGAGCATCATGGATTTAAAAAAAAAAAAAATCATTAAAAAATATAAAAGCCCTTCAGGCTAGTCCTCTAGAAATATTTCATCTCAATCTGTAGTTTAAATAGAGTTTCTTTCTTGTTTTTGTGGAAAAAAAATCTGATATTCTACATCTATACAACTGATAGTGCATTAAGAAAGTCTCTTTCACAGCTGGGTCAGGTCAGTACAGATGAAGGGCTTTTCTTTAGTCAGAAAATACAGAGAAGCCCCACCTCAAATCTCAAAGCCTTGTACTGATACAGGCTTCAGCTGGAAACCAATGTGTTGAATATTAATCTTTTACATCTGGCCTTAAAAATGGAGTAAGGAATAACCACAATTCCTTTCCTCCTTGTTGGTTTGCTTGTGATAAATCTCAAGTTAGTCTCAGATGAGACAATTTCTACAGCCCAGCCATCAGGCCAAGAGCATCTCAGTCCCACTGCCCGAGAGGGAAGACAAGGAGAAAGGAAGCAGGTCCTATCTGGAAAAAGGCAACATGAAAACTAAGGTACATGTATCCTTATTTGGGATGGAGTTTTCCACATGTACATCTTAACTGAAAGTATTGCCTAAAAAAATGTTTCTGCTTAAGATTATTCCACTTCAAAATAAATAGAAAATCAAACCAATACACGTATTTTGCCTCTGAGGCATTTCTGTAAATTTGCAGAAAGGTTTTTCCTTTCCATGCAAAGAATGACTGATGCAGTCTGTTACACGTGGATGAGTGTTCTGTGGAGTCACCAACCCACCCCAGCTCACTCCTCACCATGCAGAGGGAGCTGGGGAGACATTCTCGATGTTTCGCTAGAGATCCCACAAATCTTTAAGAAAGTGGAAGAAATAATCACCCAGTGTGCAGTTAAGCAAATGAGGCACAAAAGGTGAGTAAATTGCTAAGGAACGTAATGGTTAAATTGCAAAATGATGAACAGAAAACAGGTCTGTCAACCTCCCCTTCAACACACTGTTTACTGGCTTTGAGCCCACACATCTTCCCCACCTATATCCCACTTTCACAGAACTGCAGAGCTCAGAGGTGCCTCTGCAGGTCAGACAGTCCTTCCAAAGCAGGACAGACTCTGCCTACTTCATTCCCAACAGCACTTTATTCAATATTGAAAGATCTCTGAGGAATCTTTGCAAAAAATCTACTCCACTGCTTCACAAGATGTACCAGAAGAATTGTTTTTTTAAAATTTATTTTCTAACCTCAATCTCGCTTCAATTTAAGCCCATTGCTTTCTGTTGTCTATATCCTGAACATGGAGAACAAATTATTTTCTTCCTTTCAGAAGCATTTTATGCACAAAAACTTATTGTGTCCTCCTGTTCTGTCTTCTCTTTTTGGGTCAAGTAAGTCCATTCATTCTATTCTCCAGAGCTATGTAGACCGTGCTCTCCTCCAGGTTGTTTGTACTGTTTGGGCTTTATGAAATTGCTCCTCAGCTTTCTTGACACCCCAAGCTCAGAAATGGACATAATCTTCCAGAGGAAGCTTCCCAGCACTGCAGGAACATACACATTCCACAGTATTTTCACCTACACCATAACGCTTGAGGTTTGTTTTGAGACTGTCCTGAAAAGCAGTGCTGAAAGTCTTCCTAAGAAGACAGGAGATACTGACTGCAAACAAGACCTTCTTCACACAGAAGGAAATTGGGTTGTGTTAGCATGATTTGTTCTTGACAAATCTGTGCTGACTGTTGCTCATCTCATTATCTTCCCGTCAGTACTTACAACGAGTTGTTTGGTCAATTCCCAGGAAAATCTGGGGCAAACGGAGCTGGCAGGTGTGCAGTTCCCCAGCCACTCCTGCAGCCAAAGACAAGCACCACGTCTGTCCCCTCATGGTACCTTCCCCGTTTGCTGTAAGCTCATGAGCTGACAGGTCTGAGGATGCTCCAATCACTTTCCCAGAACACCGAGGTATGAAGCAGCAGCTCAGGGGTGTGACAACATTTAGCTTATAAACTCCTTTTCTGCTCCTTCCCAGCTGGAGGACGAGCTCTCCCCCAGAGCTGCTGGCATGGGCTGCTCTGCTCTCCCTCGCAGTCAGTTTAGTGAAGATGAATGCAAAGAAGGCTTGAGGCTCTTCAGCTTTCTTGATGGTGTGGTTAAGAGCCTTCCCACCAGGCTGAGCTGCAGACCTGCTCTTTTCTTGCAGTCTTCTCTTACAGCACGGGAGTGCTCCCCTGCTGCTGCACATTTCCCTCCCTGGTTACACCTCAATTTGTACCATGGCATTTTGATGTTCCTATATATGTAGACACTGCTCTTCTGTGGTCGTCAGAAACCTAACCTAGTTTCCATTCCTTTCCATGTCTGAGATCCAGAAGGACAAGGCACCAAGGCCATGGTCCTCAAAGGAGCTTGAAATTAGAAAAAATACAAGACTGAGGGGCAGGACCTGTTTTGCATAAACACTGTATGTCATCAGTGCATAGCATTTTATTTGAATATTTTAACATTTTAACAGTTTAATATTTTAATATGTTATTGCTATGTGTTCAGAGGCAACGTTGTCTCATGTGTGAAATTAGGGCCTGAATCCACCAAGATCCTGGGCATACCTCTGGCTGAGGCTGTGCTTCTTAGCCCTGCAGTGGCTCTGGACAAGGCTTTTCCAGAGCTCTGTGGGTTTATGCAGACAGTCTGTGTATTCCCTTGGGAACACCCAGGACACTGTCCATTCCTATCTGCTGTTTAGTTGACAAACACCAAAAACGGGTTAGGAATTTCTATGGCAGGATGAAGAAGTAAAGACACAAATTTAAAGTTTCTGGGTAGTGAAGGGTTTAAAAAGGTTCTTCACTTCTCCTTACATGTTTTAACATGTAATATTTTCAAACAGATCAGATTTTGAAAATGTTTCAGGTTTGGACAAAGAGCCCTGCTTACACTTTAAGAGATTTAGTAAACACACACTACTTCCATCTCTCTGTGACACTTCATGAAGTGTGTTCTTGATTAGGATGACTCAATACCACACAACAAGAGACTAAAAAAATTACCTACAGCCAAGCAAAATCTGCATCTCTGGGCTGAAGAATGGGTCTGTGATAGGGAACGACAAACAGCAGACACTTGGCAAGTGCAGTCTAGACTGAGAACAGGATCTTCAACAAGCATTAAAGCCCAGCTTGCTTTCTTCACCTGTCAGGGGACATCTCCCAATGGTCAAGATTAAAACTATACTTAGGTGAAAGACCACATTCCATCCTGAAGCAGTGGGTGAGGGCCAGCTGAGGAACAGCTCTCTCCTGAGGAGGACAATGAGCAGCTTCTTTTTGCTCAAAGGCAAGGAATATTTAAGATTCCTCCCACTCACCTCCGGAAAACAACAACCATCTTCTGGTAAAGACAGAGTAACCTACTACCTTCATAATGAATCCATCCAAGGATTCTGCAAAGAGAAACCTTTCAGGTTCAACTGCAATGACAAAATTCCTGCTGTGCAGCTGCAGTTTCCATTTCAGGATGTCACAGCTCCAGCAGAAAGCAAGCAGTTAACAGAGCACAGACACAGCTCTGCCTCTCTCCTCTGCCCTTCTGTGTCAAGATCTTGCTAGCAGAGCCAGGACCATGGTGAAAAAGCAGGCTAACACATGTGCCACTGAACTACACCCAAAAACTTCACAGGGGTGACACTTAGGTCATGCTGATGGTGCTGTGTGGTGACATGATGTAAGGAAAAAATTTTACAGGCCACCACTCCGCAACTTCCCACTTTCCATTCCCGGATTTACAGAAATAAAAGGGATGAAAACCCACCTGTCCATTTACTCTGGTCCTTGTCCCCTCCACTCTCTTGCTCCTTGGCAGGCTCTTCAGCATCACCAGCTGTTTCATTGGGCCCTTCCACATCTTCAGTGGGTTCTTCTGAAACAAGAAAAGCAGAAGAGTAATGTAACAATGGGATTCAAAACAGAAGAGCAACAGAGCAACAGCCAATGCTGAGGCACAAAGTACTGAGCAGCAGGTATCAACGTCACCCAGTGTTCCCCCAACAACCACCTGGCCACTGGTCAAGTGAAAAACTACAGAGGAAAAAAGTGAGAGATGAAGATCCTCACTTACTTCTACCATACATAGCTACTGACATCCCTTCCTGGCAGCATGGAGTGTGTTGGCATGGCGTGGGGCAGCTCCATGCAGAGGCACCTGGCCCTGATGGGATACAGGTGCAAGACAGCAGCGGCTGCCAGACCTCTTACACCAGGGTGTAACAGCCACATTATCATCTAATATCTTGGGTATTTATGTATAGTGCATGCAGCTCGACAGCCACCAGGTAATTGTCAGGGGCTACACCAACATTGGGAAGAAAGGTACTTTAAAGCCATTATATTCTCTTTTAGGTAGGACATTTCATAATTTTAGCTTGCATTATCTAGTCATGGTATATCCTAGGCTATCTTGAGGTTTTATCTGACCTACCTATCCAGTTAAACCACCACTCACCATCCTCCTCTAACAAAGACAGGGTGAGAAATCAGGATTAAAAAGATATATTAGGAGACTGCAAATACTCAGCAGAGCCTTTGGAGAATATGACAACTTAAATCAGGGAGGAACTTGTAAACACACCCAGAGATCAGCACTGATATCAAGTGGAAGCACTGTGATTTATACTCTACCCTTCTTTCACTCTTTTAGAAGATGGAAACTCTCAAGAGCTGCAGGGATCCCAGTGGGCATCCTTTGGAAAGGCAGGACCCCAGAGTGTGATGGGTGGCTTCACTAGGCAAAGGCACTGACCACATAGGAAGACATAAATTACTGATGCATGAGTGAGATGAGCAGTCTGCCTTGTCAGCTGAGTGGTCAGCTTTGCTGGAGAGAAGGGCTGTGAACCCAGCAGCTGGATTCATGTTTCAGAAATTAAAATTCCCATTTTTTCGCTGTGCTGGGGAAAAAAACCCCAAACCACCTCTCTCAGCCCAACCACCTTTCTGCCTTCAAGACGCTGCTGTGCAGGGTGAAAAAGCTTCTCTCCAGCTGAGGCAGCTGGCATAGAAATCCGGATTTTAGCCGGTGTTTAAAAAGGGCTTTCTATTATTTTATTCCACTCTTCATTTGGACTTTCCCTGCTGACTCAGGCGCTGCCCTGCGGGAGGCTGCGGACAGACAGAGGTGGGCGGGGAGCTGGTCGCCCACCGCCTCATGTCCCGGGATCCCTCCACCGCATCGCCCACCGCCTCATGTCCCGGGATCCCTCCACCGCATCGCCCACCGCCTCATCCCGGAGGTGTCAGCATCGGCATGGGAGGAAGAGGAAGGGCGAGCCGGCTGCGGGCTCAGACGCTGTCTGGGCTCTAACCTGAGCATGTGGAAATAATACACGTCTTGCAGTGCACTGTCTGGTTCAAGGGGAATAAAATAGGACATTCATAAGCAGTTACACCATCTGTCTTTATACCGTCATCATCATCAACAAGGGAAAAAATAGCTCTTTAAAATGGATGAAAGCCCAGGCTGACAGTAACCGGAAAAATGTGAACTATGAATACAAATAATGGTGGAAAGTGATTAAAAACAAGGCTGCAAGCGGTGAACCCCGCTGCTGGCCTGCACAGCCTGCTCCAGCCCCAAGAATGGCTTCTCCCTGAGGAGAACTGCCTCCCTGGCCCCAACACCTCCCTGCTGGGCAGGGAGCTGCAAGAAGCTGATGTGTGCTCCAAACCCTTCTACCACTGCTCTGGTCTGAGCTGATTTTTCTGACCAGAGTTTTTTTAAAGTAGAAGCAGAGCACGAGACAGCGCTGCCCAGGCAGGCTCCAAACCAGCTTGGAAAGGTCCTGGTACCCTCCTTACTTGGCTCCTGGGGCCTTTGCTGAGGACAATCCTCCTGCTCCTCTCCCTGCACACACGGGCCCCCAGGATTCAGCCGCCTGTGCCGATACTTGGGAAGGGGAGGTGTTAACTGACCCTCTTTCAGCAGACTTTTCTGGAAGGCTGGATGCAACACTACTCATTACACTCAGCCCAATGCATCTCACTGCCACCAGTGTTTAGGCCAAACCCAGGGATGGTGGGGAGAACATCCTCAGCCCCACCACAGCTGGCTGTAGGCACTGCAGAGGGCTTTGGACCAGCGCACGAGCCTGTGATCTGACCCAGCTTCTAACAACCAGATCCTCCAACATGGAAAGAAATATCAGCAGAGCTCCTGTTCCGCAAAGATTTGCAACCATGCTCTCGATGGCAGCTCTGCAGTGGCTGCTCCCAGGTGTCGAGTAGCAAACACCTATGCAAACAGCCCCAACCATCCATCCATCCATCCATCTGCACATCTTTGGGGCATCCTTCTGAGAGGACAAGGGCAGCGTCACATCTGGAAGGGCAAGGTCTGCTTTCCTCCTCAGTCCACTCCCCATGCAACAAGATTTTGAGTGTCCACTTTACTTGTCTGCACGCCCTGGTGTCATGTTGTTCCCATGCTGAGTTTGAGCAGAGCTGACCATGGTCTTCTAGAACTTGATGTCTGAAGAGCCTCACAGGACAGATCTGCAGCTGGGTGTAAGGATAACCTGTGATGAGCTCCCAAAGGCTGAACGAGGCCATGGTCAGCAAAACGCAGGGAACAAACCACCATGACCCTTTTGCTGCTGTCTGACCTCCTTGAGGCTGTACATGCTGTTAGCACTCATTCACCTAGTGGCTTGACTGTATTTGTCTTCAGAAGATAAAAACTCCAACAGTTGTTTTGTCCTTACAAAGTAAGTACATCCTAAGAAATGTCCCAACCAAGGCTGATACCCAGGAAGTGAGAAATCCCTGCAGTGATTCAGCAGTTGTACTGGGAATCTCTGCTGGTCCAAGGACTCTGAGCAGGACTTCAGGACGTACTGAGCCCCAAGGTGTGGAGCTCTGCCACAAAGGATGTTCTGAAAGAGGAAATGGGGCTGACTCCCCACTTGGGAACTGCATCTGTGGGCTCTGGAAGGCCAGAGATGCCATTGCAGCCCATGCTCAGAGCAGACAGGTGCTAGATGGGTGGTTTTGGTTCCCAGAAACTCCACCTACAGAGAGTTTGTGAGCTCCGAAAGGGCAAGTAGGCTCCATCTCTGCAGGGAGCTCTCCAGGGAAGGTGAAGATGCTGTGGGATCTGCATGGAGGGGATGGGCCCCATGGAAATACAAGCACCATAACCTGCTTTTGGGTCCCTGTGCCAGAATGCCACCCACAATGTTATGATCCTCTACTAATAAATATTCTTAAAGGAATTTTTCAGCCTCTGTGGTTCAGGTCAATACCAAGAGGCAGAAAGTGTAATTGTAGGACACCTGGAGTCAAGGGAACATGTTCTTCCATCATACAAAATCCGGCCCATGCAAAATCCTAGGAAGAGTCTTTTCTTCCTTCATGAATACATCATTGTAGAGAGTGGCATTTCCTTTTAATTTAAAATTAAAACATTCACTGTTGCAGAGGAGGAAAAGAGAGGGAGAAGAGCCTGAAATATCATAAGCATCTGACATCTGCATCTGAATCTCTTGACTCGGTTACACACTGAAAATGTGCCCAGATCCCAGCACACTGTTCCTCAGGACCACACTGCTTCATTTCTGCTCCTCTCAAAATCCAGAAAGTTTAAGGGCTGGAGAAGTCAGTAAATCCTGAATGGATCTAGGCCAGCTCAAACAGCCCAAGACCTCTCACCTCTCCTTCTCTCAGCTGGATTTTCCTTAACAAATTCAGATCTCTTATCTGAAGGGATGTGGGGTATTTCAGGGGTGCTGGAGAGGTAAGGATGGGAGAGAAAATGCATGCATGGGCCTCCCCACCCTCCGGCAGGCTCAAGAGCTGAGAAACATTAGCTGTCATGAACCACAATCAAATCAGGTTTGAAATATTTAGCAGTGGCTTGGAAAATGCGGTGGTGCAGCTCTGACAGGCGAGATGTGCAGACACCCATTTTCCATTATAATGGAAATATCAAGCCTGTTCTGAATATGTATAACCTAGAAAAATGTATTGATTTTTCATTCGGCATTAAAAAAATGAAATACCCTGCAGCTGTCAAAAGCCTTTTGTTAAAAGCTCATCTTTCCTGGAATGAGGTTTACCAGAAACAAGTTTTAATTGTACACAGGGTCTCTCCTTTGGAAAATAAATAAATAAATCAATCCCAGATGCCCCTTCTCAGGATAAGTAGTGAAAACAGCCTGTAAAGAGACAGGAGTGAGAGCAGGCTGACTTGTGCAAGCTGACACTGCCAGGCAAAGCGACAGTGCTGGGCTGTGTGCTGCCAGCTGCAGGGCTGCACACGCAGAGCCACGCATGCCCTGCACCGTACCGCACGCCCCACGCTGGCGAGGGGCAGAATCCACCCTGACACTGGGCCACAGCACCCCATGTCAGGAGTACAACTGTCTTAGAAAAGTTTAAAACGTGAGGCTCCCGGGCCCTGCAACAAGAGGTGCCATGGGGCTGTGTGCCAAAGCTGGTGGGAAGTTTGTCACCTGACAAAAGGCTACAGAAAAACAGTAACAATCCTACATGTATCTTGGATTAATGACACTTGTTTCCACCATGGCCCTGTTTCAGAGCACAGCCAGAGCATATCTGCACTTCTGCTTTCATTGACAAAAAGAAAGTACTGACTATGAGTGTGCCCCAGCTGATAAAGCCATCCTCAGTTGCCTATCTTCCCCAGGCAGCCAAAGTTTATCTGCCTTTTGTACAGTTAACTATAGAGGCAAGTGTTCAGATAAATAAAACAAGAAATTCAACAGCAAGAGAACTCTTTGTGAACTTTACCTTCCATTCCTCTGCCTTCTGCTCCAAAGAAAAAATGCAAAATTTTTTGTCTGGTTTCCTTGAAGGGACCAGAAAATCCTACAGCAGCACCCAGGTCTCTGGGTATCTCCCAAACAAGCCTCTTGCTCAACAGGAATGAGCTGAGCCTCTGCCAGATGCTAACATCTTTACTTCTTAAATATGAACATTTTTACTAATATGGGTAATATTATTGTGTTTGGTCACCTTATCTGATTTACCAGCTCCAGCCACAGGCTCCACTTCTGGGCCCCACGTGGCTGAGAAGTGGCCAAAGTTTGGGACGCAGGTGGAGATGCCTGGTAAAATCATGAAACCTTTGGCTCTGTGATTTTTGGTGACAAAATTTAGGAAAGGGAATAATGTTGTCATGAAAAAGAAACAACTTCTGTCTTTTACTACCACTAGAATCCAATGGCAGCAAAACCCGACACCACCTTTTTTAAAGAAAGAGAAGAGCAGGACACCAAGAAGAAAGCTGAAGCCTTCTAAGGATCTTGGCAAAGTGGCTGTCACCCAAGACACCACTGGAGGATGCTGGCACCTCCACATGAAGAGAATGAAGCCCGTGAAACCCTTCCCTTGGACAGCACCAACTTCTCCCTGTTTCAGGGAACAAGGCTGTCCATTTTTTTTGTAAACTGGGCTAAATTTTAAGCCAATGGAACCCAACAGGGATTTGCCCCTTGAATTTCAGCAGAACTAGAAAGGTTGCTGTTATTTTCACACATGAAATGTAAAAAAAGAGGCAAATTCCTGGAGCATGTTTGTAGTGGAGCATGATGTGATTGTGTTGTCATTTATGGGAAATAATCGCAAGCCCATCTCTCCCTTTCTCCCCATTTTCCAGTCCAAATAACCATGAAAAATTACACTTCAATGTCAGGAGGACAACAAAGGAGGGTCTTTCCCCTGTGGCTTGACGGCTTTTCAGCCCCCCCCTTTCTTGGACAAAAAACACCTTCAATTCTATTTCATTTTAAATGTGATCTAACAAATGCATCTTGACAAGTTCCTTTCTTTTTTTTTCTTTTAAACACTATTTCGCACACTTTAACCTAGCTCCAAACTGGAATCAGCTGGAAAGGAGACTCATGCAAAAACAGACAGATCAAACTGCAAAACAAAGGAAAACCCATCTCCAGGTCTGCAGGGAGACGACAACATGGTCTCCAACATGAAGACATGCAGGAGGAGGGTTAGGAGACAAGTGAGACCCAGGGCTGGAGAAGATGGGGTGGCAGAGGTGACAAGGCAGGAGCACGGAAAGGGCTTTTGAGGGATGGGGAGTGTGGTGCCCAGCTCCAGGTTTGTGACTGAAGGCACCAGGGCAGATGATGGCCCACCCCACCACACAGGTGTCTTTACTGTGACCAGATGTCTGGGTGCTGTCAGGGAACCTCAGGATGGCCTCTTCCACTGTGGAGAACATGGTGGAGTTTTGAGAGTCATCCGAAGGGGTCACCAATGGTGCTGCCCTATCCCAGGCTGGTGGGGCAGTATCACTGGGGCCAGGCTTGGCCACACTGGCAGCAGCTCTGGCCACCTGCTCAGACACACGTGTTTTCAGAGGCCAAGATGCTTCAGGAATCTCATCTTCCACCTTTCAGAAAAGGCACATCTGCATGCCCTCAGTTGGCACTGCCAGTGGAACATGGTGACCAAAGCTCAGTGTGAACAAGCTCACTCCAGGGATACTTCCAGCTAAAACTAAAACAAACTAAACCAGTGCTACAGCCAAGCTGAAGCTAAAGCTAACTTCAGCAACTCTGGGACAAGGTACATCATGGAAATATTGTAAACACAACAAAAACAACCAACAATTAATTCATTCTTAGCCTTATGGGCTGGATATGCTGAGGAGTGCTTCTAACAACTTTAACTCTGCACAGTAACATCATCATAAAACTTACTTAAACAAACAAACAAACAACAACCCAGAAAAGGGATATTTTTAAAACATAACTTCTACATGTCCTGCTCTGTTCTCACTCTCCACAGTATTGCTCCAAGGAAAAGTTAATTAACATGCTGCTGACCTTCTTTCTCCCCATCCCCAAGAGTTTCCCAACCTCTGCATGTCTGGATTTCTTTCAAGCTTAGCTAAAATCTTAAGAAAGCCAAAATTATAGTGACCTGGGTTAGGAACATTTAAAATGCTCTTGTAGCACAGTGTAGCATGAGGCAGAGGGGTAGCCAGGGGGCAGCCAGGGCTGAGTGGTGGGAGCACGGCCAGCTGGGTGGCTGTGGCCTGGGGGTCTGTGGCACACCAGTGGGGAAAGATTTTTTGTTACAAAGAATGGGAAAAAAATGATCAATGGTTTTAAGTAAATGTCTCTCAAGAACTGTTTGCATGTGGCGTGAGTCCACACGGATCTGAAATGTGTCATCTGGTTGCTTCGTTCTTGACTAGATGGCACTAGTGCTGGCTGGCTGTGTCATGTCACCAGGCTCTTCCTGGAGCTTATTTCTAGGAACTAACAATATATATGAATATGGGAAATTAGTGTTTGTAATAAAAAATAAAAGAGGATAACCAGAGTGTGCTGCTGCCTGTGAGGCAGAGCATGTTGTGGAAGAGTTGGCTCGAAGCACTGGAGTCAGGAATCCAAAGGAGAGTTTCTGCTGAAAGATGAGAAGTGCAACTGTTCTGCAGAAGCCAGATGTGCAATTGTTGGTGGAATCCTCTTAAATTGCCAAAGACAGTTCTGCAGAGAGCCTTGTGAGCTTTTACAGGGATTTCAAGGTGAAAAGTCAAGGAGCACCTCCTGGAACTCCTGACAAGGAAAGAGCAGTTGCACCCAGAAGGTCTAGATAGACAACAGTGACTCCAGCCAGCTGAGGGGTTCTTGGCACTTTGGTCACCAGAAGGGTCCAACCTCCACAGGTTAACCAGACATAAAAATCAGCCTGATATGAAACTGCAATAGCAAAGCTTCTTGGTGTGAATGGCCTTGATCTCACCCCTCTGCTGAAGGACAGTGAGGCAGCTCCTCAAGCACAGAGCTTTGTTTGTAGCTCTGCCAGCCACCAGCCCCTGAGCCACCCTCTTCTCCACCAGTCCCTGTGCAGAGGTCCCTCATACCCACACAATTTGGGTTGATGCAAAGAGGGAGCAGGTAACACAGGCAAGCTCTGGTATGTACCCCTGCTATGAGAACAGGCAGAATGAACCAGAAACCTGAGAGTTCTGCAGCCCTGGAGGACACACCTGAGGAGCCCACATCACCCACCACAGCAGAGATGTCCATGTCCTAGGGCTGAGCTGCCTTTCCCCAGGTTTGGGTTAGTGGCACTGGCAGAACGTCAGTAATTGCTTTTCCCCTTGTACTAACAAGCTTTCAGCAGCAGCAGATTTCAGCTTCCTGGAACCAACAGGCCCTTTTTCTCCACCTCTCTTGGCTTCGAGTAATTGAAAGCGACTGCAATCTCAGCCCCAGCTCCCTGGCCTTCAGCTGCACCAGGGAGGTCAGGGAATGTCAAGTGAAGCCTTTCCATCCCCTCCCCACTGCTGGCAGCCTGCTCCAGCCCAGAGCAATGGGCAGAATTACCAAGGACCAGGGGAACCCCAACACAGCCTCCTGCAGCAGGGAGACCCTCACGTCTGTGCCACATCCAAACCACAGTGCCCTGCTGAGCTCTGCACTTCTTTTTTCCCCTCTTCATTTAAAACAGGAGATGGGTTTCTTTTCAAAGAAACTGTATATTTATCCTTATTTGCTTTTGCAGACAGAGAAAACATTTCCCCCTCTGACAGCCATATCCCTGCCACACACCAAGGAAGGATCTTTCACTCATCATCAACCCTAAGGTAAAGACAGAGGGTGCTGAATGGCTGTTCCAGCTCTTGAGTGAAACACAGAATCAAAACCAAGGAAAAGGAAAGAGCACGGAGCAGCTCCCAGGGGGACACTAAAGGTCCTGGGACACAGCCAGGCCGTTGGGCAGCACTGGTGGTGATGGCCAGTGGGCTGGGAAGACGGAGCCATCAGCTGCCTTGGGATGCTCCTGGGCACCTGCAGTCCCTGTGCATGGCTCCCCCAGATGCTAACGAGGGCACAGGGGGTGTCCAGGGATTTGGAATGCTCCGGAAACCTGGGCCAAGGCACATGAACAGGTGGTGGCTCTGGCAGAGGCCTGTGATAAGAATTTATTTCTCTCAATTACGAGTGCTTGTCCCCAGTCTCAGTTCATCAGCGCGGCGCAGCCGAGTCAATGAAAGTTCAGTAATGTACTAATCAGATGCACAGCAGCTCCCACAGCCACCGGCACCACTCTGCAGGCAAGTGGATCCCTGCCCAAACCCTCGTCTCCCAACTCCAGGTTCATGGTGACTCAGTTTCCCTGCAGGGTCTGAGGAGTCACCTCTGTGCTGCACTGCCAGCATGTGTGCTCAGGACTGAGCAGACAAAGCAGCTTTACCTCTACAGCCCACACACATCCCTCTTTAATGGGCATTTTGTACATTTTCAAATCAAGTTTGGTTTTTTTGTTTTTTTTTTTTTTCACATCTGAAATATTCACTCCCTTCAACCCAAGACCATTCTGAAATGCTGTGGTGAATGTGCCAAGCAGACAGAGAACAAATTTAAATATTGCCCTCAAAAAGCAAATATAAGACAAAAACACCAGGAAAAAAAAAAAAAGAAATCACTGATGAAATCTCTTCTGGTGTCCCCAGAAAAATAATAATCCCACTTTTGGAAGTCTTTAGTTAAAACTAGTGTGAGGGGATGCACATCAGAGGAGAGGAGCAGTGGGGTGAAGTGTGGCTCTGGACTCCCCAGGCCCAGCAGCTTTGCCCTGACCAGAGGATGCCTCCAGGCTTCCCTTGGTCTAAAACAAGCAACCAAGAGCTCTTCCCCTTCCAAAGTGAACCACGGGAAAAAGCTGTTAATTCCCACTATGACCCAGCCCTCTCCCCTGTCCCACCACCGCTGCTGGCACGAAGCCCTCACTGAGCTTCCCAAAGCATCAACCTCTCCCTGCAAGCGGTGCGGGCGGACGCTCTCCCACTGCAGCCTGCTTGAGAGCTCTATTGATCCAACACACACTTGGTGCCTTCCAAGTTGTTTATGATCAATATGCAAATTGCCCATGGCATTGATCTGGTATTAATTTTCAATTAGGGAATCCACATGGGGTCTCCCAGGGTCAGTATCGAACAACACAAGGTACCTCCACAGTGGAACAGTGGGACTGATGCTGCCTGGTGCCTCTGGTTTGCTCCCACACCTCTGCCTGGATCCTGCTGGACACCCAAAGGGGAGACAGTGGCCAGAGAGCCCTCCAGGGGCACATCACCCCCCACCCTCTGCTGCAGGCACTCTGCCCCCTGCACACAGCTGAGGTTCCCAAGGCAGCACTGCAGGCAGGGCTGCCCCAAACAACCTGCTGGAGGAGGTTGGTCTGATCATAATTTGTGCCCCCTTCACTGATGAGGCAGCCTAGACCCACACCCTGTGCTGCTGCGCCTTGGCCAGGACCCTGCTCACAGCCCTGCCCCTCCATGGGGACAAGCGCTGGTGACACCAGCAGCAGGGCAGAAAACACTGGGGGCAACCCCCCTGCAAGGTGGTTCAGACAACAGCCTTCAACACATGCACTGTTCTCTGTAACTGTAGAGAAATGTGTCCCTTCCCAGCGGACCAGCAGAAGGGCCTGATCCCATCAGCCATCGCCCATCTCTTCCCCTGGAGGCCCTGTGGGAGCCACTCCCCCATGCCCACCCTGCACCAGCAATGCCCTTGGCCCAGGCTGCAAACACCCACAGCTCTGCCACTCGCTGTGCTAACCAGCACATTAGCTACCCAGGCTAATTGGTTTATGGATAACATTAATTACCATGTTGCTCATTAATGGATGAAATCTTTATTGGTTCCATTGATCAGCGGGACTTGTTAGCCGGCCTCCTAACCAATGGCGGATGTAACAAGCTCTCTTATTGGCATATCAATTAATGCAATCAATTTCTGGCCAGCGGCTGCCATTCGCTTCCCTGCTTGTTAGACTGTGGAAGAGAGAGTCATGTCAACTAAGCATTTATTTAAAGGGTTTCTAATTCTTCTTGAGCTGACTTCTCAGCAGGCTTTCTGCCACACAAGGGTTTTCTGCCTCCAGAGACCTTCCCCTCTCCTCCTGTTGTACAATCAGATCTATAACAGTCACTGCAAACTAAATAATTCTGTAGAAACATTTATCAAGTTACCCAAGTAGACAGGGAGAGGTGTCAGATTAGGAAACTGGATTGTTCGACCACCCCCATTCAACATATGGGGGAGAGGGGCAGAAGTATAAACCCACTGGGGGTACTACAGCATGCCCCTTCCCCAGATCTGTGGGTGAAGAAAGGGGTATGAAGGACACAGGACCTAAACCTGCCTTGGACAGAAAGCAAAGAGCTCAGCCCTGCCTTCTGGAGAGAGCTTTAGGGGACAAAGGGACAAAGCAAAGGGGACAGCCCACTAACTAGGCTGTGGTCTGAAGAAGACACTGATATTTTCTCAGCCCATGATAAAGAAGTGACTTTCAGTTACCTGGACAGGAGGCAAATGATGTTCACCAGAGGCAAGAGCCCACTGACACTTTGTCCTCCCCATTTTCCACTGGTCTATTGGCCAAGAAGACTTCAATAGGAGAAAATGTTCAGAGAGTTCAAACCTCATCATACTTGGGTTTAGTTTCTCCCTGCCTGTGTGAGGCCATGCTTGGCAGTGACCGTGGCTGGTTTCAGCATCCAGCTGCTGCATTTCCAGCTGATGTGACTGGATAGCTGGGGTGTTACCCTGTGTGCCACCTCGCCACCTGATCCTGGAGCCCAGGAGGATGCTGCTGCTCTCAAACACTAGCTTGCTGCCAGAGAGGGTATCAAGGGGCTCAGAGATGTGCCACATCAACTGCCTTGATGCAGGAGGTTTTGTTTTCCTTGGGAGCATCACCTGCACTGCAGCAGTAAGGCTGGGAAACCTCATGGCAGCATAGGAGGTGGATGGAACCACCAGCCTGCAGCTCCGTGCTTCCACCTCCATCCCTCTCCACTGACCTTCTTGGCTGGGCCTGTGCAGGGTGAGGCAGGAACCCAGCAGCTAATGGATCTGCAGGACCTGGCAGGTGAAACAAACACTTTTTCCTATAGAATTAGACTTGGTAATTAGATTACAGAAATTACTGTCACAGGATGCTGCTGTGGCCAAGAATTCAGCAATACTCACAAAAGGGATTAGATAATTAAGGTTAATGAGAATATCTAGAGATGTAATTGCTAAATCTAACAGAAGAATTTGGAAAAAACTTAAACCTACAGGCTTTAGGGCACACACAAGCCACCTTCTCACTGTGGGGTTTACATGGGCACTTGCCTTGGCAGCAGGCAAGCTGGCACCTGATGGCTGAGGGCTCTTCTCTTTCTCTGGTTCTCCACCTGCTGTCACCTCTTGGTCCCCTCAGACCAGTGGTGCACACCCTGACCTGCTCTGGGTGTCCTGGAGCATCCATGCTCAGATCCTGTCCTTGTCACACCCCCAGGAGCAGTGCTGTGGGACACCAGGGTGCAGTGACAGGTAACCCACCACACCTGGCAGGAGACCTGCCAGCACATGGCAGTCCTGTATGCCCATAGCAATTCTCCTGGACTAATCCCAGATCCAGATCTTCACCCAGGTGATTATGTAGGAAGGATCTTCCCCCACCAAACACAATAATAAATCAAACCTTATCAGAGATGGACCATAAATCTGTGAAGACTCCAATAATTTCTAGCCATGGGAATAACACCACAAAAGTACTTTTTAAACTAATTACTCAGATTCCAAAGTGCTGCCCTAATGAGCCTTCCTTCTGCCTAGAACTTACTAAGAAAAAAAAAATCTACCTTCAGTGCAGTAATTACTGCTTTCCCCTTCAAACTTCTAACTGGAGATCAATGCTGCGTTTTAAGACTCATTGATTTACAATTAGCCTGGCTTTCCTGCTAAAGTGTTTTTAAAGCAGAGTTTACTTTTATTTTATTTTGAAATCTCAAAGATCTAGTTCTTGGATTTTACATCCTCATGAGAGGTGTGCTGGAAACTAACAGAAGAAGGCAGGCATACATCTGAATGAAGAAAGGAAAATAGGATTTCTGTTAGGCTGAAAATAGAGGAAAGAAAAAAAGATTTAAGGGATAACATGAAAAAAAGAAAGATGGAGGGAGAGAATCAGAGTTAAAGAAAGGAAGAGAAAGGGGAATCAAGGAACTGTAAATGCAGAGAGAAGGAAAAATGAATCACAGGCTAAGAAAGCAGAGTCACTGCCAGGCAGCCCAGAAAGCTCTTACTGCCTCTGCTGTTATTAGCATCCCTGGGAAAAAAAAGCAGCAGCTTTGTGCATCTTTGCAAAACAAAGCGCTAGTTAAAAATAGTGTGTACAGCAGGGACAGAGCGCTAACATGCGGGTCCTGGCAGCTCTTGCATTTGTACAATCTGTCCTACGAGGAGAGCAGAAGTAAGTGAAGCAATTAAGAATTCCATGCTGATTGCTTCAAACATGTTTTGCTATGCCATAAAGACAATAGCATCACAGATACATCCGCCTCCTCTCTCCTGCTTTTTCCCATCCCAGCATCAGCTACTTTGCATCCCTGCCCCTGGACTCCTGGCTCGTGAGGAGCTGGAGCACTGGAAGGGGCCCACAGAGGCTGGGGAGATCCCCCAAACCCCAGGGAGATGGTCCTGGCCTGGCTTTGAGCCACCTGGGCTCAGCAACCTTCAGAGGTGCCTGCCAACCTCTGACAGCTTCTGACCCCATTCTGGAGCTCCGCAGAAGTTCTCGGTTCTGAATAATTTTTGTGTCATTCCTGCAGGAAATGAGCTGCTCTGGACAAGCCACTTCTGCAATTCCTTGTCCCTCCTTCACCTACAGCTCCTTCCTCCAAAATAAACATTTGAAAGGTCTTCTAGGCTTAGTGTGAGCAGTGACATGGCAGGAGCCAGACTGAGAAGTAAGGAAGCAAAGAAAATGGCCTGCAAGGGTTTGCAATTCTGAAGCTGCCATCACAGTCTAGCCTGCCATTTCATTTGCTGCTCTCATAAATTTTGTTCTTTACTGCTGTTGGGTCCCAGGAGTCAGTGGCAGATGATCCCAGAGTGATGAAAGCAAAGGAAGAAAATAGGAAAGCCAGTAATATCTCTCTGTTTTTTATATTTTATTTTACAGAAAGCTGCTTAGCCCCATTTCAAAGACTAATATGAAAAAAGTGCAATTAAATCCTTGAAAAACTGACAGATCAGCAAAACAAAACCACCCGGAGGAGAGCACGATTGAGCCTCATTAAGAAAGAGTTCAGTCTGTTTTTAAAACCTTTCTTAACACTTAGCTGGGTACCTCTCAGCAGCAGCCGCTCCCAATGCGCCTGGCATAATTAGTGTCAGAACGAAAAGGAAAAAAATCAACCTAGGAAACAGAAATTAAAACACCAGATTTGAGCAACAGAAAAAGGTTCAGCTGTAGCAAAACCATCTAAATTCTAACAATAACCCCTCCTCTCAGTCTGCGGCAAAGAGCTACAGTTCCACTCTATGCATAGACAAATACGTGCCAATTAAAGAGAAAAGTGGCTGGGGCAAATTTGTGCTGTAAAATTTCTATCACTAACCACTCCCAGTCCTCAAACAATATCTGCATGGCAGTCACATCCACCCGCGAGGTCAGGTTAATGACAGATGGACAGTAAATTACACTGACCCTGACAGCAATTATAACTATCACTGCTGACAATAAAGAAATTGAGACAGAGGGACAAATTCTGTGCAGTTTCGGCGGCCGGACCCGTCTGCAGGCTGTGCATGCAGCCACTGACACGGGAACCCTCTGTGTGAGACCGCCAGCCTAGAACAGGACGCTGTGCAGCCCAGATCTATTATTTTGCCATGGGGGTGGGGATGAAACGCTTGGAAGATAGAAAAGATGGCAGAGAGATGAAGCCATTTTATTAAATCAGGCAAATTCTAATTTATTCTGGGGAGATGGAGGAGAGAAAATGGATTCACTCTCAGCATGCTCACTCTGTACCGTCTGATCCAACCCCCACCGCCTCGCTGGAGGGGGAGGGGGCCTCTGCCTTCTGCAATTCTCCCACAATCTGAGAAAAAGATTAAAAAATAAGATGATTCTCCTTTTGGGTTTTGCAGCAGCCACGGGGAAAAAGCTTTTCCTGGGAACACGAGGTGCCAACCTCTGCTGTCACCTGTGCAGGGGCTTGAGGTGTTTGCTTCCCAGGGATGTTAAATCAACAGCATTACGGCCCTCACACCATACAAGCAAACGTGTAGGCAGATACATGGGTGGGAAGGACACCCTGTGGTGGTCCTGCTCTCTCTGCCATTTTTGGCGTACACCACCGCGCACATGCTTAACCATTGGTAGGATTATAACCATCATTCACTGAATTGTATCATAGAATCACAGAATGGTTTGGGCTGGAAGGGACCTTAAAGCTCATCCAGTCCCACCCTCTTGCCAAGGGCAGAGACATCTCCCACCAGCCCAGGTTGCTCCAAGCCCCATCCAACCTGGCCTTCAACACTGCCAGGGATGAGGCAGCCACAGCTTGTCTTGGTGACTGAGGTCAGGGTCTCACCACCCTCACAGTAAAACACTTGTATAGGCCACTGTAAGGTCTCCCTGGACCCTTCTCATCTCCAGGGTAAGAGACATTCCTCTTCACCAGGTAACAGACATTGAAACAAAAGCATCATGTGGGCAGCAGTGGAGGTTGGTGATACTTCAGTTAGCCACGGGCTTATGCAGTAGACCAGAGCATCACCTCAAGAGCAGCCAGCCACATCACCCCAAGGCCACCCAGCCCCACCACCACCTCAGCCAGCTCAGCCCTCAGCAGGAACTGGGGTCTGACCCAACTGCCAACCGGGAGCTCCCCCAGTGCTGCAGGAGCTGGGGGAGGTCACTGACATAAATGTGCAGCTGATCTGGAAGCCATGGGCTTCTGCAGTGCTCATGGCTGAGAGGCTCAGAAGGGACACAGAGAACCTGGGGGCCATCACAATGCTCACAGGCTGGGGAGGCTGCCTGTCATGACAGCCAGGTGGGGAAAGCTCATGCAGAGTCATTTCCAAGTGGTACTGGTATCTGAGCACTGTGTTAGGGATGAGGCTGACATGTGAGGCTGCCCAACACGCAGAACAAAGCCAAAGAAAATCCCGTCTCCAGAGAAAGAAATGACACCAATCCATGGAAAAACAGAATGGTCCTTCACAGGTTTTGGAACAGAGACCAAACACAGCAGTTTGGTCAGAGGCAATGACACAATCATCAAAAAGCAACGTGGCTCCCGGTGCAGAGAACAGCCGTGACCTGGACTCACATTCCACAGCCACCACCCCAAAAGGGACAGAGCACTCCAGAATCCACACTGCAT
Organism: Florisuga fusca; assembly: GCA_038090715.1. Classification (NCBI taxonomy): domain Eukaryota; kingdom Metazoa; phylum Chordata; class Aves; order Apodiformes; family Trochilidae; genus Florisuga; species Florisuga fusca. The sequence continues at coordinate 19,320,890 of JAAWXA010000018.1, read as the reverse complement.
TTGCTGTGGAGCAGAATATCTCCCACTGCAGAATTAAGCAGAAGGAAACGAGAACAACTTGTAATTAATTGCCAGTGGCCAAGTAAGTCCAGAAAGGCAAACAAGACTTAGGGTGAATTTGAAGAATGATACAACTAGATGGAGCAGAACGTCCCGGGTCATCACCAGGCTACCTTTCCACATAGAAATAATCATACCTGGGCTTGCCATGATTAAACCACCTTTTATACAAAACCCTTCAGGAAACACTCACTGCAGGAATCCCCCTTCCCTGAAACCATCCACATTTATCCAGGTTCAGAACAGAGCAGGTACCATGCTGGCACATGGCACCATGTCTTGGGGCACCCAGGTGGCCAAGGTGGTTATGAGGATGCTGCCACTGTGCAGACAGCCCCTCCCAAGGGAGCTGAGTGCAGCCCCCATCCCATCCCATCGATCTGGGAAGAGAGGGCAGCAGGGGGAGAGGGGATGTGGGGCCGGCTGGGGCACCTGGGGAAAGCAGCTCTGCAGAGGGAAAAGGCCTAAAGTGTGGGGGAAAGGGGCTGAGCAGCAGCACCTGGAGCACAAATCCCTAACAGAAGAAATTCCTGTTTTGCATCCAACTCCTGTGCAGGCAGTGAAGCTGATTTTATGACTTATTTATTTATTTTGTCTTTGATGAACAGAAGGTTAATATAAGAACAACTCCTTGGCAAACCTTTAAGGGTAATTCAAGCGACACTGATGTGAATCAATGTTCCCTTTGTGAACGCATTACTTGGCAGAAACTGGCTTTTTTGTAACCCCCTTAAACCTAGCTGGCAAAACAAAAAGAGAAAAAAAAAATATCGTCCTTCAAACAAAAGGATGAGGTGAAAATAAAGAGAGAGTCGACTGCACTTTATTCTCTTTCATAGAAGCAAATGGATTTGGTGCTTTTTATACATTAATCAATCAATATCACTGACTGTACATCAGCGGCACAGCCAAGTTATGAATGACCTTTCTGGCAAAGAGGACACTTTTAATGCTCATAAGACTGCTCATAGCTTAGCAACTTTCCGAATTTATGCCTGCATGATTACCCCTTGGAGGCAGGCGCCCGTTAGCACTGCACTAGATATGACAAGGTTAGTCCTTGCCAATTTGTGCAGAAGAAAGGGAACTGTTGACTGCCTGTGCTTCGCTGGTTCTGTGGCCACAGCCTGGGGAGGGGGTGGACAGGACCACCCCACGCCGGGCACTGAAACCAGCCAGAGACACCCTGTGCAAAAATCTCAGCAAAGAGAAGAAGAGCCCAAACCAGCTTGCCCAAAGGCTGGAAGCCACTGTGGGACCCAGAGCCTTGGCAGCACCTGGTGGGAGCCCCAAGGCAATGGGCATGCAGTGGGGTGGGGGTCCAGGCCCTCCAGGACACCCTCCTGTCATTGCCCCCTGGGCTGGCTGAGCTGGAACTGTTGCTCTGCCTCCCACTGCCAGCAACAACGGGCTGGGGGCAATGGCTTCCAACTCCTCTGATCTTTTTTTTACATAATTTAAAAGAAAACAACAACAACAAAAAAGGATCCAGACCTCAGACGGCCGTGGGGTCACCGCTTCCCTGTGAGCTGTGACCCAGCAGCAGCAGGAGCAGGGTCAGCATTAGGGTACTGCCACGGAACACTCCTCTTTTGCATTTCTGACTTTCCCTCACGTGTGTCCCTAGTCAGCTCCATCAGTTCTCCAGTCAGATCCAATCTCTTGGGTCCACCAGGCCCAGTACCACACTTTTCCTCCTCGCTGCAGCCCCCCATGAACACAAAGGGCAGAAATGAAACAAACTCATCACCTTGCATGTTTCACAACTGTCCCTCTTACCTTGTGAGAAGCATTGTGCTCTCCCACTTGATTTTAATCTTGCCATTCTTTTTTTACTTTTTCCCTCTGAAACTTGCACCATTTGGAGCAGAATTCAACCTGATGGAAGCTTAGCATGCCTCATTTCATATTGATTACCTTTTGGGGCTAGCGGCAGATTTCCTTCCTCGCCCTAGCTCTCAGTCCTTCCTCTATAATGACTCTAATGATGCCCAGCTCTGCAAGGCTTGACACTCTGTGCCTCAGTGAGAGGCACTGCAAACCCCCCCAGCACCTTGCAAACAGCATACCCTTGACATACAGATGCATTTCCCTATTTCTGCCACAAGATTTATCCTGGCGATTCTGGTGAAACCTCTTTTCTTTCATTGCCTTTTACCAGTGCTTTCCCCTTGTACAAGATAGTCCAAACCCCGCCCGAGGCAGGGCAAGGAGAGGTCTGCTAGCTCTGTCTCACCCCCATGCCTGCTCCCCTTCACCCAGCATCCTGGCTGTGACCTCTAACCCCTGCCAGACTGGAACAAAATGAACTCCCAGCAATCCTCCACACCACACACACACCATGCATGCACAAAAGGGGAGGAGAAAAAAAAAGAATAGGGGGAGAAATTGAGTAGGTGATGTGGAAAGGAGAGGTGGCTACACAAGTGAAGTGGAACGGACAGGCACTGTGCACTGCCAGATTGCCTGCCTGCCTGCAAAGGCCAAAATTAATGCCATTGTTTTGCCACAAAGGAGGCAGCAAAGTAGCAGCAGAGGCCAGAGAACAATCCTAAACACCAAGCCCTAATTCACCCTTGATAACAATAAAAAGGAGAATGGGAAAGACCAGAACGCTTCAGCTTAATTGGTAACCAAATGAGAGCACAGTTCCCAGAAAAGGAGCAGAAGCATCTGCGCTGCGTAAATACCAGCAATCAGGGCAGCAGGGAAAAATGCTCACGAGTCACGCTCAGTCCATCCCCACTTTCTGTCCCTTTGAGCCTGGGGTGAGCGAAAGCAGGGGCCCCACAGACACCACTGCAGAAGAAAGATGAGATTTAAGGGATTGGGGTCCAAGGCAGGACCAGCAAGGGCATGAAGTGGGGATGGACGTGGTGCATGGTGCCAGCTTTGGAAACAGCCAGACCAAAGGAAACCTGCATGGGAAAGGAGCTACACATTAGGACACACATGGAAGACAGAGGACAGATAAATCAAAGGTTGTAATTTATTTAATGGAGAGGCCACAGATGAATGCAAAGGCTGAAATGGGGGTATAAAGATGTACCTACACAGAAAAGAAGAAGATTGGGGCACATGCTGTGAAAAGAAATAGCACAGCCTTGACAGGAGCATCCAAATGAAAGTTGGTTCAACGGAGCTGGACAAATACTGCTCCTCTCCATCCTCTAGTCTCTATAGGACTGACAATGAGGATGGAAAAAACACAGATTTGAAGCAAATAAAGACTTTACTTTCTCATACAGTTCCCAATTAGTCTTTAGAAATCATGGCCCCATGAAATCATAGAGGTCAAACCAAAATACATGTCAAGGGCATCAAGATGTGCAAACTTGGAAAAGCAAAATGACTATTTGGAAGAAAGAGCAATCCTTTTGCTTAAGGGTCTGAACTAAATTTTAGTGGGACTAAAGATGAGACCTTTATTTGAGGTAGGTCATAATTTGTTTACTAGTCCCCAGATTTCCTTCTGAAGGTAGAGCAAGACATTGGTGTTGGGAGACACATTATTAAACATTCTCAAGTTTTCTGTGGAAAAATAAATGTGCACGGCAGCTCCTTCTTAGGCAGTTCTGAGGCCTCTAATGTCATCACTGGAGGGTCAGTAGATCTTCCAGAAGGAAAAGGAAGACAGTCAGTTTGAGAACATAGGCAAACACAGGACTGCTAGCAAGCACACAGGAAAGCTTTCTCCTGATGTGCACATTGAAGTACATTTTGGCAGTGAAAATGCTGGAGTAGATCAGGCCAGGGGTTACTTCTAGCCCTGTGCCAGCTGCTGTAAAACCTCCTTCCACAAATCATCCCACTGATAATGCATGCAACCTCATTTTGCCTATGGCTCTTAAAGAAAAACAAAATCAATTTCAGAAACCAAGCTCTGTATCTCTTGCAATTAAGTCTATAATCCTAACAAATGACCTGCAGGATGAGAATACTTTCCATTTTCATAATGTCTCCTCTCAGCAAAGATCTCAAAGCACTTGTTCCTTTAGGTCAGTCACTTTGCTTCTCCAGCCCTGCCAGGTAGATAAAGATCATTGAACATGTGCTCCTGCAGCAGAATGAAGAATGAGAGGATCAGGACAGGGAAAAGACAGAAACAAACAGGAATGTACTGATGCTTTTGCAGGGATATTCCCTGAAGGCAGGAAAGGTGCACGACATTCTCTTCCAGTGCTCAGTGTGATGCTGCAGACATGCATCAGCTTTTACAAACAAATGCATCTCTTGCACAAGGCAATGAAGCCTGTGCTGCAAACCAAAATCAGCATGTCCAGTGGCAACAAGGCTCAAATTCACCTTCCAAAAGGGGTGGCATGTCAGTGTGCCGATGTCATGGGTCTGAGTGTGCAAGATCTGGACAAGCTCCGCCATGCTTGCTCTCTCTCCTTGGAAACGCATTGGCTGACCTGGTGTGAGAAAGCCAGCTCTGGTGGCAGCAAGAGGTGGTATTATTGTGAGTAACCTCCTTGCAGGTTTGGCACTTGGAAGGACAGTTTTCTGTCTCAGAAGACCTGTAGGAAAGACCATGAGAAGGAACTCTACGTGTCCTTGCCTAGGAACAAAAAGCCTGTGCCCAGTTGAACACAACTGAACTTTTCTTTCTGCCACTGTCCCCACCTAATGTGTTATTGCACAAATTAGCAGCAAAGAAGGTATCAAGGTATCATCAATTCTTCATGCTGGAGCTCCAGCACCTTTCAGCTCAGGTCAACAGCAGAACAGGAAGAGACTCTGAGCTAATAAGCCAGCAAAAGAATGCAAGTGAGGCAACTCTATGAACTCATCAACCTGTTAACACAGAAGTAGGCATAGCTCATTTCAGATACATTTAATTTGAAGCACAGTAGTGCAGAGAAAACAGCAGTGTGGCAATGGCTAGAACAGCTAAACCTGCAGGACAGATAGTGAAGATGAACTGCTACCACACAATGCTATGGAGAGATGAACATCACAGATGAGGGTTGATGGCAGAGGAACAGTCACTGGAGCATGTGAGTCTAAGTTCTTGGAAGCTTTCCTTTCCTTCTGACCATCAGAAAGCCAAAGCAGGGGTTCAGTCAGACATGGCACCTGAGCAAGTGTGAAGTTTGGAGAGGAGCAGCACGGGTAGGCTGATGAGACTTTACACGAGCTGAATTTGCCACTAATGTGAATCCTGAGTCATTCACAGTGACATCTAACACCTTTTCCAAACACATCTGGGGACAGGGCTGCAGGATCTACTGCTGTTCAGCCTACAATGTCTTCAAGGCTTTACTGATTCACCCTACAAAGGAGAGCCCTTCAGCCTTGGGTTTAGCCTGCACCAACACAACCACCTTAAGTCCCCAAGAGAAGAGTTCCCTATTCTAAAACTGAAAGGGAGAGAGGGGAAAAGAGGAAAGGGAAAGAGAAGGTACAGCTGGCATCAGCAGAAGAGCTTTTGGTAACCACACTCAATACCAAGGGCACAACCACAGAGACAGGGACACAATTCTTATGTCGCAGAGGACACAGCAGCTGCGTGAGCTCAGGATGCTGCACACTGACAGACTGGTTCCAGTCTGGACAGAGTTTGTTTTCATGGGAAGAAAAAAAATTTAACACAAGAGGGACCAGGACCTTCCCAGCATTTTACTGCAGCATCTGGTGATGTTTTCCCCTTTCCCTTGCTTAAGTGGAAAGGGCTTTAAGATGCAGCAGAACAAGAAAAACATTCTGGAACAAGTCAGCCATCAGAGCTTCCTCTCTTTCTGCTTAATGAAAGCCATGAGCTCTCAGTGACAAGTGTCTGCTGGAGCTAGATGGTAGTTTATGAGATTCCTGCCACGTTTCAGTGATATTACAGCATGCCTCTGGTCTGCCTTCCCCAGCCCAGCTATCTAACCACTTCCTTCCCACCAGGCGCCTCCCATTAGAGTTTCATTAAGCAAATGCTTGGGGGTTTGTGTAGATTTCTGTCAGCCCCCCACTTTACCAGGGGCACATGAAAAGAAGTAATGATAAACTTTAATAAAAACAAAATTAAAATTATTAAACCTTTCATATCCTTTGGAGATTATCTATTCACTGCTGGCTGGCCAAAAGAGAGCTAGGGCACAACTGCTTTTTACTTTAAATTTAAAACCAACACAAAAAAATAAATACCAAAGGAAATCTGACTCTGCCAGATATTAAACGGGAAGCAACTTTATCCCCACATTCTGCAATGCCAGACCTCAGCAATCCCATGGTGTCCCATAAGCACAAAGACACCAAGATGCTAGGACAGGAACAGCATTCTCCAAAATCTGGGTGAGGGAAAGGATGCAAAGAGAAACAGTTGAAAGTTATGGTACAGGATAATACTGGTCGAGAGAAGTCTCCTTATGCAGACTTAACAGTCCCCTAAAGGGACTGACTTGAATGCATGTGGCTCTCCTCATGTCTTCAGAACTTCCAAAGCAGGTGACTGTCCACAGCAACCCTGACCCACAGCTGCCAGAACTACATTGTTTGATTTTGATAACTACCAAAGCAACATGAAACTAAAGCAGAACCCAAAGTTTCCACCAGCCTCTCTGTCCAGCCACAAAGGAGAGAGCTTCCCATCTGCCTGGCCTCTGGAACATCCAGGAGACCATGTGCAGAAATACTCTGGCTCCCACCAGGAACTTGCTGGAAAAGTAAAATGTCCTTAAGCCATTCAATCCACAAAAAAATGAGAAAATTCCAAGGTTCGGCAGAACATCAAAGGGGAGAGCAACAAGCTGTCCTGCTTTAAATAAACACACATGACATGAGATCTCAGAAAACAATATGATAATCCTGCATGTGGGGGTATTTGATGGGGTTGGCACAGAGATCAGAAATGCTGCAGTCAAGGGGAACTGCAGGTTTAATCAGCTTAACATACACATCACCAAGAGCTGTTTTCCTCCATGCTGCTATTTCATGTATGTTATTGCACCATGGGTCAATGTTTTCTCAAAACAGGACGAGTTTGTCTTACTCCCCATGTCTGAAAATGAGATGACAGAAATGGATTTCCTCTTCAGAAAACAAAGCTTCTGCCCACCCCCCATGGCATGATCCAACCCTGGCAGAGGGCTGGGTGTTGATGACCAATGAGGCACCCACGGCCCCCCCCTTGTGAGGACTGAGCACTTTCACAACTCATATTCCAATGATTCAATGATTTGGTTGGATTTGCATGCAACACTGCAGAAACAAAGACTGAGCAGGCTGCTGCCTTCAGGGGGTTACAGACCATGTATGGGGGGGGAGGCAGAGGGGGGAGGAAGACAATATTGGGTTGCAGGGAGCGAGGGAGAGGCAAAAAGCCTGTGAGAAGCTAATGAAGCTGGGCAGCATTTGATGTTTGCACACAGGAGCTCAGATTGTCATTTGGGTTGGCAGATTATTAAATGTGTCAATCAAGGGCAGGCCTGGAAATGGCAAGGGGATGCATGTGAAATGAGGTTAGTGGCTAACACCAGAGGAAAGAACCTTGTTTTGAGGACTGGCAGCAGCACAAGACCAGGGAAGCTCCTCCAGCAGCAAGAGGCAAGGGGTAGTGGGAGCAGATGCTAAGGAGAACATCATTTGTAACCCCTGCTTGCACCAGGTGGGAAATTTTACACCAAATCCCTCACCTCACATATTGCTCTTCCCCAGCCTTCTGCAAGAGCCACACATTCCAGCCAGATAAATCTGATTGTCACCTGCTGGCACTGCACAAGTGATCTGCCTTGGGAAGTTTTTAGTCATTTTATGCAATTAAGTCTCACAGAAAAGCAGAGAGGCTTACAAAAGCAAGCTGATCATTCCTCTCTGAAACCCTCCATTACCTCTAGCAGGTGTAGGAGAGCATCACACGTGTTTCTCCGGCTTCAGCAATGACCACATTTGCTTTAATTGAGACCAAGTAGGAGACATCACATCCTAATAAATTTGAGTTATTTCAAGCAGGGAGCAATATCATTTGGAATTACCCATTTTAATTTCAAAAGTTTTAAAGTTCCACTGGTAGTGTGGAGCCTGCTCCAAAGTAGTCTTACATCCCTGTTATAACAAATTACATTAACAATTACTCCACGCTTGATGACTACGACTGAGAAACACCTTGCATGGTTGCCCACTCTTCAAAGTAGAAAAAGAACAGAACAGTTCCTGCACAGATTTCTGTTTGTTACAGATCCCATTCCTCTTTCTCCACTGTTTGTTTCACTTCATTTTACAGATGGGCTGTAATACAGAATACAGTCACAAGGTAAGGGGGGAACTGGAGAGCCTGGAGAGGAGAGAGGGGAACTGGAAGAAGGCAACACAATCTGCAGGACTTCCAAGTCACAAATTTAAACTGACAAGTGGTGGCTGACATCAAGGCTTCATTCTGCTAAATAGAAACTTTTTGCCTAAATCCTTTTCTGACTGAAAACCAGATCCTGAGTGTTTCACAAGCAAGTATGCACCCGATCACAGGGAACTCGCTTCCATTCCCAGTTGCCATCACCTCTCCCCTGATGGCGATGCCTTCACATGCCTGGTGCAGCTACAGAACTGCTTTCAAGAGAGAGGAACATTAGCAAAGTGTTTCATATGACTCAGAGTGAAAACAGAGGTGAAAGCACCATATGAGCATCCAGCTGTCTGCAAGCACCAGAGGCAGAGCCAAGCTGAGTTTGGTAACTTCTATTTTTAAACCATGTGGGGTTTTCTCATCTGGCAACTGCTCCAGCTATACCTCAGCCCTGTTTACATACTTGGTTTCATTAAAAATTCACATCCTGATTTCATCCTACAGTCTGCAGCCCTTCAGAAGGTCAAATACTGAAATACAAGGAAGATGTGGATGGACAGTGCACCCACCTCTGCCTGGGGCACAGAGGGAGGGAAAGCAGAAGCCATGGGGTATCCCTGGGAAGCTCACGGAACCAGCAGCTTTTGGGGGTTTAGCAGAGCAGAACTTTTCAGTAAAGATATTCCTCTAAATAATGGTAATCAACCTGCCTGGAGCAGGGAGAGCAGCCAGTCCCTTGCTGTCTGCTGGCAGAGCAAGCAGCACGGATGCTCCCATGTGGCTGGGCAGGGGACAGCCCTTTCAGCTCTGCTGCCTGAACAAAGGGGCTTTTGACTGCCCTTGTCTGAGTACAGCAACAGCTTCCAGAGAGCCTTCCCTCACTCTTCACACGCGAGGCCCCAACAATGACCTTGTGTGTTGGAAGAAGATGGCTGCTACCAATTTGGCTGAAACAATATGTCCACCATCAGGGAATGGTTCTCCATGCTGCAGTGGAGTCTGTAGCATCCCCTTGTGGCAAGGGTCCAGCAAAATAATTCTTCAGAATCTATGAGTGATTTTGAAGAATGACTCTGGCTGACTTAGCCTGCTCCTAGGTCCAGCTTGCTGCAAGCTCCAAGAACTTCTCCTGACTTGAGGAGCATGGAAGACCCTGACACATGCAGCTGCATGAAGCCACAGCCCCAGACTGGGGATGCCCGGGACTTGGGTGCAGGTGAGGAGCGTGGACACTGGATGACACCTCATGAACTTCCATCCTACACAGTGGGATGAGCGAGCAACCCCCCTCCCACAGGAAGACAGCTATGGAAAGGGAGAAAAGAAGACAGAAACCAGGAAGAGACATTAATGATAAGAAGCATTTGCCTAAGGAGAAATAGGCTCAGCAGCCGGGCCTGTAACAAAACCAAACCTTATGTGGTGCCACAGGGCAAGCAGGGGACTGCACCATCCCATGCAACATGAGCTGAAGACAAAGCCACCATCCCACTCCTGACTGGCTACATGACCAGCTATGAAATGGTCTGCTGTGCTGAAAATTTGGTGCAGGTTGTTTCTATCTCTTATTTCTATCATTATCTAATGAGTCGTAAGTGCATCCATCCCTACATCTTGAGAACGTTTTGTTTTTTATTATGGGTTTGCTTTTTATTTTTTTTTTTCTTTTCTAAGCCTCCATCATTAAAAATCAATTAGCTTATGGGTAATGTTATACAGATGCTTCTGCAGCAAGGGGCTGACATCTGCAGTGGCAGCAGCCCAAATACTACAGCAATAGATGTCCAAAAATACCCCAGAGAGGAAAACAAGCCCCCACCCCTAAAGCTGTACTCTTTCTGATCAACAAACAGCTGAATGTCCAGCCTGGGCCCGGTTCCCTGTCTCCTGCATAATTAGAACACTTCTCAGAGCAAGCAGAAAAGTTTAATTGTCTTTAATTTTCCAGTTCAAGGAGGACTGGGTTTCTTCCCTGATGTCCGTGTACTTTCCCTGCCAATGACTCCATCATCCCTTTACTGGAAGCTGAGTGAAGCTTCTAAAGCTCTCTCCCATAAAAGACACAAAAGTTTCAGTGAGGGCTGTGCTGCTGGCACTGGCAGAGACAAAGGTCCTTGTGTCTACAAGGCTGTTGCTGATGCTGCTGCATGTGTTTTCTGTGGGGCTAGGAGGGAATGAGTTGCAACTAATGTGCAATCAAGAACCATCACAATTACAAATGTAAATGAACAGGCAATTGGCACTGACCTTTGTAGATTGTTAGAGGACTAATTAAGGTATGATCAGACAGCTCTCTTCCAACAGACTGAGATGCATCTCTACAAGCAAATATCTACACGCCACCTCAGAGACAGCAATGCCTTTTCCTACATGCCTGCACACACCAGTAAGAACCCGCAGGCAGACACGTTTACCCCAGCACCTGACCCCTGCCACAGAATGGGAAGGGGAGGAAGGCAACTCCACAGGCAACCCCACCCGCTGGGTCTGCCCCCTCCTGCCTGACACAAGGCTGAGCAACCAGAAGCTTGATGGGATGAGGAGACTGGCACACACTGGATGAACTTAGGCAAAGAGAAAGAGCTATAAAGAATCTTTCAGCATTTGTAGCAAAGCCACCAAGACTCCAGCAGCTGGAGCAATGGTGGCTGCCACACACCAGCCCCTTGCCTTGGGTAAGGGCTGGCTCAGTGCTCTGCCCTGGAAGCAGCAGTAGCCAGCTGGACCCCACTGTCCCCTGGGAAGGTGGGACCCCTAACAAGGCAATCCCTCGTGCCTGCTTGCTCTTGGAGGCAGCACTCCAGACCAAAGAGCAAGAGGAAGGATGATGTTCCACAACAGTGCTGGGGCAAACCAGTAGCTGGCCAGTCAGAGCAGCAGGAACAGAACAGCACAGGCAGGGGTGGATTTCTGCCAGCCCAGCCCTGAGCACGGATTCCACAGGCACTCATCAAGGCTCTGCTCACGGCCTCGGCCTTGTTCTTGTCCTTGCCCAACTGGTTTTGAGCATCTCTCAGAACAGGGGCTCCACAACCGCCCCCTGGGCAGCTGGTCCAGCGCTGGGCCACCCTCATGGAGAGGAGATGTGCTGAAGGGAGAACAGCTGTGAGGACTGAAATGCTTTAAGAGTCCTCACAGAATGGGACCCACTATCACAAGCTGATACTGTCTTTGTAGGAAAACCAAACGGATAACAAATACAATTAACGAGAAGGGAAGAACCACAGTGATGATTACCAGAGAGTAACAGCAGCACCAAAACAAACCCCTGCAACTTGTAAAGCAGCAACCAGCAAAAAAGTCATGTCCCTCTGGGCCCCTGCCAGTGGGGGGCAAAGCCCCTTCTGCTCAACGTGTCTGAAACCCAGGGAAGACTTCCTGGTGCTATCCCTTAGCACCAGGGAATGGTGTAGAAGGCAGCGAGAAAATTCTGCATCACACTCAGAAAGAAAACAACAACAAAACCCAAAGGGGGATCCAGCAGAGACACCACAGCCTGGTGCAGGAGGAGGAAAGGCAGAGAGCCAGCAGAACAGCCCTGCCAAGGCTGGCAGCACCACACTGCCCTGCCAGCAGAAGCAACAGCCAAAGGCACCCACAAAGCTCAAACCCAAGGGAAAACAAACACATCAGAAGAGTGAATTTAAGCCTAGGTACGTGTGCATTCCTGCTGCATGCCACCAGTGCTCAAAACTACAGAAAAGTAACAACAACCAGCTAAATAATATATTACAGCAGCAGCTGGAAGTTTAGAAATCACAGAAGAGAAGGAAGGATCAGCCCATACAAGCCATTTATGCATGAAGAAATTGCACTGAATAAATCAAAGTCAAGAAACAAATCATTGTTGTGCCCTGCAAGAGGTCAACCCTGCCACTGCCAGGACCACCCCAAGGTGCTGTGCCATGCCCCCTGCCTGCCCAGATGCTCAGGAGCAGAGGCACCAGCCAGGCACCCCCTGGCATCCCCACATGCCTTCCCTTGGGACATGTCCTCAGCCCAGCCACTGGCTTCTGTGGCATCTCAGGTCATCTCAGCATCTCAGTCAAAGCAGCCTGCAAAGCAGACCAGAAGTTCCCTCCCCCTTTTTGCATTCTGGAAAGTCTTAGTCTTACTTGTATTTTTAATCTTTAAAATAAAATATGAGAAAGTCTTAGTACTTTGTTTGCTGTTAGTTTTTGTTGAAGAACCAACAAGCTTAAAATGAAGTTATCTCAAGCTATTTGAAAAAGTAAAAAAAATCAAAATGTCCTTTCAGCAACTTGTCAAGCATTTTAGTTAAAATAAAAAAATTACATTTTTAAAAATGGTCAACAAATCCTTTTCCCTGTCAGCTCGTCCGATTCTGCATGCTCAGCACCTGCCATGTCATAATCTGAGCGGAGGTACAGGGAAAGATAAGGCTTCTGAAATAAAAGACAAAGTAAACAAAATTTCTAAAGTAAACAAACACTTCAAGACTGCTCTGTGTATCACAAAAGGGCACAGATGGCTTTTCCTCTATGGTTCATTTTTCTCTTAAGAAAATTCACAAGCCATACAACACTGGCCAATGTATACGTTTGAGATGTGAATGTTTTCTGCAGCACAGTGTGGCAGAGAGGCAGCAGGGCTGTAAGAGCTGCTGTCCCCTCTGGGGTGCTGCAGACCCACAGCACGCTCACACTGTCACCCTGACCTTTGGGGAAGCACAGTCCATGCCCTCGACTCCACTGGGCCGCTGAGTTCACAGCTCGGTCACTCTTTTCCATGAGGCTGAATTTAACTCTTAACAAAAAAATCTCCCGTTTGGGTTTTCAGGTATTGTGCAAGATCTTTGTTACTAACACGTGTAATAGCAGAGTGATACAGGTCTTAACTAAAGAGGCATTTCTAAGACCCCCACAAACTCTCCCCCAGCTGGTGCTGCTCTCCTTTCACAATGCCTTTAAGCTAAGATCATTTTACTTGTCTCTTACATGCATTATCTGCAGCATGCCAGCTCTTCAGAGCACCCTGCTCTAAGACTGGCTATTTCAACAGCAGCCAAGGAGGAAAGTCCTGGCTGAAGCTGAGATGAGAGCTGAGAAGGCTTTCCTGGCATCCCTCCAGCTCCAGCACATCCCTGACAGTACACGTACAGCTGACTGGAGTGAGCTGTCCCCCCTTCTCCCTCCAAAGAGGAGGACTTTATGAGATCTTGCTTTTTCCTAACATAAAAACTTCTTAGAATTTTAAATGATTAAACAATTTCTGTTTTGCCCAGTGCAACTGCCCCCTTTAAGGCCCATTTTATCTTGCTAGACTCACAGCTGCAGACCCTGTCCTATTACCTGTCCTTTCTGTGTGTGCAAACGTTCCAGTCCAAGCCCTTCACTTTGTCCACCTTGTCAAGAGGAGGCATGGAAAACAAACACACTCACCCCTTCTCCGGCCCACCTCCCCACCCAATCTAATGTGGCTGAAATACTACAAACCAACAAACAAGCTGGGGCAGGTTCACACAGGTGCTCAGGACATCACTCTACTCACATTGCAAAATGTGTAAGTACAGTACAGTAGTTTGTTAGAGATGCCAAAACCTGACCATACCGCTGCCACGATATTCCACTGTTTAAGGCCCTAAACTGGAACATAGATAAACACTTCTACCTGTCAAACTTGCATTTAGCCTCACTTACAAGTCTGAAAAGAAGCATGTGTGTCTTTGGTGCTTCAGAGCCACCACCCCAAGCCCCCTGGCACAGATTTTTGCTGGATGCTACAGGTACAACACAGGTCTTGTCCTACCTCGTAGCAGGTGGGACTTCCCTATTGTCTTACTGATAAGCAGTAAGTGTCACCCCCACGGCAGGGCAGGGAAAGTCACCGAGCTTGGCACAGAACTGCAGAGAGGGTCTGATGCTGCCAGGCAAACCCAGTGGAGCCAAGAGCCCCGATGCTGCTCATGCAAAAGCAGCAGCACTCACCAGCCTCAGCAGCTGGACACTTGCGGATGGTGAAGATCTGTCCCAGGTCCTCCTCTTCTTCAGGGAGCCCTTTCTGGAGCCGCTGCAGCTTGCGTAGGCTTTCACTCCGCTGGTGTTTCATGGAGCGCACGTGCTGGATCAGGTTCAGCTTGGCCTTGGTGGAGTAGTTACAGAGGACACAGTGATAATAGCAGCTTTCACCCTCAACCCCGCTCTCATGATGCTGAAGGTGCTGTGAAGAACAAAGGAGAGAGATATGAATTTCCTGTCTCATCTCCGGTCTCCCTGGGTTAGTCCACCGTAAATTGCTAAAAGCCACCTGGGAATTAAGTAAGAAACCACATTTTGACAAAGACACAGCAAGCTCAAGCCTGCTTATTCTCAAGGTAACATGCACTATCCTGCTTAGAAGAAAGAAAAACGTAATAGGCTGAAACAAACACAGAAGCAAAAATCGAGATAGGGAAGATCATCTCCAGTGAAAGAAAATACCAGATCCAACATTAACAACTACTCACGACCTACGCACGGCAAATTTGTTCACATGCAAAGCTTATCCTGGGAGGAGATCCAACTACATGTCAAACAGATAAAATTAAATTTGATAAATTCTCATTGAAAACTAAGAAGAATAAACCCAAAGCAATCCTAGAACACAATGAACTCATTAGATTGAGAAGTCCTGGAAACTGTGTATGGAAGTGGAGTGCAGAGCGTGTGCCACCCTATCCATCACCCAGTGCCCTGCTCCTGGCACCTGCTTTCTACTGCCTTGGATCTGCAAGACGGCAGCAGCTTGGCCTGGAAGATGGTTGTGACAGTGACCCAGACTGGAAAGCCAGTGTTGAGCAGGCAGCTGAGTATCACAATAATTGAGTACTTGGAAAACAACAAAAAAACCCCCTTGTCACCTTCTGGAGCTGAGCTATCGCAGCCAATACAGCTAATTTCAGAGTATTATACCTTGATTATGTGACAAAATCTATCAATCATCTGGCACAGAGGCCCAGGACGCTAGGGAAATAAAAAGCTATTTTATGTCATGGATCCCAAGGATGCAGCAATTAGTTCCTAAAAGCAGAGAGAGCTGCTTCCAGCCCTGCCCTTCACTGGGTTTGGGCAGCTGCAGGGCTGAGATCTCACAGTGACCCTCCCCATTCCCAGAGCACAGGCTTATCACAAGTTGAGGAAAAACTGATACCGAAGTCAAATGGCACAAAAGACTCCTCAGTGAAGGCCATTCCACCACCCAGCAACATTTCAGCTAAGCAATAATCCCTGCCAGCTCCTACCATCCAACCTCAAGACCTCCTTTTGTCTTCTGGAACATCTCATGGAACTCTTCCCTCACCATGTATTTCACCCAAGGCACATAAGTAAGGTGGATCTGGATGTGATATCAAGATTTGTCAATCAAAAATATTGCCTACGTGCAGCCAGGACCTTCTGGTAAAAATCCTGATGTGTATTATCTCAGTTACAGCTAAGATAAGATTAAAGACATATTACCCAGCGCTGTGTGCTTAGCTAACACAGAGGAAGGAGAGCCCTCTGAGTCTAGGAATGATTAAAAATAGGATAGGAGCTGATGCTGAGGCTTCTGATTGGAAGAGCGAGGGAAGAGAAGAAATGTATTCTAGATCTGGCTAATTAGACTCGCCTCTTTTGGGATCACAATGTATTTAATTAAATTCACTATAATATTCAAAGAATCCACCGGGGCACTAATCCCACTGGTGCCCTCAAAAGATTTTTTTGCTGTTTTCCCTCATAAGAACTTCTTCCTCTCATTTCTATTGTTTGCATGTATTACCATCTTCCTGAGCCAGAAAAAGAGAAATGGCTAAAGGCACAGAGAGCCAAGGTGAGTGACCCAGCTACAAGAGCCAGGTGACCAGCTGGTGTGGCCCAGCCTGCCCAGCCCTGCTCTGCCCTGCTGCCACCCGAGCTCCCAGCAGCTCATCTCGCTGCAAGCTGGGGTCTCGCTCCAGAAGCCACAAGGCAAGAACCTTCTCTTGTCAGCTGAGGGGATGCCAGGGAACCCCTGTGCTACAAACACTGTCCTCAAGCTCTGGAAATACCAACGGGCTCAGCAGCAGCTTCTGCGAGAAGGCAGAGGAAACCCCTAGTGAGCAATTAAGAGAAAAATCTGGTCACAGGTTCAAGGAAATATTAGGGACATGGTCTCTGTGGGAACCAGAGGCATGGCCTGTACTGCTCTCATTTAAAAGGGAATTTTAGGAAAGCACTTGTTTTAAACAGTTTAATAAATGTGCCTTATTTTCTGCTCTTCTTTTGCTCCCGCACCATGTGAGGCATGCCCAAATAACCCTCCTGCTTGGGTCAGCTTCTCCCTGCCTGTCATGCTGGAGAAGTCAAGCCCTGAGGGTGCCACCACCACTAGCACATCCATCCTGGACACAGCCTGTCTCTGATCCACATCAGTCTTCCAAAAGGGGAAAGGAGCAGCTCAGAATAAAACAACACAACTGACAAGTAACTACAAGCTGCGAGTTGCTGGAAGCGATGAAACACTGGACAAGCACGTGTAGTTATTGTCCATCACACTGTTAAACTTCTCCTTGTGAGAATTTATTTGTACCACAGAAAAAACCCTCAAAATATTAAACCAGAACCTTGTTAGAAGACAAATCAACTTGAAAATCAAAAGGAATATATTGTTACTAGGAAAACCAACCAGCTTCTGTCAGTGAACATTGATTTCTTCAAGACTGGGGGGGGGGAGTTCACCCCCTCCCTCTCAACGATAGGAAACTTCCAACATCTGGTTCTTCATGCATGGCATGCAAAATATTGATCAGGTTTAGTCAAAGCTCCACTTTAAATCAGAAACAGACAGAGGAACACTCTGATGGAAACCATACGGTGCTCGAGCACAGCTTCCCCGGGGGACCTGGGCTGTTCCTGTACGTACATGAGCCACAGCACAGCACCATGCTGCTCACAACACCTATTCCTACAGGCAGCTCACACCAAATCCAGCCCACCTTCCCTCTGGGAAGCCCTTGGGTCTCCAGGCAAAGCCCTGTCTCTGTGCCACAGCAAAGAGCACAGAGGATCCCACACAGAGACTTGCTCTCCTGCATTAGGGAAAGGCTAACTTGGGGTGACTTTTTCAAAAGATATTAAATCTACATCCGCTCAAAACCTCTCCTGTATTAAGTTTATGACAGACACCCTGTAAAGAGCCTGATTCCCACAGTAACATGAACAGAGAACCCTCCCTATAGCACTCTGCTGCCAGAGGCACTATGTTATTTTCCAGGCCGTACTTGCTATGCCTAGTGGGTCAGACACTGTTCTGGGTGATATCTGAACTGTAACCCCAGCTCACTAGGGAGATGCAATCACCCCTTTGAACTGTCTTGTGCTTTTGATATTTATTATTCATGAGAAAAAGGCTCAATTTCTATGCAATCTTAACTTCATCTTGTGTAATGCTTCCCCTTTGGAAGGCCCTAAAGCTGCACAGGATAAACTCACTCTTACAACAGCGGGAATCACAAAACCCCTTGGTCTGCAAGCTTTGAGGCCAATCATCACTGCAAGTGGTGAGGTCCCACCTCCACCCTCAGGAAGTCCTGAAGCTACAAAAAGCAGCAGAACATGGGAGAAAGCTCTCTGCAGGTTCAAGGATGGTCGCTTCTGCAGACCTCAAATGACAGCAAAGAGTAGAAAGAAACTCCAAGTTTGCCTCCAAGAAGCAGCAGCTTGTGCTCTCCTGCTCCCCTCCCTGTTGCACAAGGGCTTCCTGCACAGGTCAAGGAATCTGTAGGTAGGGAAAGTGGGTGAAATAAGTCCTGGGGCCAAACCCCCCAAAATCCCAAATAATGGGAAAATAATCTCATGAACTTCAAGCAACAAGCAGAGAACTAACACCAACAAAACCGAAGATCCTTCCTCACCCCAAGCCAGCTGACAGGACCACCAGCCACAGCAGTCACCTGGATCCAACACCAAAATCTGTCCCAGAGCACTGGTGGGGACAGCCAAAGCCAGCCCACCACCCTCTTGTTCACATAAACATCCTCCAGCTTACCAGCTCCCTTTGCTCAGTACGGCCATTTGGTGGTGTGGATAAGTCATAAACCATCTGGAGAAATCTCGTCCAAATCACTTCTGACCACTTTCTCCAGTTGGCTCTCACATTACAGGACAACCCTGCAGCAACGTCAGAGGATGCTGAACCACCAGAAGGTGCTTTGAGAAACACTCCACTGAAGTTATCACTGTTGAACATCTTTGCAGGAGTTTTTTTTTCCATACATAGCATTCTTATCACTGAACTCAGCATAATGTCTCTTCAGTTAGAATGGGTACATTTAGTAGTGATTTAAAAGAACTGGAAAATGCAGATGAGGAAGATAGAGCAAAAAATTTTCTGGAGGGTTACAGAAGCTGTGGGAAGGAGCACCATCATAGACTTGCACCACTCTTACTTCTAGCTGTGAGCATCTACATCTGACCAGCACCAGCAATGGGACCCAAAGCCAGCAGGACCCCTGTTCAGCCCATGGTGCTGGCCAGCAAACCAGGGGAGCACCACTGAGGTTACACAGGATTTCAAACCACAGAAGGTTAACTGTGAAAGCCACCAGCAGCTCACCCTCCTGTGCTCATGAGGAGGTGTTAGAGATATACCAAGGCTGATGAGCACATCTTCAGTGCAGAAGGATGACCAGGGACTGACTCTTCCTCAGGGTGAAGTCAGGCATGGGTAACTAGTAAAAGGCTTGGTGGAAACATTTCACTGCCAGCGAGAAGTGTGCCTGGGACAATGCACTCCTGGGGAATTACACGAGACAGGACTCTACACCAGAGCTGGAGGGGAGGCTACAGGTTGTCATGGAAAGAGACAAGATCCTGTAGCAGAGCTCAGGAGTCTCATAAGCACCTCCTGGCCCCCACATGCCTCTGATCTGCTGCACAAGATAAATCACATAGTCGTGGAAGAGAAGAATCTGAATTTTTAATGAAAGTCACGTGGATGCAGCTGTCTGATCCTGGTCTGTTCCAAGTACTCCATAAAAGTCAGAGCTGGCCCATCTGTCTTGCTCTCATTTCACACCTGCAGCCCTGGCTGGAATTTCCTGCAGCCGAGGGAGCGGCCACAGCACACAGCAAGAGCTCATGATGGGAAGGGCTGGTGTGTCTGCAGACAACCCCCAGCCCAGAGGTTTTAAAAAGAGGGGAAAAAAAAAATAATCAATTCTCCATACAGCAGGTTCAAAAGATGAACTTATACTCTTTCCTATTCCACCAACATCCTGCAATTGTTTACTGCTTCTGAAGAGATGGTGTTACAAAACCCTTCCCTCCTTCCAGCCTCTCCAGCCCCTTGTGTAACAGCTCCACTGTGCAGTGCCTGGCTCTGCAGCTCACTCTCACATGGCCACAAGTTTTTGCAATGCACCTTGTGGTGGCTCGAATGGCCTCATGGTGACCATCACTCCTCCACTGCCAGCTGGAGCTCCCTCAGTGTCACCCAAGCCCTCTAAAACATCACCACAAGATGAGGACAGGGAGACTTTGGGCAACAAACCTGGATTTTTTTTTTACTTTTTGGTTTCTGATCTTAAGTTTTTCTTCCCAAACGGCTGTAAATACAGCACTCCTCCAGCCAAAGAAGCTGAGATACTTCATGTGATCCTGATCCACACAGACAGGGTGGAAGAACAGCACCAACCACCCCAATTAACAAACCCTCCTGAACCGGTACTTTCCATGCCCTCCAACCCTGCCTCACAGGAAGTGAACATCCTGGTATCATGACAGGACCAAAGCAGGCGTGAGAGCCCTGGGCAGGCAGGTGAGGAGAACTGAGTGTGACCAAGCAGAACTCTGGACCATTGTGCCAGGAGCCCCTGGCTGTGAGGCTGCACAGCAGGAGGGAAGCAACACCAAGGACTTTCCTCAAAAAGCTCAGCAGCAAGAGCCAGGGCAGCCAAGCTGAGACCTGCTGTGACTGGGAAGGCTCAGTGATAATGCAGAAGCACAAAAACTCTGAGCAGCTCCAGGGAACAGCTGTCACACTGCAGACACAGAAGGAGCTGTCCCCATGGGCCACAAACGCTGCCCCCACTGGTCAGAAGGCTAGTGCTTGCCATGCTGAAATGCCTTTGGATTCCCCCATGAATGACCCTAAAAGCCACCCAGCAAAGGGGGCCTTGCTCCACCAGTCCTTGAAGTCTCATTAAAAGCCAAATATTGCTCAGCTTAAAGATGGAGAGCTCAGCATGGATTTTACTGAACGTTAAATCAACCAGCAAGCGTAGCCAGCAAACTCTGTGGCACTTTAACTTTAAATAATGCAATAATTATTGAATTTCCTTTTTATAACCGAAGTGCTGGAATGTAAACAATGGGGCTGTAATTGCAGGAAGGGGGGATCAATAGAGGCAATCGTTTTCAGCCATGTTAATTGTAAATACAATTGCTCCAAGATGTCAGCCTCATTCTTCTCGCTCCCAGAATCATCCTAACGGATGACAGAGTCCAACTTTCCCATTACAGCTGTTCGTTCCTTTAAGAGGTTCTCAATCAGGTCTGATCAATCTGTCAAGATAATGCATGGAGTAAGTAAGACTCTTCCAAACACAAGCTCCCAATCAATAGCCTGGACCTGCTTAATGAGGAGGGGCTAAAGCCCAGAGGGAGGCAACAGTCCCAGCTCCTGCTTGGCTCCGGCAGCAAACTTCTTCATGGGGCCTTGCTGAACCATTCAGCTCTTAACGAGGACATTATTTATGCAGACTATGATGAGCAGCATCCTCACATATTCACAGTCGCCCAGGGTCAGGGGGCAAAAAATTGACAGAGATTAACAGAAAGCAAGATCCAACCAAGGTTGAAATTATATTCACAGCCACCCACCCTGCTTTTAATTGTGAAATAGACCTCAAAGTACTAATTAATCATTTGCTAGAAGAGATCCCCCAGGATGAAAACCTGCGTGGACCACTGAAGGTATCAGAGCATCATCACTAGGATTCCTCCCATGCACTTGAGGAAGAACAAAGCCCGTTGTAAAGCTCGCGCTTGCCCAGCTGTGCTGACCATCTCTTCCAGTTGGAAGAGGCAAAGCATGATGGCCCATCAGCTGGAGGGCTGTGAGGGCATGAAGGCAGCACTCAGAGATGCCTTTGTCCATTGGTATTAACTCTGGGGGCACAGGGGTGTCCCTCGGTACAGCTGCCACCACGCTGCACGCTGACCCAGCAGCCCAGAACGGGAGAAAACAGAAAGGTCTTGCTGGGCTCCTTCCTACAGCCATGAAACTCCTCTCCCACCACTGCATTACAAGAGCTGCAGCCACAACAGATCTCAACTCTCAACCAACTGCAACTTTCAGGAATTTTCCAGATCCCTGAAATCTTCACAGCTCTCCCCAGGGAGCTGCAGGCGTAAGCACTGCTATATGTGGAGCTGAATACAGGAGTGTGTGTATTGATCTTGCTAATTATAGTGATAAAAATAAAGCACAATCGAGAGTACATTTCCTATCAGCTGTTCTGAAAAGTGCTGCCCTCAACCTTGTGTGCTCCTGCTCTGGCCATGGCTCCCGCTGCAGGACCCAGGACAGCCCTTTGGGTCTGCATGGCCACTCCCTGCCACTCACTTGTGCCCCTCTGACAAACACGAACCCAGCAAACTGCAGGTGAAGCACAGCCCCCTGCCACAAATGAGGGACCTGAGAGACACACACTGTGAGCCAAGCTTCACACCATGGTTTCTGCAGAGCAGCACAGCAGGTCTGGTGGTGGTGACGTTCCTCTGCAGCCTTCCAGCTTCACCAAAACCTGAACTGGTGACATTTTGCTACTCAGAAAAATGTACTGCTTTGTCACTTTGTATTTTCCATGGATTTTGTCATCCCTGCAGAAACGTGACAAAAAAAGCTGTACTTTGTTTTTAAAAGCAGTGCATGCAAAGTACTGTGTGGTCAGCAAGAGGATAAAAACAACTCAGCAACGTCACTGAGGAGGAGGTCAGGGCTCCCAGTCTGCTCCTTTCTCAGTGCCAGGGACAGCCAAGAGCCAAGGAATTCAGGGAGCCTTATCTTACCCAGGGTTAGGAAAAAGTGCAAAGAACAGCTGAACATGACGACAAGGCAGTAACCAAAAGCAGGTTCAACCATCCATTACAGCCCCCAGTTGTTTTTCTTTTCCAACATATTTTGTACATATACTTGAAAATAGTAAGTTCAGTGTGAACTGTTAAGCTGTGAACACTCAGGTGAACTGGGGCAGCCTGTGAATATGGAAAAGCACTGGAGAAAAGGCAAATTAGATAATAAAAAAAGGCTAGGGGGAACCTGAAAAGACTGTAGGATAAAAATCTGTTGTCCATATTTTAACTATAAGGTTGTTGAGGGATTGAAAGAGGTTTTCTGTAACACAGAACATGACTTGGACTGTGGGTACAGGTGATGTATTATTTTCTCCAGCAGAGATGATCCATACATTATGCTCCGAGGGATTTGGGAGGCAGCCCTGGGTGCTCAGGGGCACAACACATAACACACGCTGGTCTTGGGTGGGGGATGCCATCTCAGACTTAAAACAACTGCCCAAACCCACCCTGTATGCACAGACCCTGCTACGAGCACTGAAATTAAAATGGCATTTTTCTCTATATTAATTCTTCTGGAAAAGAAATCAGCATGCTCTGAAGGACAAGCCTGAGGACCATTCCTCTGCTGTGGACCCAATGGGACAGAAGGGCCCCACTGCTGCTCCCCACAGGCTGTGCTCCCACAGACACTCCTGCATCAAGGGACCATCATAATAATGCTCTGCAAAACCACGTGGGAAACTGAACCAGCCAAAGAAAACCACACCGAGCTCACGTTATTTAATAAAATACTACACATACAGATTAACTTCCCTTGCCCAGTATTTATTGTTTCATCTATCTCTAGAGAGGGTACAAGCACTATGAAAGACTGAAGATTTCCTTGTTTTCATATAGCTTCTTTATAACTTCCTACTGCAATGTACCACATCGAATCCCAACAGATAACCATACAATAACAACAACAATACACAAGACAATTTTTTAATCCTCTCCATAAATCGAAGAATATCAATATCAGAGAGATGGATGACGACCTCTCCTCAGAGAAACCAACAAAGATGCATTTAGGAAAGACAGGCCATGCTCATCCTTGGTCCGCAGTCCTCACAGAGAAAGATTTCTGAGAAACAACTTCCACTTTCTGCAGTCAACTAGAGGACTCTGTGCAGCCTTGGCCAGTGAAAGTCTAAACTGTCCTCCAGCAGTCCTGCAACACAGAACTGCACACCCCTATACATAAAGCCCTTGGTCCTTCCAAAACTCCAGCTGCTGTGGTGTACTGTGGTACCTCCTCAGCTGTCAGGATCATCAGGATCATCACCAGCCTCTGCTCTGCTCCCTTCTCCAGCACCCCATGCAGCATCAACCTCTGCCCTGACCAAGCTGGGCTTGCAGGGTCAGACCAGGATACAGACAAGCCCTGGAGAAGGCAAAGAACCCTCTGGGGCATGTGAAGTGCTCCAACAAAAGGCAAGCTGGACAGCAGCACTCGGGGGGGAGCTGTGACAAACTGAAGTTGCAGGTGACGCGAGATTTTTCACAAGCAGGTGACACGTGGGGAGGGAGAACGAAAGGAAGGTGCAGTGAATTCATACAACAGAAAGGAAGGAGAAAGAGGAAACAAAATACTCCTTGAGTCTTGAAGGTGAAATGAAAACCAGCAGAGCAAGAGAAGGCAGTGAAGCCCTCCCAGCAGAGCAGCCTGCAGGTGCCAACTGCAGGGCTGGGCACTGAGCTGGGCATCCAAGACTCACCCCTGTGCTGCACCTTCTGTGCATCCGCACACCCAAAACACAAGGAGGGAAGGAGTAGCATCCTGTGAAGGTAAGCTCATTGTCTGTGAAACACACAAACAGAACACAGAGCACCACAGAAATGCCCATGAGAAAATAAGTAATTCTTCATTCAGTGAAAGCTTTGGATTGTATTAGACAAAGCCTGAGGCAATGTAATGAAAGAAGAAGATAAAAAGAAACAGAATAATTATTCATTCACAGAAGGAGGCAAGAATCCTATTGGAAAAATATATATGGAAATACTTATAATTAAAAACTATAATAATGCCTGCACACAAAGGGATGAATTAAAGCTACCCAAAGTCTGATATTTCCTATGTTTAAGATGGCTGTGAGGGCTTCATAAACTGAATGGACACTAAAATGTCCTAAGAATTGTGAATTTAAATTCAGACAATTGCTCCTTGCCCCACACCACTGAGCAACTACCCTGTGAGGAAAGCCACCAAACTCTCAGTGAGGAGAAGCCTTCCAACCACAGCCTCCTTCAAATTAAACTGGAAGATCTCTTTAGTCCTTGAACATGCAATGGTTCGTAGCACATGCTGGTAGGCCTGGTTTCCACCAGTAAGGACACACCAATTACGCATTAAAATTTCCATCAGGAGAACCGTTGGGCTGATGCATTAGATGCACAATCTCCAAGCTGCCCCTTCCCTAGCTGTCAGTCCTGCATATCTAAAACCCAGTGCAATTGTAGGGCACTTCCATAGAGACCTACAAGAGACCAGAACTGCTCTGAATAACAGTTGCGGCTCTTCCCTCCAAGAGGGACTACAAAATATAGATAATATGGAGCTTGTAGAAGTACAACAAAGCAAAGAGAATAAAATCTGAGATTATAAAAGTCTACTCATCAGTGCTCCCATTGTTCAAGTGTATCTGCATCCACTTGTATTTCCTGTATACAGGTACAGAAATTCCTGGGAGAAGCCAAACACTGCAGTTACTTGTATTAGCAATTCTAGATCTGCAGTGTAGTCTGTACAGGCACACACCAGGTAAATTATAAACACTATGAAGGCAGCTCTGGTCAGCATTAAGACGACTTACTGACTACTGCAATTCAGAAATAAAATGGAAGCAGCAAAATCTTTTTTGAGAGCAGTGTCCACTTGTGGCAGAGAAGCGTGAAGAGACAGATTTCTAAATCCTATTTACAAAAGTGTATGTGCAAATCCATTTACTCCAGTAACCCTAAAATTCTCCTTTCTATGATCACGTGGGATTAACTCCTTTGAAAACATACTTGCCTGAGGGGAGCATATGGTATCACGAGGCCAGTAGGCAGGTTTCATGTCTTGATAACCTACTTGCCCAGCCCAGAGTCAGACATTTCAGTAGGTCTACCTGGGCACTGCAGGGCATACACCAGAAAACCCAGGAAAGTCAAAAACAAGGAGGTGTAAAAACAATACAAGAAAGGTTCCTAGTTTGTGGGACTAGTAAGAATACACACAGGTGGACAGGAACTGTCTGTAACACAGCCCCCCATGACATGAAAATACTGTGTACAGAAGGAATCCAATGTCTTTAAAACCTCTCCCACCTATGGTCAAACCACAATCAAGAACAAGCTCCAGGACAGCCCAGCTTATCCAAATGACTTGTAGCAGAGCACCAGCATCTGCTCCATTTCTAGCAGTGGAGCTGGTGGTCAAAACTACCCAAGAGTACTGTTGTTCTCCATGTCTCCTTCCTCAGCAGGTAACACCAGCAGGCACACTCCACGGAAGTACAAACATGGTCCTAACGTGACACACCTGTCACACCCCCAGAATTACCAAACAACCCCACGAATGCTGTGGGTTATTACAATTTATATCTGCAGTTCTCAAATTGGGACACCCTCAGCCTTTTTTTGCTGGAGAGGATGAACATCATTCCTGAAAGAAGGAAGGCATTAGTCGCCCCAGGAGAGCTCACAGCTATTCTGTGAGCTCTCTGTTGCTGTTCACTCTGCTGCTAAGGATTCTCCTTTCCCTGGCACGTGTGTGAAGGCTGCAACAACTCTTGTGAATTTTAGATGAGAAAGGATGGCTGATCCAAAAAGTCAGCCCCGGAATTAGGGGCTTCTCTCTGCAGCACAGGCTGAGGGTTGGGAGGACAGATGGATAGGGAAAGGGTTACAAGGAGGCCCAGCAGGAACCCTAGATAAGGTACAGGACCTGCCTGCCTGGAGTGTGGCCAGGGGGCACCCAGAGGCTTTGCCACAGCATGAGCATTGCCTGCAGCCACACACCATGCCAGTGTCTGACATGACCCTGTCACAGCCTCCTCACCAACACGAGCCCTTCCTACCTCTTCCCTTCCATCCTCTTCAATAGTCTGCAGCTTGTGGCTAAATCCACCTCCCAGAAAGTTTTTGGCATGATAGTGCAGCTCCTCCCCTGCCTCTTTTCCACTCCTGGCTGAGGAGAGCAGATCTGCACCCCAACATCAATCACTGTCAGGAGCCCAGGCTGGTGCTGAGTCTCAGCCCAGCACCGGGGAGCACAGCAGCCCCTGTCTGCAGTGGGCAGCTCTCGCAGGGGCTGGGAAACAGCCCCATGCAGAAGGACACCCGACCGACCCAGTTGGGATCTCCGGTGCTGCCCCAGGACCCGTCCCAGCCTCTGCACGTGCCATCAGCTCTGTGGTGAGATGCCATGCCAGGCACGACGAGTGCTGCGCTTCTTCCCCACCAAAAACCCCGAGGCCTCCCGCATGTACGCTAACCACAGCCCTTTGAGAGGCTCATGTATTTACAAACCGAGGCATGTTGAAATCAAAGGGGATACCATATGACATAATTCACATTAAAATGTCAACAGGCTGACAATTTATAGAGTCAATCCACCAAAGGTGGGGAGAACTAAGACGTGGTAATTGTTTAATTCCCGCTTAAACCAACAGCAGCTTTACCTTCAAACACGATACAATGTGCAGGGCCTTTCAGGCATGCTGTCAGCCAAGGGATGCCAGCAGCTGGCACTTGGCCAGGAATTAGATAACTGTGTTAACTATTTATGAGCACTTCTCACCAGCAGCGAGGCAGGCACGGGGCTGGGGAAGGCAGGGTGCTGTGGGGGAAAGGCAGCTCCAGCCCACCCCACAGCAAATATTTGCCACCAGCACAAGGACAACCTGTTTTTCAGGAAGGCAGAGTCTTACTCGTCAGAGCACTCTGGGGCAGCCTCGAGCCTCTGCTGCAGCAGGTCCCACCCTACAGTACAGAGGAGGACACATGGGGCTGGGCATGCTGTGGGCACCAGTGACCAACCTGCTCACACCATGACTGGCACCGAGTGGCCCTGACCCAGGTGGCACCTGCAAACACCACAGCAAAGAAACAATGCCGGCACAAAGTGCCCCAGCTAGAAATTATTTTAGTGCATATGTGAACTTTTCACCCCAGGTACATTGTAGCACCTTCGCCTGTATCAAACCCGTTTTGTGAGATATGACATCTGGGCCATCTCAGCTCACTGAAATCCCCTGCACACAGACAGGCTGCTGGACACATGTCTTGTAGCCATTCGTAAGGCATAAGGAAGAGATGAGAAAGAAATGTGCACCACTGGGACAAATTTTACCTGGATAAACCGCAGCCAATAAATTTTCTATAAATGCCAGCTAATGCTGTCCCTTGGAGAGCACTGGGAAGGGACTGCATGGACTCCAGAGTCCTCTGCACAGACTTGCTGTCTGTACATAAACAGTAACACCTCATTCTCTCTTCTACCTCATTAACTGGAACACATTAAAACAAGTGTGCATTGGGAGCAGAAAATGAGACTGTTAAACCAAGCTGATATAATCCTCATCAGCTGTGGGAAATGAGAACACATCCATTACACTGAATCAAGCATACCAACTGTGATTTACCGATAATGTTAAGACCCCAAGAAAGACGCTCTTCCCCCTCAGCTGTGTCTCTCCTGCTTCCTTCACACTAGCCAGATAAATCTACGGCCTTCAGGAGCACCTCGTGTTATATCTAGAGCACTGGGATCACTTCCCCCTCCAGACACAGGGCTGTGGGCCCTTGGTCCAGCCCCAGGGTTTACCTGGGTGACAGACGCTGCTGAGGGGATCACACCTTGCTTTAACATTACCAGCCTGCAGAACAGCACAAAGGGGAGCAGAACCACAGCACCTATGCACAAAACCCCCAGTGCTGACACCACTGCATCCTCAGAGGCAACCCCTAGTCCCCAGGCTGGGGGTCAAATGCAGCAGGAGACTGACCCGGGGAGACTCAGCAGAGGACACAAGAACTGTCAGGCAGTGACCACTGACCTTCAGCAGCAAGGGACCAGCTCCACACAAGGATAAGGAACTGCTCCCTTGCTCCTGGGGGCAACCAGGACCCATTCCCACCCTTACAAGTGAAGACTTGCTGGAGACGTTGGAGAGACACTCGTTTCTTACCCCAGGGAGTCAGAGCAAGGGAACCCTCCCGGCACGGGAGCTGCTGGCTGCGGGAACCAGACAGACCACATTCACCTCAGGCAGACGAGCAGCTTCAGGCCCTGGGTTTGAACTGCTGACCTTCCCCCAGCGGCTCAGGTTTCCAAATTCTCTTTTCCTTGCGCCAAGCAGCACTTCTGGTGCAGCAGGAGGGGGTCTCCTCTCCCCGCAGCTCTGCAGCCTCTGGACTGGCAGCAGGAATGTAAACAGCCACTTCCATACCTGCATCTACTGTTGCTGAGTTTTTAAAGTGCACACGACTATCGAACAACATTTCTCTCCCACCCCACTCTGCTGGGAACACAGCCTGGGATGCAGCCCTCGGGACCGGCTCCTGCATGAGAACACGTCGGGGAGGGAACAGGACACGGGGGGGGCTGAGCCAGCAGCTCCCAGCCGCCTGCGCTGGCATTCTGAACAGGGTGCATGAAGTCTGTTTAACCAGCATGATGTGTGCAACGGAATCACAAAGAAACAGGCATTTAAAGTGACATCTGTTGGATTAATTAGCTGTGTAATTAGCCTCCCCTCTGTGGAGATAGGCTTTGTTACTGCTGCCTGAAACTTCCCCAGGTGATCTTCTTTGTAACTATCGTTCTCCCAGCATGAGAAAGAGAGGGGTGGGTGGGACAGGGCTGCAATGCCTCTTCTGACAGAGGCAGGAATAAAGCCCCGGGGCCATTTGGCAGCTGAAGGGAAATAACAAGCAGCAGGTTAGAGGATGGCAACCACCACATCAGGGTGGAGAAACCCCAACGGGTCATGTGTCTCAGTCCTTGCAAATGCCAATACCATGGCCAGGCCTGCACCAGGGGTGAAAAGAAGGGGGACAGTTCAAATCTTCACATTCTCCCCAATTAGATGAGAGCTCCCTGGCCTCTGCCTCCTGCACCAGCCCCCCTCAGGAGATGAAAGGGGGACCGAAGGCAGCGGGAACTGCCAAGCCACAAGGCAGCGACTGTGTTCCTACCTGGGCCACCACAGTCTGTTCTGCTGGGCAGAGAAATTCTGAGCCAGTGCTTAGGCCAAAGAGGAAACCAGGAACCCGGGATTAACGGCATTTCTCCAATGATTCAGTGGCCAGATAATGGTACCTCCCTAGAAGTCCACCTCCCCGTGTTAAGTGCAGAATGAGGGAAGAAAGGAATGAGGGCATTCGTTTCTGGTGTCGGGACAAAAGCAGGTGACAATGGAGCTGTGCAGCAACTTCAACATCAATCAAACCAGAACCTCAGCAAGTATTTGTACTGCAAATTGATCCCAGCAGCTTTTCCATATTGCACCACAACATCCAGGCTGCAAATTCCTCACAGCTTGTGGCAATGAGAAGGGTTCAACGGGAAGGCAGCTATGTAGAACAATGACACAGAATGCTGCAAAAAAAATCAACTTCCTCCAAGACCTGTTCTGGTTACTGCACACAGACACACTAAGTCCTGTCAGGGCCCCAGGTGCCCCAGCAGATGGATGGTACGGGAGGGATGGGACAGGAGGGTTTGCCTGTGTTCTGCCCCGCAGCCCGGCAGCATGGGCAACAGTCTTTGGCAGAGAGGCAAAGTAACCCCGAGACAAGCATCTTCCAACAGCTGCAATGAGGTTTACCGGAGCTTGCCCAACTGTACCCAAAGGCACAACTTTCAGAGAACCTGTTGCACAAGTGTAACTTACTGCTTAATTTGAATTGCAGAACTTGATTGCACACATTACAGTGCAAGGCCAGAATTTTTTAGGATTGGCAAGGAGGACTAAAAGAACATTATGGTATTAAGTTATGTATTATGCATTCATTATTTATTTGTAGCTTAATGAATTCCCTAAGAGACAGCAAACAAAGAACCTCTTCTGCTTCTTCCACAGTAATCTTGGCAACTTTAACTGTTTCAAAATTTTATTCAGAACTATCTGTGTTATCTCAGGAGAGAAGACAAAGCGCCTTGTAGCCTGGTTGCACAAACAGCCTCACAAAAACCAGCAGTTCATGCCACGTCACACAGAGCAGGTTGGGGAGAGCACCTTATGGCCTCCTTCCCAGCTTGCAAATCAACCCTCTGCCAGAGATGGATGCTAATGAATGGCCATCCATTATTTAATAAGCTCATTGTCAAAGAGCCTGCAGCTGCACTGCTGTTACCTGGATTGGTCTATCATCATCCCTGTGCTGAAAGCCTGACCCTGCCCCAGCCACAAAGAGGAAGGAACCAAGAACATTTCCCAGGCCTTTGAGGCACATCAAGAGAAACACAACAGCCCAGATGGGGACAGGGAGCCATCGGGTGGGGGAAACACTGGAGCACAGGTTTCAGCAGACTGGGATTACAAAAATGAACCACAAACACAGCTGGTATAATGCATGGAAAATGGTGGTACAAGATTCACCCTGCTGCCTCACCGCAACAATGACATCTTGTTGTGAGAGACCAGCTGAGGTCCAGGACTGCTTTGCAAGACCTCTGTTACTCCCTAAAGCTGATCCTCTCTCCACCAACCCACCCAAACCCAGCCCTGAGGAACCACAGCAAACCCAACCCCAAGAGCTCTGCAGAGCTTCTCCAGGGGCTGCCTCACAGCTGGGAAAAACTGAGCATTTCTGCATGAGGAGAAAAGCTTGTCAAGGTATTTTTCAGTTGCTTGGGGTTTTTTCCTTGGTTTTTGTTTGGTTGGGTTTTTTAAACCACCCTCACAAATATTTTGAATTCTGCATCCTGTTTGAGAGCAGCTTTTGGCTATGTGTTTATCTAACTTCCAGCTCCTCTGGGTGATCACTAGCTCTTGTGCCATTCTGCAGTCTCCCTCATTTGTTATTCAAGTTGCTTTCCAGGGTGGCTTCTTTGCTGAGCTGCTGGTTGCACATGGCTCAGTGCTTCCTGGAAAACTATTGAAAGGAAAATCTAAGAGACTGAAGTCCGTCCATGAGTTAAACACACAGCAAGCAGTGCTTTGTATTTTTAATAGTTTTGATTTCAACCCTTTCAAAAAGAAGTATAGAGAAAGCATACATTTTTTTTATCCTATAGTAATGTGCTTCATTATGAAGTACCTAAAGGAAGGTAAAAGCATACTTCAGTGCTGGGGTGATGTGCTGGAGCAATCTGTCACTCAGAGAAGCCTGCAGTCCCAAAATTCAGGCTGTGCAGACAGGATGTACTGCACAAAGTTTCTTGGCTACAAGCTCAGCAAGGCCCAAAGTTTGTGCCAGGTCTAAGCATGCTTCAGTCCTCAGAACAGCTTCAGTTTGTAAGCTCATCACTCATCATGGTTTTATCCAAGACTGAGGATGGCAGATTAAAGGTTTCAAAAAACAGCTTTGTGGGGAGACTTAAATGGGTATTCACTTGTGAAGCTGCTGTTGCCATTTTAACTTAAGACCTTGTAGGAAATCAGCTAAAAGTCCCTTATACTCTGTAATTTAAACAAGCTTTTAGCACAATTCATGTTACTCATGAGTGTAATTCACAGCTCTGATGCTGCATCTGTAGTTCAAAAGATAAACTTGCAAAAAGAAACCCAAAACACACAGAAGGCAGACAGTGAGTAAATCAAAGGTTAATGCAGCTCTAAATCCTCAGTAACAAGCACAACAGACACAGTGTGGACAACTTTACCCTAAGAACCTTAAAAGGCAGAGTCAGAAGGAAGTTTTTGATAAAAATCAAACCCACAAACTTGTTTCCTTTTGCCTACGTTAAATCATTTGCGTACTTCAAAGTGGAATTCCACCAGCTACAGGCAAAGCTCTGGCAACGCCACGCTGAGCTCTGGCCAGGCTCGAGGTTGGAGCTGGGATGGCTCCAGGGTCTGCTGGCTCCAGAGCCACCACTTGCTGGCAATGACCAGGGTCAAGTTTTCTGCTGTCCTCTGTGTGACAGAAGACAGACCTGCACCCACAGCTATGGAAGGACGGACCAAACAGATTGCTGTCCAGCTTCTGGTAGTATGCTGATTAAAACCACTGAGAGAATAAAAAAATTTCCCACTTTAGTCTCTTGTATCTCGGAGCAAAGAACTCTTATTATTTGCTTCTCATTGATGCCATTAATTTTCTGATCTTTTTTTCTTTTTAAAGCTCGCAAACTCAAGATATTTCTTTAAAACTCTTTACCTGACAAAACAGAGCTTTCATACACGGAAGTTCTAGGAGGAAAAGGTGAGCAACTGCTGCCTTCACAGCTTCTGCTCCACTCTGGATTCATATGTCAAGCTAACTCCAAAGCCTGTTTATTGTCTTCACACAAGTCATTCCAGCCAGCTATCACACCTCTGCTACTTTCTCTAGGCTTCCAGTTTTTTTAATCCTTCTTAAAATGAACTTAATTGAACAAAATTTTCAAACATTAGGCAAACCAAAGATTTACACAGTTCCCATGTTTTACCCTTGCCTTTCTGCTTGCCACCAATCATTTAGTTAATGTTTTCAGAGAGACAGGGAATGATTACTGCCAGGAGTCTGCCACTCCATGAGCAGATTCATGCAGATCTCCTCAGTGAAGAGTCCTGGTAACTACAGTGACATTTTCCTTTACTGGTACCTCTGTCTGAGACCATCTCTTGCATGTACCCTGTGTAAAGAGGCTCCTTCCATCCTTCTCTGAAACAGGCAAGAAGTCACTCCTTCCCTTCTCCATACTGTGGGCCTTCTTCCCTTTTTTTCTACCTCCCCTTAAAATACTTTCCTATTTAATCATGTTGGACTTTCTGTGGACTTTGGCAGGGTTTCCCCTGCTCCATTTTCAACTTTTTCTCCTGGGTAGTATACATTTAATACAAGCACCTACTGTGGTTTTAAGTAAATCCTCCATGACTTGCACATGTCACATCTTTTTAATTTCTCTTATAAGTAGTTCACCCATTTTCATGTAGTTTTAACTTCCAAACTAGATACTATGATGGTAAATGCTCTTTTTATCTGTTATGGAAGGATAATGAATTTGAATGCATTATCACCCAGTCACTACATCTCATACAGTATTCCATGCTTCATCTAGGATTAAAATCTTGTTGGGATTTTCCAACAACTTTCTTCAAGATGACACTGAGACCCTCTAGAAGTTTAGCTACTGCCACAGCCTCAAATACTGCCCTTAACTGTGTGATGTGACACTCCTGCTTCACCCCATGAGACCAGACAAGACAAGGCACACGCTGCTCTGCTTCAGTCCTGGCAGCTCCCGACACCTTCTGCTAGGTTAGCAGCTGCATCTCTGGTTGTCCTTTCCATGGGTCATCTTCATTTCTTCTCAAGTCAGTGCGATTAACAAAATTTCATCACCACTAGCAACTTGAATACTGACACCACAGGGTCATTTTCCTGCACACTCTGCATCTCCTAGTTAACAAAGAACCTCTGTGCAGGGCATCATGTAGTCCCAACCCTCTCCTTCAGACTCTATTCCCCAAAAAAGTTAACTCAGCACTTGGAAAGACTGAAAAGGAAGACACTGAATGAACTCATTGAACGCACTCATTTGGCAGTCTGGCCAGCAATGTGTTTCTTCAGTAGTTCTTTGTTTAAACTTCTGAGTTGTAGGTTTTGAACAAGAGATTTTCAGGAAGTTGTAGGAAACATCCAAACTTGGCTCTTGCTCAAGCACATTAATTCCTTCTGGAAATTCCACCTGTGCAATAGAAGCCAGGAACTCATGCCCGACCTCTTCCAGATGTGGGGAATGCTGCTCTGCTTCAAGTCTGATCTAGTACTCTGTGGTCACGAGGAGAGAAGACTTGGCTTCTTTACAATAAGCAGGCACTTGTCAAGGGCTTGCAAAGTCTCTGCCTCTGCTTCTAGCCACCAATGTAACTCAACCTTGGCCTCACTGTGCTCAGTGCTCATCATCAGGCTGTCCTAGCCAAGAGATGCAGGCTCTTCAAACCTGTCACCTATCTCAAGATGGTACATTCACCTCAAAGATTTCAGCACACACATTTACAAGTGTTCCTGCTTTCCAGGTAGCTTCTCAGAATATAACAGCTATGAACCACACCAAGGAGATAAACAGCCATGGTGAGAGGCACAGCTACTGCATTCCCCCAACAAGTGTAAGATAACCTACAGAATTTCTATCTAGTCACAGGATTTCAGGGGGACAAGTAGGGATTCAGGGAGAAAGTAAGAATAAAGAAGAGATTTCCAGACCCTTCCAGTTTCTTGTTGTAAGCAAGGACCTCACTGTGGCACCCCTGCCTTCTCACCACTGACACAGGAAGAGGTCTGATGCAGGCTATTGCAATGTGCAGGACAAAGATGGCAGCAGAAGTCCAGACCTTCTCCCTCACTGGAAGAATTGCAAGAGAAGACTAAAAGGTTCACCAGACTACAGCCTGTGTCTCCAGATCACATTTTTTGGCAGCAAGTAGCACTTACAGAAGTGGCTCTTGGGCAACGCAAGCAGCCAATAACATGTGATTTAAGAGAAAAATGGCAAAAAAGCAGAATAAGGAGGATTGTGTGTGATAAGCCTAGTATGTGCTCTCACCCAGCAGCATCTGGAGAGGATTTTCTCCAGCAGGCAGGGAAGAACTCGATTACATCCAGTTAACTGTGCTCTAAACTGATTATGCATGTGCCAGGCTAATGGATTACATTAGCAAGAGGAAAAATAACATCCAATCAATCTCAATTTACTGCAGACCACACTAAGGCCTGAGAGAAGAGAAACCATTCTATGAACTACCCCCACACCACCTTTTCAGCTACCAAAAGAGACATGACACTATAGCCACGCTGAAGACTGGAAGAATTGTTCTGAAGCTTGCTGGATCCACAGACAGGTTTTCCCTGCAGTCAAACACAGACACCGTGAATCCAGCTGTTTGCTGTCCCCTGCTACAGGGTTTATACAGGTGAATTCAGGGACTGTTCAACAGACTTCATGAGTCTGAAACACGTTATTCCCTGTCTAGTGTTTCACTGCTTTCATGTCAGAAGCGACACAGGGCTTTAACAGCTCTGAGAACTGCCCAGGCCTCTCACAATCCTTAATACTGGCAACTCCCTTTCATCTGTCTGAGGAAAACATCTCAGAAATATTTATTACAAGCATCTACAGCTATCCCCCTGGCTGACTCAGGTGGGGCTTTTTCCCTTTCTTCTCCCCCTCACTTCTTTCCCCCCCAAGTGAGAGAATTCTAGTGCCCCAATTGCCTCTTCCCCAGCAGAAACCACTGTAGCTGAAGGGTCTGGATAATATTAATATTTAAGAGAACAACATTATGTGTTAAAACTCAAAATAGAGCTTTCAGACAAATCTATTGTACCCCAAAATGAATTCCATACACAGAGGAAATTTGGTCCTCTACTGGCTTTTTGAAGTCTCAGTCGCATTCTTCTGGCCCCAATTTCCAAGCTGGTTTAACTCTCTCAGGTCTCCTGCACACTTGAGTGCAGAGGTGTATGTGTAGACCAGACCATTTTTGAGCCAGACTCTGCTGCATGAGTCTGGGTCTCAGCTGGTGATGGGCACAGCAGTGAGGCCTCAACAGTGAAACATTTTCCTCCTCTGAGCAGTTCCCTATCAATTCCAGACAGGTCCAACAACCATGGTTCAAGGCAAAACCACCATGATGCTCCTGGTTGTCTCTTCCCCTTCTGAATTTGCTGGACTGCTCATTCCTAGGAAAAATCCAGGTTTTGAAATCTAATGTTTGCACTGTGACACAGGTGGGCTATGGTACAGCTCAATGTCAACATTTAAAGTCCCATTGTGTAAAGAAAAATATTCAAATAAATTAATTAAGAAGCATAAAATACACTCTCTGTACATACATACTTGTATGTAAAGAGCTTACCAGATCTGGGGGAAGCCAGGAAGAAAGAACAAGGACAGAAAGAATATAAAAAACCTGAGAGGAATGAGAAGACAATGAGGGACAGAATGTGTGAAAGGAAGGTATGCGGCTTGTTAGATTTATGGCAATTCGTACCTGATTGTTCATACTAAAGCCATTATGGGATGATTAGAGAAAAAGGTGAAGCTTTAAGTCCAGTGAAAATCAATAGAAACGTCTGGAGCAATTCTGCTGCACAAGTGAAAGGACTATTTACTGTATCCGGAGCTCCTCTTGGGTTACAGCCCACAGGGCTCAGGCCAGCAAGGGGAGGGGGTTGTGAGGGAGAGAAGTCAGTCAGGAGAAAGAAAATGGTTATAAAGAAGACACAAAATGAGGGGGAGAAAAAAAAACCAACAACAAAACAGTAAAGAAAATGGCAGTCCTAGGTCAAATCCTGCTGTGGAAAACCTGCACTACCTCCATACAGCCTGTCCATAGGGATGGGTACACAGGCTTCTCCTCCAGCCTCAAGCAAGCCTTTGCTCACAGATCCCAGCATTATCACACAGAGTGTAAGCACACAGAGACAGCATCCTGCTCCATCCCTCCCTGCCCCAGCCACCCAGCCTCCCCTCTGCCAGGATCAACAAGCTGCTCTGGCAACAGCAACAGCCTTCAAAGTGCTCAGGAAGAATATCATATGAGTTAACAAACTGCCTGATGGAAAAGAGCCAAGAAAGGCATGGCAAATACTGTCTTGAATGATGTTTTCAACAGTGACTGCTGAATTTTTGTGCAAAAGTCTCATTTAACACATATGCAGCACTGTAAGATATGAAAACCCCCTTTAAAGCACCCTGACACAAACACCCACTGGCCTACAGCTTTACCAAGCACAGGGGCTATCAGGACACAGGCCACACCACATAAGTGAGACTGGGTCCTGCTAGAGAGATCTGATCAGCTCATCTCCAAATGATTGCAGTCCACTGTGGTTCAAAACAGATTTTCCTTTGTTCCAGCACTTGGGCAATGAAGGAAGATGAAGCAAAGCCAATCTTACCTTATAGAGCTTCAGGCTGGCCTCATGCCTTGAGTTCACTGTGTGCAGACGCAGCTTCTCCAGACTGTTGGTGTAGTAGTCACACGCATTGCATTTCAGATGTACTGGGTTCCCAATGGCCACGCATTTCAGCCTCCACTCATTGGCCTTGCCACCCTCCTTGATATGTGCCACCAGCTGGTATTTCTGCACGTGCTTGTCCGTCTTACAGTGGAGCTGGAAGTTCGCCTTGAGCTGCGTGTTGTAGCGGCACAGCTTGCACTGGTAGGAGTCTCCCATCACTGCCTTCCACTCGTCTTCAGGGAGGCTGCGCTCCACATTCATGTGGAGGCCCAGCATGTCCAAATTATCTGTCGTGAACTTGTTGCACACAGCACACTGGAAAAGCTTCAGCGATGGGTCATTCGTTTGCGTGAAACTCTCACCCAAGTTCATTAGCTCCTCAGACACCAGCTGTCCACCACCTAACCGCATGTCCAGGGGGATCTCTCCACCCACTGCACGAAGGAAAAAGGGGAGAAAGAGGTCAGAAAAGCTGGATTCTTTACCTGCCTGAAGAGAAGCACAGAGCAGAACACACACAGCTTTCAGTGCAATTCCTGCACCCACCAAATGCACAGCAAAAGCCAAGCGCAGGTCTCCCTTTGTTTTCTCCTGTGTGCTGCTGGGTCAGTACTGTATCTGAAGAAAAAAGCAATCACAGCTGGCATGTAAGGCTGGGAAAGAGGCACAGGGCATCTTGCTACCCATCCTCTGAAGGACAAGTATCCAACCAACCCTCTGCCCTTGAAAAGTGGCAAGGAAAACCCTTCAAAGTTTCACAGGATGAACTCCTTTGTGCCACACTGAGAGTCACTGCAGACATTCCAAGAACAGCGTAAGACCTCATCCTGTTTTTTTCTTGCTTCTCTGGAGAAGAATGAAATGTTATCTCATGAAGTACCTGAGCACAGTCCCTGACAAATAAAGAGGTCAACAGTCAGAAATACAAGTGATGGGAGTGTTGGAGAGGTCACCAAACTGCTGTCCTAAGCGGGCAATGGTGCAGAATGTGGCAAGTAAAAAAAAACAGTATGAAAAGTGTCACTCCTGTGCTCTTGTCCAAGTCATCCAAATGGTGGACAGTCTTCTAAAACCAGTGTTGACAGATGCTTTGTGTGCTCAAGGAAAAGACAAGCACCACCATTAATAACACGGGTGCAAGAACATGTCAAGGAAAGCCAGCAGGACACTTACTGTCTTTAAATGTCACATCTACTCTTCAAACCAAGAGCTGAACTCCATTCACTTACAGTAAATGAACACACAAGCTCTTACTTACATCAGAGCACTCTGAAGATGTGGAGAGAAAGACATGCTTTTTCTAACATCAACTTTTTATGCTAAAGCACAGAGACCAACCACCAGCCTCTTCTTAGGACCTGTGCTCCATCTTTCTCTCCATTTCAATTTTTAAGATGTTTATGCTCCCCTGCAGCTTTTTGGTATTTTACCTTGATCTTACATCATAGCTCAGCTTAACAATCTTAATAAAAGGAACTTTCAGCCCAACAGTTACTGAGTCCATGAAAAAGAAATATTTTATTTCCTTAATTTTTAGTTTCCTACGTTTCAACCTGTTTGCTGAGAAGCAGCCACACAGTAAAGACCCTCAAAGTTCAGGCAGAACTGTGCTAAGGTTTCTGAAAGCACAGAACCACAGCTGGTGGAGCCCAGCCTCTGGGCTACTGTCCTTCCTGCAGAAACACAGCACTACAGTGTTCAGTACAGGATGAACTACAGTTCGCAAGACAACCAAAATGCTGAACTGGTCAGAGAACCAGTACCTCATCTTCATCAGTGTATCTCATGCTTACACAAAGAACGAGCTGGAGAGGGGAAGTCCCATCATCTGCATGCACTGACAGGAAACTGTCCTTCCATCAGAGCAGTCAAGGATCTTTTTTCTTGATCCACTCTATCATTGCCTACCCTGTCCTCTGTACAGCTTCTCCTGCGTATCGGCCCTGAAGAGCAGGAAACCCACCACTTGCCTTCTGTGGTCTGTATCTCCTAATTGTAGTAATTTTTTCAAAGCATTCAGTTTAAGACACACCCTGAAATCTTCTCTTTAAACCAGTCCCTCCTGAACATATCATGCAGTAAAAACCCAAAAGTAGACTCTTCTGAATTAATATTCTACTCAAATCCAGTTTTGGACTGAAGGGTAAAAACGGCAAAAATCTGCTTCGTTTCTAGCAAAGTTTGTAGTGTATGTATGAGTCTAACTTAGAGCTGAGCTTGTGTCAAGTGCTCGTTGACATGGGAAGGGCCTCCCTCCGTAATCCTCAACTCAAGATTTGCAGCCATCAAGTGTACAACTCACAAATGACTCTCCAGGAGAGCTCATATACATTCAAGGCCTTCTCATGCACTTCAGAATGCTTCAGTTAAAATAATCCAAACTTCTCTCACATCAACTGCCCTGTGCTTCAGTAAGGAGGGGGTAGGAGGCACCATCCAGGAAACCCACTACAGGCAACAGAGTCACTTCATACCCTACCAGCTATGTTACAAATGAGTGTCCATTGCAGTTGAAAATGCACTAAAAAAGGTTGTGTCCTTGATGCAGGCTGGGATACCATAGGAAAAAAAAAATCAACAACTCAAATCTTCTATCTCATGCTGGCACCAGATGAACAGTTTCAGCTCAGTTTCTTCAGCAGAGGACCACCCTCCCTTCCACTGAATTCATCACAACTCTCAAAGCTTCCTTACCGTTTCTTTTCAGGGCAACACAGCACATAACAAACAGCTCAACATCCGCTTTTAGGAGCAGCTTAGCAGACCCTCTCACAAAGCCTCCCAGCAAGGTACTCATCCCTTATCAAGCCAAGGAAAAAACATTAGGGAACACTGTAGTAAGGATGCTTTCCACGATGAGGAGGAATATTTAATGCATGTCAGCAAAACCCGTATCTACTGCTTTATTAGCTCCCTATCAAAACTCCTAGAAAATGCACCAGAAATGTATTGTATTTTCCCAGGATAAGAACAACTGGTCTGGGGGAACGCAGAAGAGAAGTTTCCGCTGTGCAGTCTTCATCCTTGACCACCACACAAAGGCAACTGTGGCTGCACTACACAGGGGGCCACAGAGGCAGAAGGATGGGATTTGGCACACAGCACCCAGCCCGTGCATGAGGGCTTTGTGGTAACACAAACACAATCCCTCCCTTACACACGGACACGGTGCAAAACCCTTCAGCCTCACCTAGAGATGGAGCCATTGTTGCCATGGGATTGGTAGGATCAAGCTGGAATCCACCCATCATGAACTGCGTATCTGAGGAAGTGCTGTCCATCTTCAAGTTGGGAAGGTTCATGTTCTGTGCCAGGTAGTACTGGTAGAGCTCGGCCTCGGCAGGGGATGGCAGGCTGCCGAGACCCAGGTGCCGGTTGTGTTGGATTTGGGACATATTTTGCTGAAGCAGCATCATATTGTGCATATGCTTCTCACTGGTCATGTGGATACGAAGGTTCCTAGCTACGTTGGTTTCATAGTCACATACCTCGCACCGCCACGTAGGTTTGGTTTTTGGTTTGGTGGGGGAGGGGGCTCCACAGGTGCTACTGATGTTGGCTGCCGCGGCCGCTGCAGCTGCCGCAGCCGCCGCTGCTGCTCCGGCAGTGTGGCTGAAGACTTGCTCTCCCCCTCCATTCTGCAGGTTTTGCATGTTGTTGAGATGCTTGTCGGACTGCATATGAATACTGAGGTTGCCTTTGGTAGTAGTGGAGTAGTTACAAACCTCGCAGCGGAAGGGCTTGTAACCACAGGTGTAGCTCTCACCCCGTGCCAGCCGCGGGTGTGGCTGCCCACTTTTGCAGTAGACGCAGGAGCCACCCGGCTCGGGATGTTTCTCCTTCATGTGCGCCTCAAGCGTCTGCTGGTACTTGTAGTGCCAATTGCACTTGGGACACTTGAGTGTCTTACAAGAGTTGCGAGAATGCATCATAGTCATGTGGCCACCCAGCGACCGCGAGGAGCCCAGGACCGTGTCGCACTTTGGGCACTCCACACCGCTCCCCGAGGGGCATTCCCCACCCCCAAGTTCACAGAGGGGGCCAGCATGCTGGTGATGGGAGATGTAGCTCCCGTCCTCGCCCTCTGCGCTCTCATTTGGTTCTGGTGCTGTGGCATTGTCTTTATTGGCACTTTCATCGATAAAGTCCAGCCTCCTGCTGCCCTCTGCCACACTGGCTCCGCCACCCTCATTGTTAAAGCTTAAGTGATTCCTCCTGTTTGCACCATCAAAGACAAAGGAAGAAGTAGAATTAGAACTAGTAGAAGCTGTGCCCCGCGACAGGGTCTGGAGCACGTTAGGCATTAAGGGAGAGTTAGAAATGCTTTGGTTTGAGAGAGCAAGGTCCTTTTTGCTGCTGCCACCACCTGCCACAGCCCCAGCATCCTCCTGGGGCCGGTCCTCCAGTTCGTCCTCCAACTCACTTGGAAACAGTCCTTTGCAACCCTCATCATCCTCATCTTCTTCCTCTTCCTCCTCTTCCTCTTCCTCCTCCTCTACATCCTCTTCCTCCTCCTCCTCCACCTCCTCGATTGGCTCTGCCTTTTCCGAGAGGCTGTCCTGGTCACCCCCCTCTTGCTTCTCCCCCTCTGCCACCCCAGGGTCCTTCCCCTCTGAGGATTTGGTGGGACTGGAAGCCAGCGGGCCCAGGGGAACTGAGGTAATGGGAGTCTTCAGAGCCGAGCTGGTCAGACCGCCAAGGTTGAGGAGCGTGCCAGGGGCCAGGACACCTGCCGGCGGTGGCTCCGCTCCACTGGCTGCCCCGGCCTGGAGGGCCTGCTCGCTTTCCATGCAAATGCCACTGAATTTACCATAAAAACTGTGTCCAGGGCCTATGAGGTTAGCTGTGGAAACGAGAGGGTGCTGAAAGGTTTTGTTTTTTGGTTCCAGAAAGCTGACAAGGGGTTCCTTGTCCTTGCCTATCCCTTGGATGATAGCGGAGATGTTCTTATTGCTAAGAATTTTCCGCTCCTCCTCACTCAGAGTCATTCGGTGGTCGTGCACTGCATGGGTCACGAACGAGCGGACATACCCAAAGGAGAGCTTGCACAAGAAACACATCAGGATGGGCTTCCTCTTCCCGTAGAGCACAAAGCCATCAAATTTGGACAGGTCCACATTGTTGGGAACATCTTTGGATACGCAGGAGCTTTTGGCAGAACCGTCACTGTTCAGGTAATCCTTGTTGCTTTTGTGTCGCACATCGAAGACGCGGAAGCTGTGCAGGACGGGGCTGATGCCCGCCAGGGCTGAGGTATTCGGGAAGGTCTGGTCTGAGCCCTCAAACCACTTCCCGAAGGATGAGGCTATGTGGAAGGTGTTGATGATCTGTGGGTAGACGGGAGCGGTGGCGGAGGGCTCTCCCTGCTTGGGCAGAGAGTTCGGGAGCAGCGACGTGAGAGCCCCGCTGCCGCCGGCGGCCCCGCTCTGCACCAGCTGGCTGAGGCTCTCCACGATGTAGGCCGAGCCATCTGGCTGGTAGACGATCTCACCAGCCAGGTTCTCCACGTCGCTCTCCTCCTCCCCGTCCTCACTGCTCTCGCTCCCGCTCTCCCCCCGCAGCGGTGGGGGCGGGCGGGTGCCGGCGCAGCGGTGCTCCATGTAGCTCTGCAGGCCGGGGAAGGAGGCAGCGCACTGCCCGCAGCTCACCTCCTTGCTGGCGGGCTCAGGACTGGGGCCGGCCGCCGCGCTGCTCTCGGGGACACGCTCGGGGAAAGGGACCCTCAGGCTGTCCAGGGGGCCGCGACTCTCCGCCGCGGGCTGCTCCATACTGCCAGCAGTGTCGGGGAGGTGGGCACTGTTGAGATCAGTCCATTGCTGGTGCTGAGGGATGCCGCACCCATTGTCCTTCCCGGGGATGACGGGCGAGTCACAGCCTTCCATGGCAGGGCCGGCACGGAGCACTCATTGCACCTGGTACGGCTTGGACCTGCAGGTGGGAGAGAAGGGGAAAGGCAGGTGAGTCAGGGAGAAGGGACAGTTCCCATAAAGGCCCCTGCCCCAAAGGCCACCAGCACCGCTCCTCAGGAACAAACAGGAGGATCTGAGAGCTGGCACCCCAAGACAGGCTCCAGGAAGAGGCAGCCTGGCCCTGGGTAATGCTCTGCTGGAAAGGAGCGATGGAAACACAGTGGAAAAGGAATGCAAGAGGCAAGCCAATGGACCTGGAAGGTGGTGAAAACCTCCCCAGCCACCTTTGCTGAAAAGCAGGGAAGGAAAATCAGAGGACTTGCACTGCAGTCCCTAAAGCCTTAGAGCTTCAGAAAACAAACAAAAAACCAAACAAAAATGTCATAGAAAACCTTTTGACCAAAACACAGTTAAGACAGAACAGTGATGGAGCTTTATGGCTTTGTAAAAGTTGTACTTTGACTCCTTAAGCCACAGAGGCTGTTATTTTTTTAGTGTTTCTTTTTTTTTTTAGTGGTTCAGGGAGCACAGAATCTGAACTACCACTTCTGCTTCTGGCGTAGACCCAGAGACCCTGAGCATCTCACAGAGATTTTGGAGTAACAGTGTTTGGTATGCACAGGAGATTTAATTGCTGGGCTCTGGACAGAGTTTAAATGGAGAGATGTCAGGAGAGAAACCAAACAGGAAATTCCAGATCTGACAAGGGTCCATTCTGGGGATCGGGAAGTGGTCAGCCCACCATGCTCCAGGAAGCTCCCGGAGACCCTGCTGTGCAGAGGCTCTGCACACAGATGGCCTGCTCTCACCCCCAGGGGCAAATGGCTGATGCAGGTCCTACAAGAGAAGGAAAGACACCCTTCCCACTGTTTCCATTTCACCAAATATGAGATCTGGGGAACTACCATGGACTGCCAGGCAGCCATTGAGCATGGGCTGCTGGGCATGTCTCACTCCCACAGCTCTCACCATCTCCACCCCACTTACAGCATCCTGCCAGCCTCCCTTTTGCTGCAATCCCAGCAGAGCTAGGTGGGCAGTATGCACTTCTCTAGGGTTAGGGACCTAGGTTAGGGTTAGGGAGATTAGGTGGTGCAGCCCTGAGGAGCTAGAGCATTGTGATGGATACCACTATCAGCAGGAGATTACCAGTTCAGCTGCAGCCCTACTAAGAACCCTGTCTGCAAAGAAGCATTTCTACAGTCTACTTACAGCACAAGCCACCTAGAGGGAACACCAGCAGAAATTAGTGTTATTCCCTCATCTGTGAAAGTGACTTATAAGTTGTGGTTCACAGATTTCCTCAGGTATACAGATACTAAGCATCCACAGAAAACAACTGTATAAGCAGAGGCCACCTTCACCACTCATTGAGAACCAAGAAACAACAAAAACCTGTGGCTCCAGATCCACTGTTGTCAATGGCACTCAGGAATTTTTCCACC
This sequence comes from Florisuga fusca, assembly GCA_038090715.1. NCBI lineage: Eukaryota > Metazoa > Chordata > Aves > Apodiformes > Trochilidae > Florisuga > Florisuga fusca. The sequence continues at coordinate 19,276,024 of JAAWXA010000018.1, read as the reverse complement.
ATATTTGATCTTCTACCAACTAAACACAAGGGCCACTGTGCTTGTCAGACTATTCTAAAACTGAACACATGCTTGGGGAGAGGTGTGCTGATACTACTCAGTGTAAGGGTTTGGGGGACAGAGTGGGTTTTAATTAAACAATATGCTGTTACTGTTGAAGTGACTCTGGGATTTACTCTAAATGAGACATGTAAAGTTGTACAAATTCTTTTAAGTCTTTCTTTAAACCTTTTTTAGACAAAAAAAGCCCTCAGCTTGCAGCACCACCAGTCCCCCAGGAAACACGTCTACTTAGACAGGGCTTGGAACTGAGCATCTCCATTATCAGGAACTCCTGACTGGCAGAAGATGCCTAACTGACAGTTGGGCCAAAAGGGTGAGCAGGGCTGATGGGGTGGGAGGGTTAACAGCCTGATTGTAAAATCAATGCAATAAATGCTTGGTAAGTTACAGGAACATGCGGGAAGAGGAGGCCGCGATTGATAAAGGACTGCGGCTTTGATGCTGCACTGGGGACTTGTTTATTGACAAGGAAGCCAATCTCTTCTCCTGGCCAGGCCAGGCCAGGCCAGGCAAACCTACAAGCGCTTACCAATTAATTGGTGGGCTTTTCTGCCTTGGGTTGCTTTAACATCTCTCCCCCCAGCTCACTCCAAGTTAACCAGAGGTGCAACTGATGAATCTTATCCCCTTTCCTGACACAGAGGAGTCCTTTGAGGGCAGGTAGGAAAACACACAACTGAAACACAGCCAGCCCAGAGCCCCTGGACACAGGCCAACCCCCTACACAAACCTGAGCTTTTCTTGTCTGATCAGTTCACAACCAGAGTTATTCCTGCAGAATGACACTGACAGAGGATAAGAAACAGAAATATGTTTCTATTTGCACAGGTATGGCAGATACTGTCTCTTTAAACTGAAAAGAGCAATTTCCTCATTAAAGCAAACCAGATTCTAAGCAGTAGTACAATGTACTTATTAGCCTGCTATTACAGGTCTGCACCTTCCTCCACCCCAGACCACCCCTCAGGGATCCAAGGGGCACAGAAAAGCTTGCAAGGACAGACACACTGCCATGTGCTACACCCCCCGTGCCCCCCGCCCACTCTCCTCTGTTTATCAGCCAGTCAATAAGAAAAGGTAGTTCTTACTTAAGGAGGCAGAAGTCAACTCGTCAGGTCGATCAGCACTCTGTCTGTAAACATGGTTTCCCGTAAAATCAATGAACTCCAGTTACAGAGAGAAGAGCCTGAGAGCTGGAGACTCCTCACACTCCCACCTCGAGGGAAGGGCTGTCCCTCATACCTTCTCCAGCCTTGTGTACCACCACTGCTCCCACCCCCGTGACCACCGTGCCCGTGCTGCACAGCTCACCTGAGCCCCCACTCCTTCCCTCAGCACTGCTGCATCCTGCAGCCCCTCTGAGCAGGTCTGGGACCCACAGGGCAGGAGCAGCAGACACAGCAAGCCAGAGCTGAGCTCCATTGGGACAGCCCAAGGCAAAGGGAAGCACCATGCCCCATGCCTCCATCAAGAGTGCCTAGCAACCACAGCCAGTGGTCTGCAGCCACGCTCCATCCAGCACACAGGTGGAGACAATCCCTGCATCTCCCCCGAATGGCCCCTGTGCAGCCCCTACCCCCATGCTTGCAGGGATGGGTGGGCCATCTTACAGCAATGCTTCCACTGCCCAGAAGCAGACGGTGCTGGAACAGCCCCCCCTGGGCCCAGCCTCATTGCTGGGGGCTCCTGGGGCACTCCCCAGCCCACAGCACCGGGCTGCTCCCTCCCCAGAGACACTGCAGCGGCATGGGCGGCAGGGATGGGAGCAAAGGGAGAAGAGGGGGGGTCCTGCTGCTGCCCAGGCTTCCTGAGAATTAAATATGAACAGCCGTGCTGTGTAATTTTAAATTGTTAATTAGCACAGGGTTAATTAGGCGGTCCTTTCACAAGAGGCTGTTTGGCAGTAAACCAAGACTGGAAGCAATGAGGAAGGAGGAAAACAAAAGGAGAAAGAGACAGTGAGAAACTGTTCCCTCAGCTAATGACCCACAGGGCACCATGAAAAGAAGGGTGCAGAGGACAGGAGAAGGATACAGGCAGATTCATTAAATCTAGGTCCATTGCACTGGAAGGCACCCAGTGAGGCACCCCTCCCACTCCCCACTGCCACAGCGAAGTGCCCAGCCCTGGAACGAGCTGGGTCTGCTCCTTCCCAGCATCCTGGCAAGCTGTGGAGGCTCTGGCTCCAGCCAGCTCTGAAGCTTTTTGCCATGACTCTGCAACAGACCCAGCTTGCAGATGCTCACAGTCAGCAATTGAACTTGAGTGGTTGCTGCTGGAGAAAACCACACAGCAGCCTCTAAACTTTGCAAATACACACCTACCTGTTGTGCCAACAGATGCTCTGTGAATCAATACCATAAATCCATCAGCTCCAGCACAGGGGCTGGGGATGCAGAGGGAAAGCAGCAAGGGACAGAGGCAAAAGGACAAAGACAGCATAATGACTAAAGGTGGCCTCAGGTGCTCCATGCACAGCCCTCCTCTCATGATCCCTGTCATGATCCCTAGGACCAGGTATGTTTGAACCTCCCAAGAGCAGGAACTTGGGGAGGGTGGAAGCAAGGCAGTAACCATGTCCATCTGGAGTGGTGACACAACCAACCCTGAGCATCAAAGCCTCTGTGTCACTTCCCTGCACCTGGTGTGCTACAAAGCACTCTCGTAACACTTAGGAAATTGCATATGGAAAGACACGATAAAAATTATTACTTAGGATCAAGAATTTAAAAATTAAGGAAGAACAGAATGTATGCTGCCAAAACAACTTTAATTTTTCTCCTTTATGCATATGCATCCTGATACTGTCTTTAATTACATGATCACACAATCACTTAGTAAGTGGGATGGTCACATAAGAGGGCAAAATAAGGTTGCATGCACATGTGAGATTTATACTTTCTGAGATTTATACAGCAGCTGTTATCACACAAATATGTGGAAAGTCACTTCCTAGAATGGAAAGATCTTTTCAAATTTCCTAAGCAACAATGGCTGGATATTCAGTCTTGATAGCTGAACTATCTTAACACACAGATAGTTTCAATCCCCACATTCATAAGTTGCTTTTATCTTAAGACTTAAACAGAAGCTCCAAGTCTCCCATTCATTAAGGTGCTAGAGGGGCTGGCAGGTACTAAAGGAAGTGCTCAGGATTCTGCAACATGACTTGAAATACTAGGATGAAATGGTACTTATGAGCTAAAATTTAAGCATAAAACTAGATGCATGGCTTGAAAAATAATTTCTGCTTGGGTGTGTCCATCATTTTCCCACGTTAGTGCCTTGGGATTCCTCTTATGCAATATCCAACAAAAAGCACCCTGAAAATACTGAGATTTATTTGCCAAGTTCAAGATTTTAAAGAAGAAATTATAAACTAATTTTCCTCTTCCACATAGCAAGTCCCATCTTGCACCTTTCCAAGGAAAACCAAGTTGTTTTTTGGCACACCGTTCATGACAGTGGAGTTGCTTCATCAACAAACATGGTTTGCTGAGTACTCGTAACAAGGTATCAGCCTTGCCAAACCCTGAACAAGCTCTACATCTAGCCTTCTTCCTCTTCTGTGGTTAGGCTTTACCAACCGGAAGTCCAGGCTCAGTTTTGACTTCTCCCAGAGCCTCTCTGCTGACACTTCTCAGTGCCAGGTGGTTATTTCCAGCTGGACACATGGTCACATCCAACGCGATGGCACCAGGAATGGAAACAGCAAGAGAGGCCTGCCCGCTGCTGGAAGAAGAACACAGCCAACACGGACCCACACATTCCAACACCTGTTGACAAGAGGCATGGGGCTGCAAGTCCTCGTGAACTGGTTTGCTATCCTGTCAAAGCCAAGAGTTCACATGGCTCTGTGGAAGCTGCTGTGAACACCATGCGTCTTCCCTTCTGAGGGATTCCAGCCAACGCGTTTTGAAAGGGCATGGAGTCCCAGAAGTGGATGAGGTAGCACAAAGTGGTACAGAAAGACTCATCAGGTGTCTCAGAAGGACAGGACGGCCTTCTCCCAGCAGGAAGACAGCCCCATGGAGGGCTTGCCTTTGGCAGCTGGCAGCACTCCAGAGCTGGTGTGGTGACAGCCCAAAGAGTGGCACTGCGCACGCTCATCCACGGGGCAGAGAAGGCGAGCGCTCCCTGACACAGGCGCACATGCGTCGGCACAGCCGGTTCCTCAGATCTTCACGGGATCATTAGCATAAACAGCTTTTCAAGCAGCAGGAAGCAAAGGAAATGCTGAACAAAACAGGACTGAAAGCTGTAGCGCTCAAGCACTTCGCACAAAATGAAGAGAAAGGGTCTCCTTGAAGAGGTGAACCTTCCACATTATCCACATTTTTTCCTCTGTCCTTCACACCAGCTAAAATTGAGGCAACAAGAGTAATACAAGATTCAGGCAGCTTTTCAGAAAAGATTTTGTTATGAACTGTTATTCCAAGTTTGCTGATCCCTTTGAGCCAGCTACTGTACTGCACACAAAAATATTTACATAATCATCCAGCCACTGCCACTGAGAACAGAGTAATCCAGAGGAATGCCAAAGGGTTTTAAGTGAGCAGCTGGGGTAAAGAGCATTTATTCCTCCAGAGAGACTCTCTGCAGTGAAAGTATTTTGCAACAGAGGTAAACTAGCTTCAGTTGCATTTCTTTCTACAAAACAAAGTAAAACATTTGCTTAGTTCATAAGTGATATGACATTTACGAGCTCCTGGGACGTGGAGCTTGTTTTCAGGTCCTCCATGAACCTCTCCTTGTGTGATGTGATGCCACAGAAGTTTCAGATTCTGCTTCCATATTGGTTTGTTTCAAAACATCACACATTCCACGGTTCCACAGTTGCATAATTCACCCCTTTGCTCTAGAATCCAATATTTCTTGTAAAATCCTCTTTGCTGCATAAACAACTATATTTGTATCTGGTTCACATTTTCTGTGCACTGTTGTTGACCTAACTCCAAAACTAACGAAACAGCTGTCGAGGACAAACTGCTTCAGTCCACTGCACAGACTACATGGTCCCCAAGTCCTCCTGTACCTTAGTGCCTTGGGAAAAGATACCTACTGTTCCTCCCTTGGAACACAGTCCTTGCCTTTTCCCCTCCTCATTTTGCCACTGGCAGTCTGTCCAGTCCAGCAAGAGCTGCCCCAGCTCCACGTGGGCCAACCAGTCCCCACTACAAAGGTCCATTACACCCACAAGACCTTGCACTGAGCAACACCTACACCTGCCCAACCCACAGAGATGAATGTCAAGAGAGAAGCCCTGATTGTTCTGCATTTCAAACACCATAAAGACACATATAAACAAATAAAAGATGGTATCTGAATCACCAGAGTGCAGTTCCTGGATCCAAGAAGAATGTGCAGCATTTACGGCAAGACTACAGGAGACAAACCACAGGAGTGACTCCCAAACTGAGGGATTCCAGCTGGCTGGTGTGGCTCATCCACCTCCCACCCTCAGCCTCTCCATGCACTGAGTGGCTCCACCCCATCAGAGACACTTGAGGCACTGGACTGCTACCAACCACCAGCACTGGTTTGCAACCAGCCCTGCAGCACAGCCTAAGGAGCAGACACAGCCAGACCTGGATGGCCTGGCCCAGCAAGCTGATGCTCTGTTCCCCCAGCAATGCTTCCTACACGCAGGCTCACGCCTTGGGAAGAAATCCTGCCAATGCTCTTTCCTTCTTCTGATCTACCCAAACAACATGTGCGTTCCAGACTAGTGTCAAGGGCCAAGCAGAGGGTAAGAGTTAGATCCATAAGTCATGCAGCAGTCTGCTGCCAGGGCTCGGATCCAGTCCTTGTTAGGAAACAGACACTGCCTGGGCCCAGGCTCCCACCCTTTGGGAAAGCTGACGCTTTGGAGCAGGAGCACAGGCTCAGAGGCATTAGGTCATTCAGTAACCATTCTGCTTGCTACTTAGACAAACACAGTGATGTCTAATACCTTAGCTCTGAATTACACACTGGTGTTGCAAAGCCCCTGTTGCAAAGGTCACTGGGATGCATGCTCAGATCAGCTACTGGTGTTTTGCTATGGAGTAAACTTCACCAGTCACAGCTGTATCACTGGAATGTGGCCTAAAAAACCCAGGACCCTAAAACCAGGTAAAGACAATTGCCAATAGGGTTGGGAAACCTATCCCAGCCAAAACCAGCACACCCTCCCATTTGGAGAGCCTTTTAGGCAAATTTTAGCATACCCAGGAGGACCCATGCTCCTGTAAACAAAAGGTCTGCACACTCATCTGCTACCGAAACAGTGCACTCCTCTAGACTTCAGATACAGCCTCTGTATTTCCTTTCTCCGGTCAAAACAAACCTTTTGATTGCAGCAACCAACAGGAGTCAATAACCACATGCTGCTCAACAGCTCAAAGTCTCAAGTTCAGGCTCTCCTGGCCCACAGTATGCAGCCACTTTATCAGCTTCTCCATCCCCGGTACACTTCAGAACAAACACACCTCCTGTGAAAGTTTAACCACCTCACAAGGGAGAGCTGCCACAGACTCAGATGAACACAGGTTTCAAAGCATGCGCCGGGTGGATCTGCCCAGACTGCCAAACCCAGCAAGGACTGAGCTGCTGCACACCTGTGGATGGAGGCACCTGCCGAGGTGGGAAAGGGAGCTGCTACACACACTTCTACAGAACTCCAGAACTGAAAGTGTTACTCTGCTGCTTGGCCTCTTGCTAATTGTGGGTTTTATTTTTATTTCCTATTACCCTCTTGCACGCCTGATGAGATTATCTTACCGGAACTGACACAGCTGGAGGCTGTAGCCATACATGGAGCCTCTCAGGAGGCTATGCAATTTTATTTTCATTGATCAGAAATCAGCAGGGCAGTAAATGATGGGAAATTCCATTAGGAGAAATACTGGGCCACAAGAACCAACTACCTAGGTATGCCCAAATCCCAGAAAGTCCTGAATTCCCTCAAAGTCCAACCTGGAGGCTGACAAGGAGCCATCTTAGACCTGATGTTCCCAGTTGCTGCTCGCTGTGCAAAGTGGAAGCAATGCTGTCCCAGCACCCCCAAGGGGTCACTCAGATGAAACAAACCCTCTGGCCTGGGGTCCTTCTGTTTTAAAATACCCTGTACACAGAATATGCACTCAATCCCACCTTCCCGCATCAAAATCCTACCATCAAGCCACTCTGGTCAAAAGCTGGGTTTGACCTGGCCTCTTGCTAAGTTCCTCAAGTATCCAGGCTAAAAGCCAAGTCCTTTGCCTCCTGCAGCAGGATGGACAAGCCCCAGCAGCAGAGCAGGGGTTAAGAGAAGCTGACCGCAGCGTAGTTGTTAAGGTAATCAATACCGCTGAGATACTAAAGCAGCAAAGCAGCATAAGCCACATTATTGATTGCCAAGCAGATGATAAAACTGTTTATTATGATAATTGCAGGGTGCCTGCAAGATGCTCCTAGTGTTTTCTAGAGCTTTTTACAAAACCAAGAACTGCTAGGGCATCATCTCCTGTCTGAAGTCCATCTGGTGAGGGCCCTCCACTGCTTGTGCCCAAGCAGTCACCATGAGCCACCTTCACCTCCCAGCTACTGGAGAGATCTGGCCAGAGAGCTGTGGAGAAGGTCACACTACTGGACATAGTCCCTGAACTATTTATCACACATAGGCCTCATACTGTGGTCTGTCTCTTATAAATCCCCCAACACACATCTTTTGAGAAGCTTCCCCTTCCAAGGGAGCAAGAGGTCAAATACCAAAACTTGTAACCTCAGCCCTGGATCCTCATCCTGATCAGCTAAGAATCACAACTCTTAAACTTACCAGTCCAAAACATTTTCTTGAGTATTTCAGGGGTTTTTTTTCTCCACTTTGGAATTATACAGTTTGCTACATTTTTTTTACATAGGTTGAACTGAATTTTCCTCTTCAGGGCCTAAAATTATCATGCAATGCTTTAAGAAACCCTTTTCAGACAACTGAACTCCAGATACTCAGTTTTAGAGATCCATCTATGAGCACATAGACCATACCTCAAAAAAGGTGACACACAACAGCTTGTCACCGTGCCACCAAGAGTGTGCAAGATCAGCAACTGATCTACCAGCATAAAGCAAAACATTTTGATTGTGAAATCACTACAAATACTGGAAAGTTTCTCTTGAATTAAATGCAGTAATAGGCATCAACTGGCCTTCAGAAGATAAGCAAAACACAAACTGCCAGATTGTATCTACTCTGGCAAAAGCATCTATTACTTCTCCATCAGCAGGAGCAGGAATGGAAATTGTAACGTAACTGGGCTCCACATTGCCACCACTGCCAAATGACAGCTGAAAATGAATATAACAAGGGCTGAAGCTCCAGGGCTCTGTCAGCAGCTCTACAGGCACTAATTATGGAGTATGGGTACCATTATCTCCCAGTATGGACAAGACTACAACAGCTTCATCTCAGGATTAACCTGAAAGACCATATGCTAGGGACTGCAGGTGGTGCTTGGTGTGAACTCCACTGTTGTTGCTGGCTGCTTTCATCCAATCTGGGTCGCTTTTTCTAAGTAATCACAGTTGATAGTTGGAAAATAAACTTCACATCAGTCAGAGCAATCTTACTATGGGGCTAGACACAGCCTGAATTAGTCCACTGATGGAGCTGCTGGCCAATGCTCCAGCCTTTTCTTCCTCTTTTGGAAGAGGAAACAAAAGATTGAAACAGCACTCTGGTGAGTGAACACATCACACCACAGCCACTGCCTTACAGGCTGGAGATCTGGGCCCATGAGCTTCTAAAACCTGTTCTGTCTCAGCCTCAACATTGGTGATAGGCTGCAGAGCCTCATGGAACTCACCACACAGGTCTCAGAGATACGAGGCTGCTCTTTCAGACTCTCACAGTAAATTCAGTGTGTAGGCAAGACAGAAACAGTAATTTCTTATTAAAAATCTAGAAAAGGGAGACCTCCTTCCTAATTACCCTTAGATAGGGTCAACCTCCAGCTCTCCTTCCCACCAAGGCCAGAAGGAGAAAAGTCAACCATCCGTCAGCCAAGAGAAGGGGCCCTTTGTTGTTCCTAGAAAATCTGCTGTTATGTACAGCTTAACCCAGCTCCACACCTGCAGTCCCGAAAGCTGACTTCTCCATCTGAAGCACCAACACATGCCCCTCAGCTCTCACACAAAGCTTCTCATGCTCTGCTGACTCTCAGCTGCACAGAGCCCTGCAGGGTCCTCCCCGGGAGATGTGCCCAGCACCATTAACCACACTCCCCAGGACTCAGGGTGGAGACACTTCCCAAAGCCTTACTGAGATTTTCCTCCCCGCCCCCCCCTCTTGTTCTAGAACAATATTCCAGGAAACAATTCAGAGCCTTTCACAAATTTGCTCCACTGCTCCACACCACCGGAGAAACATGGGACTGCTCAACAACAGACAAAGCACCTGAAGAGCTCAGGAAGTCAAGGAGGGACAAATAACAAACATGAGGCAGTAAAACTTCTAGTCAGCTACAGAAAGCTCCACAGAATATATCACCTTTATAGGAGCAAGAAAGGCTGTTCCCTACAGCACAAAAGGATGAGTCAAATAATGGTCCTGAATATGACTACTAAGCAGCCAGCCTGTCCTTCAGACACCCACACCTTCCCACCAGGGCCTGGAAAGGTCACCACTTACCGACAGCATGACCAGGCAATGAGAGAGACAGATCAATCTTTTAAACACATAACAAAAACCCCCCTAACACATCAGCCAAAAAGGGTCGATGAAATTTCAAGTGGTCTTCTCTGTCTTCTGTGCTGTTAATACCTCTGTGCTCAGAAAGCTACCACAGAAAGCCTCTTAAGCCAGAGACCAACCTTAGCTGAGTAACTCCAAGCTCCCCATGTAGACTGCTTTGGTACTAGGCATGGTAATTAGTGCTGTAACAGAAAGAGCAGCTGCTAACCATGGTGGACCTGGGTAACAAAAGTTCCCCAGAAAAGACTGATGGCAATTGTAACCTACATGCACAAGGCTCTGCTTGTAGGGGGAAAAAAAAAAAAAAAAAAAAAAAGACAAGAATCATCAACTTGGGACCATTTCAGTTAAATAACAGCACCTTCCCAGTTCCTAATAAACTACAACAGCTCCAAGATATAGGAATTTTTTTGTGGTGTTTTTTTTTTCCCTGCAAAACCCCACTGCCCTGGAATGGCAACAGTCATGCCAGAATCAAGCTGGGATCCACTGTGCTGCAGCACTCAAATGACTGCTGTGGTTCAAGCCATGCTTGCATCTCAGTGCTTCCAGCACAACTTATTGTTCCTTCTGAACATCAGCAGGTGGCTCCAGTGGTGCTGGACCAGCCTGCCTGGACACCACCTCCCAGGATTCTGGGGTCCCAGCCTCAGGGCACTGCTCACCTCCACCTTCCCATGCCCACAGCTCCCCACTCAGCAGGACCTGTAGAGGCATTTGGAGGTGGTGGCTCTGTCCACATGAGCTCTGTAGGTTCCTCTGTGCTCCACCAAGACCATCCTGTCTGATGAAGCTGACCCCAGGCTCCAGCCCTGTCCCTAGTCCTCTTGGAAGTGCAGCACTGAGGACACCAGTTTGCATTCCTGCTGAGAAGCCAGGGACAGCAGATTGCTGCCCCAATACCACTTCCTTTTCTTGAAAACATGTGTTTTCATTATCACTATTACTTTTAATTAGCACGTTACAGCTGCCTTAAGCCCTCCCAGCTGGAGGAAAGTTCTGCTCCTAAATGAACAATTAGAAAGTGCACAGAGGGAATTTTTTTCTCATCTTCAGAAATGACTTTCTCAGCAGAGCTAAGAGGTGATCCCCAAGCTGCCCGGTTCAATGATGCTGCCTTGAAGGTACCTGCAGGCCCTGCTCAAAGCCTGCAGGTCACTGGGGGCTCCCGCTGCTAGGGTGGGCGACTGAAGTGGGGAACTTGAAATGCTGAACTGCAGCCTTCCTAATGAAGGGGTCCTCAATGCCTCTGCCCTGCTTCACTCACTGAACAGCCTCCTCTTCCTCACCTGGTCATAACAATCACCCTGAGAAAAGTGAAAGATTTTAATGCCCATCTCACTCATGGAAGGCCATGGACAATTTAATTTGCTCAAGAGTTCAGGCCAAGTACAAGCAGAAAAGAGGCCTGTTAAATGCATAAGAAAACAGTTCTGCAAGAAGCATAATTACTAGAAACACAGTCTCACGATCAAGAGCTTCTTTGAACAACCAGCAATGAGAAACATCCACAAAAAAGCCCCAAGAGGCAGCCGTGGCCACTCTCAAAGCAGCAAAAGGACAGAAAGGTGAAAGCTCAGGAGGCTGTGGCAAAGTGCTGTCCCGCTGCCACCTCTCCAGCACCCCTGTGCAGCACAGCACCAACAAGGTTCAAGGCTTTAAATAGAAACAAGCCACAAAGATCCAAGTTTTCAGTGAACATTGATCAAAGCCACATCTATCGTCCCCCTCCCCAGTTCAGTTGTGAATGATACTCTAGCACCCCACTGATCCCAAAGCAGCCCAGATGTGGGAACCAAGGCATCTTTCCCAAACCCAGTCCCGTCCATGGATTACAAGTCTGAGATTTCACAGTTCACATACAGGATAATGTCCAAAAGTCTAATGCACATAAATGAATAGGTGAGGGACTGGTGAAATTTCCAGCATGCTCTTTTCAGCATAAATTCCATGTCAGTAAAATTCCTTAGTAAATATGAAATACATTATTTATTTTACCTTTGTTTACACCTGTCTGGGAAAGCTTACTTAACATATAAAGGTGAGATGTGATCAGGAAGGCTTTGCATTTGAGCCTTTGCTCAGCTCTCCAGCTTGTGCTTCTGGAGAAGGGGAAGAGAATCCTGCCAGTGTCCAAGGAGCCCAGATACTGATCAGACCACAATGCAACAAGGGGGAAAAAAGGAAACACAAACCAATTAATTCTTGGCTGCTACTTCTAGCTCTAGGCGAGGGAAGGTGCGTGGCAGAGCAAGAGGAGACTGGAACAGACAGAGGCTGGGACTTGCTCCAAGAGCCCTAGGGGTGACGGCGCTGGCTCCCAGAACCATGGGGCTGCTCTCCAGCAGGTGAGGGCTCAGTTGGGCTCCCCAGGCACAGGGAACAAAGCAAGCTGCTTGGGTAAAGCTTCTGACGTTTTCATGCACAGACCAACTGGTGAGAAGCCCCTCAGAGAGAGAACAGGGCTAAGCTAGCAAATAAATTCATCTCCTGTGACCAGGTCTGAACACAGCCTTCTCCACACCTGCTCCCAAAGGGCAATGCCTCGCAACTGCAGGGGTTTATTTTGCTCTTGGTGAGGCTTGTGATCCATGCAGCTCAATGTTTTCCCCTCTGATGACAGTGTGGTCTGTGCACACCAAGACTTGCCAGTGCCAGAACCACCAGGGTGGCTGTGGGGCCAGCGCAGGCGTTTGCTCACAGTGACACAAAGGCCAGGCTCACCTTTTAAACAAAATCCCAGCAGCAAACCCACAGCTGAACTGCCCAAAAGAGGAATGTTTCAGTGATCTTGCAGACTTCTGCCACTGAAAAGGCTTAAATAGCTGCTGTTACAGCAAGAGAAGCATCTCTGTAAGATGAGCACTTCAAGAATGAACCACTGAAGCTTTCCAAAAAGCAGCAGGGAACACACACAGCCCCAACAGCCACCCCTCAGCTGGGACCATGGGAGGAAAAACTGCAGAAAACAAGAAGAAGGAAACCAACTACAGAAGTGTGCACTGAGTCCAAACCTTTAGAAAGTTACCTGAGAGTCATGCAGGACACACACACATGACAGAAGGGAACAAGGATTTCCTCTGCTCTCTAACAAAACCAGCCCTGGTGATGCAAACCATCTCCACAGGATTTTCTTAGCTCAGACTAAAGCCCAACCTCTCACTGTGACATTTAGCACAGACATACCTGCACAACACAGCATGTAAAAACTTTTTTGGTTGATGAGTTCTACCAGATAACTGAAATTAAAACGAAGTGCCAAAGTAAAAATAATGTCTCAAAAGATGACAAATCAGCAAAACCACAGAGAAGTAAACCTGCTAGGTGGAAAGGAAAGAAACCTGTTCAACAAATGACCTGATCTGTGTGTTGGTGCAAGCAAAGGAAGGAGCTGGAAGAGCATGACATGAGAAATCCCTCACTTCTACATCATAAGTAATCTGAACAAGAGGCCTAAAATCCAGTCTCCACTTCTAAAGGTACATCATTTCTATCTTTGTCAAGATTCAAAAGAGAAAAGACGTGAAACTCTTGCCTGAATCATACTCAACTGCTCTCCATAACAGTGTGATAGAGGGAGAACACAGGACTGCTACATGTGTACAGTGACCATGACCACCACTTCTGAAGGTGCCAGAAGTCAGACAGGTCACCTTCCCTAAACGGAAAGGAATAGTAATCTCTCAGTCATAAAATGGTCTGGAACAATGTGCAGCTTTTTCAGCATTTGTAACTTCATTATCACAAGTCCACAAAGATGCATTTGCTTCCCAACAGCTTCCTCATGAAAACCTAGGGCACACTGATCAAATTTTACCCTCATTGTGCCCTTGCTGAGAGCTGAATTAGTATCTTCAAATCAAATATGTTAATTCTGGTACATCCTCAACCATGAAATTCCGCAGATCATCCATGGATATTCTAACACACCCAGTTCATGTCAGACACGTTTCACCAGCATGTCCAGCTGCCCATTGCTGCACCCTGGGGGGCTGGAGGGGTTTGAAGGCATGAAAAAAGCACGGCACATTTGGGCCAATTTAAAGGAAGGTCTAAAGGTGACCATCAACCAGGACAGCCTCTGCTGCTCTGCAGGGACTACCCTGGAACATGCCCCTGTTCAGGTACCTTCCTCAGAGTAACAGGGAGGAAACAGGACTTTTTCCAGAAAACAGTTCACTTCTGAAGTAAAGAGAACAAGTCCAGTACAGAGCCCAGAAAAGCTTTAGAGAAAAAAAATACTACAAAATAACAGATTAGATTTTCCATACAAACAAGATCAGTAGATCCCACTACTTATGAAGTCCAATTGCTCATCAAGTGGAAAATTCTGGGTTAGTAACAACAATACAGAAGGCAGCAATAGGATTTTTCTGTAGAGAGAAAAAAAGGAGGAAATACACAGGACAACATGAGCAGTTTAAGAGAAAATTCAATATGGTAAATAGCAAGTGAGTTAGAAAGAGCCACAACAGACATTAAATGAGAAACTTGTTCCTTATTTTTCTTTCATAATCAAAACCCCAAATGCAAAGCAATTTTTCTTTCAAAACCAAAGCCCCATTTGGGAAAGGCTTAATTAAGAAGGCCTTCTTCAAAGGTTTGTAGAAGAGACAACATGAAAAGAAAGGGGGGAAAAGGCAGGGTTTAAACAACAGGAAGGCATTGCCCTTCATGCTGGCCCTCCCCTTGGAGCCCTGTGCTCGCCCCCCAGGCTGAGGGTCACGGCAGTGGGCACCATGCTGGGCCAGCCCGATGTGCTGGGAGCATCCTCTGTGCTGGGGGAACGTTCTGCCACAGCTCCAGCAGCAGATGGAGAAACACCTCTTGAACCACCTCAAAACACATCCCTGTCAGATACACCCTGGGCTAGCACAGGCCTCCTGTGGCCACCCCTCTGGACCAAAGGAAAGCTTTTGTCTCTCGCATCTTTTACTTCTCCTGTTCTTTCCTCCTAAGCAGAGTGGAACTGTCACAGCACTAGACTGGAAGCTAAAACATCCAACACATTCCTCCCAAAGCAACCACAAAGAGCATGATACTTCAGCAAGACCTTTCAGAGACTGGTGGAAGTCCAAAAACCTCACAGCTGAGCGGGTCCAAGTCCCTCATGTAGAGAGGCTGCCAAGAAACCTCACCTGGGAAGCTCCATCTCCTCACCCAGGGTGTCTCCTTTGAACTATGTCCTACAGCTCCTTCCTTTCTCCAGGTCTCCCCTCTGCTGAGCCACAAGGCAGAGGTACCAGCTTCACAAGTCAGACAAATAATGAACTCATTTACAAAACAAGCCTCTAATTTACAAACTCCCTTCCTCACCCCCACATCCCTTCACTCCCAGGCAGGGAGAAGCAGCAGGCATCCTGCCATTTGCTTGCAGGCAAGGTTTTTTAACAGCTTGGGTAAATGAGGACAAGGAGAAAGCTTCAAGAAGCAAGGCCTAAAGGAATCATTGTATCATCTAGCCTAGCCTCCTGCACATCAAAGGCTGAATGACTGCGGCTCTTCGGGAGCTCTGCCCAGGGGAATCACTCCAGCAGGGAAGCTGAGGAGGAGTATGCACACTTTTTCACAAGGCTGTACACTCTGGTTGTCAATAAAAATAGGAAAAATACAACTTTCAAGCCATAGGTTACTACACATATTTCCTTGATAAAATGCTCAGGAATTTACTGACACGTTTCCCACTAAAAATAATTTTACAACCTCAAAACCAACTGACATGCATTTTCACATCCAGAACAGAGGTGCTGAAACAGTATGTGTGCAACATCCAGCACACTTCACAAACATGAAGAAAAGCTGAATTTGAGCCCAACTCTCCAGCACCAAAAGTGCCTAGCAACGTTCCTCTCTCAGCTGAGCTCCTTTCCTCCCTGCACAGTGTTCTGCTAACAGTGATGTGCTTTGGAAGGGTCAGATCCTTGTGCCCTCTATGTACATGCTGATACCTTCCCTGGATGCACAGACCAGGGGTACTTTCTGACCACCAGACCTCACCATCCTTTCCCCTCATCCTCAGCTTGACTCAGATCCTTCCTTCTTAGTGATACCATTTGCCAAACCATAGCAGGAGGAAGCTGGAGCCTGGCCAAACTGCATTCTATTTTTCAGCTCCAAGGGCACACAAAACCAGTCATCAAATCTTTGAAAGCTGTCCAACCCATGACAGTAGTGTTTGGTAGACTACACAGCTCGTCTCTCGCCACAGATGACGCAAGACCCTTTCCTGGTCTCTGCAGTCTGCACCTACATCCCCATCAATATACCATCTCTTTAGACATTAACCAAATCATTTCCTTGCCCCTAACTCTGGAAGGGGTGTGACAAGCAAGGCATTTTGCAAATAACATTGCCTTAACTCTGTTGCCTAAATAATTTCCTGATCTGGGCCACACATTACTGTACATAATCCTATGGATGAGTCTCCATCCTATTTAAAATATCTCTGGCAGCAACAGCAAACTCCAGCATGGGAACAAGATATTAAATTAAAATCCAATTTTAACACACTACAGAAAGTGGGAATGAGAAGGAAGATGAAAATTAACCCTGTGTGGCTACATTTTTTCCAAGGACTCCAGCTCTAGGAATCAGCTTACTGGTAGTTTGGACCGAGGTGTAGGTAATCTCTCAGAAACTCACAGAGCTGGGCCCTGACCAGCTGGTGACCTGGGTGAAGCCGCAGCCCCTGCCCTGAGCGAGAGTCACGCAGCACCACTGGGAAGAGGCAACCAGCACCACCAGCAAACCTCTGCCCACCACGGGAGAGATGCTCCCTGCTGCAGTCACTCGAGATGCCAGGCCAGATGCTTGGGAAGCCAAGCTGCAATTCAGTTCCCTTTCCTAAAGGGAGGAGATGGTCTCAGCTGCAGGTACTGTCCTGCACTTGACCTGCCAGGCTGGAGGCCATGGCATGCAGCCCTGGCTCTGCCCAAAGGCCAACCTGACAGCTGCAGATTTCCTGGAGAACCGAGGACATGAGGGAATTTCCTGGATGTGATCACACAGCAGCAGTAATTGCAGTCCCTATCCTCTGGACTCTGAAGCCACACACTGTGGCCCTGAAGACCTGACCAAAAATGGGAGCTCAAGGGTCCCTTGGGTCTCATCACAACCTCTTCAGGCAAGGAAATAGTGTGGCTGAAGCTTGCTGAAGTTGCTGGCTACACTAGTCATAAAATCAGATGAGCTTTCTGGTAGCAGCAGGAGTAAGAGGACAACCCTTGGGGCAGCCCTGAGCCTAAGATCCTCTGATGAGGAAGAAGCTGATGTATTGTGGACTGTCAAATCACTGGTGCTGGGCTCCAAGATGACAGTGACTGATTTTCTTTTTAATCATAAGCTGCAGCTGCCAGAATGACCCGTCACAGCCACAGCTCAGACAACATATCAAGCACTGCTGGCATTCTGAGCTTCTTGCAGAAACAGGGCACAGTGCAAGTCAGAAGCTGGCATGTGTGTGCTGCCAAGAACGCAAGGAACAGCAGCCAGCTTTAAAAGATCAAGGGGGTCCAGTCACAAGGAAGCTGCTGAACAATTGCCTCAGAAAGATGCAAGGCAGAAGGCACCAGAATACATAGCAGGACAACCATCAGTGACCTGTGTGCCAGAGATCATGGACTATGATAAATGCAAAAAGATCTTGGAGAAGCAGTAATAAAAAGACAAAACTAAAATGAAGAGCAGGAGAACTGTCAGATCAAACCCACCACTACTGGCCGTGCAGAGGAGCTTCCCACCACCCACCCTGGCTACTCATGTGCTGCCCTGCATGCAGCAGGTACTGAACATGCCTAAAGGAACCCTTGGGGCACAAGTTTTTTTGGTCCTGACCTCTTCTTGACTTCCAGACACCTCCAGCAGTGCATCTGATAGACTCTTATAGAGAAGGGCATCTGCTTTAGGACGTGTATTCTTTCCAATGTTGTGTGTGTTAATCTGACAGACTCACAGCCCTTGGCTGGTAAGTAACCCTCAGCAACCAGTGGCTCAATTAATTCCTCAGAAATAACAGCAGAGTATGAGCCTTTCCAAACCTAAAACCAGCCCAGGTCCAGGATGACCTCACCTTTCCTCAGGAACACTGAATGGAAACCAGGAGAGCGGTGGAACCTCTAGGGACACGATGCTCTCAACCATGTCACCACACAGGGGCTCCTCCACACATTTCCTGATAGACAACGTAATGCACGCCTCCCTCAAAACTATCAACTTACCTAAGCCTCAAAACATGCCTGCTGCTGAATTACAGGTCAGGCTCTTCCCACCAATGGCCCTGGAGCACCTCCCCAGCACTGACCAGCATCCTCTCCACTATGCTCAACCAGATCCTTCCCCACGCAATCCCACACCAGGATTTAAACAGGTGAAAAGCAACCCAGCACTAACCCACTCCTGTCCACCTTCCCTCCTCTCCAGTCCTAACAAAATCATCAGCTCTATAGATGAAAAAAAAAAAAAAAATTCCTATATTTGACAAACAATTTCCATGACTGGGGCTATAGGTCCTTTCCCAATGAACAGTGCAAAAATTTTCAAAATTACACCAGAATAATTTCTCCTCAGAAGATGACATACAGCACAAACATCACAGCCTGGCAGCCTCTCACCACTATTAACCATTTATAGCTGAGCTCACTCTGTTTACCAAAACCCTGTGAAAACCTGACCTTCCCCTCCCGTGCCCCACACTCCCAGGTGGAGACCATTCACCTCAACTTTCCAGATTCCTTCCCCCTTCCTATCTTCTCTTAATGTTTCATGATTTGTGCTAGTAATTACAGCTGTCATCACCTCCCTGAGGAACTGGAGCAAGAAAATTAGGCTCAGACTTCCCAGAGTTCACAGATGCATCTTGAGTTCTACATCCAGCATTCTTCTGTTAAGCATATGGTACGTGTAAACACAAAAATTTAGCCAAGACCCTGAGATGAAATACCTCGATTTCCACCTAAGATATGGATGCTAAGGGAAAAAAAGTGTAAAGGCCAGGACAGCTAACAAGAAAGAGGTGCAGTGATAGAGCTGGCACAACTAAGGAGGAAGCAAGTCTTCAAAATGTAACGCCTGAATATATATAAAAAAATATCCATTAGTTTATAATTAAGAATAGCCAAGTACATCTTAGGTTCAACATCAAATATTCCTAACCATCCATCAGCTCAGGAACTGTGCTGGGAACAGAATAGCAAATAGAGAACCTGTATTAAAAAAAGGCTGGGGAGACACTGCTGAGGTTTTATTAGCTTTATCTCATAACAGACAAAGCTGTAAGTATTGTGAAGGGAAGAATAATTAAAGAGACAGCAATAAATGGAAACCAGGATAAAACATAAGGCAGGTTTATTGAAGACACATTGTGCAAACTAACCCAGTGTCCTGCTTTACTAAAATAACTGCCCCTTGTTCAGTACCATGCCACAGGGAACGCAGCTGGAGAAGATGGGCACTAGCTAAGATTTTAAAAAGGCAGAAAACTAGGCCAAGAGAAGATGACATCAAAATGATTTAAAGAAAATACTGCCCTGGATAAAGGTTATTTGGAAAGGCCTTGGGAGCCATCTCGCTAACTAACTTCACTGGTGGCCTTGCTGCACACCAGCAGAGACTGCTGATGCTTGAGGAAATTACATTGGGAAGCACATCCAACACAGTGTAAGACTGGAATATTATACAGGAAAAAGTTATTATTTGAGGCCTAGAATAACAAGAAAGAAACTAAATCCAAGAACACAGCAGGAAAATTCCGAATTTCTGCAGTAAGCTCAGGGTTCACCAATCAGGAATTACAAAGAGGGAAAGAGATGGATGCACCAGCTGGCACGGCAGAACTGAAGGGGTGCAGCCGTGAACGTGGCAGACATGATCTTAGTGTGTTACTCAGGGTGTCTGCAGAGATAAGGAAGTCATAAACATCCTGCTAACAGCACTGCAGGACCTCAGCTGGAATCACATGTACAATGGCGACCACATTACAGCAGACACAGCCAAGCTGTGAACAGATGGAGGAGGCGGCTAACAGCGCAACCACAGGAGCGGATGTTCTCCAGCACAGCCCCACACGGCGCCTGGGGAGCCCCCTGCGTCGGGGCTGCGCGCGATGCGAGCACACGCGTGTGCACGGCAGGACGTGTGCACCTGCAGCAGGCGGGAGCCTGGCCCAGGGAGCAGCCGGGCAGCAGACCATGGCTGGGGAGGAGGAAGTTGTTACATCAATATTTAGAAAGCAGGGCCTGCACCAGCAGCAGAGGGGAGGCAGTCCTAATGACCCAGCATTAGCGCTTCTAACAAGAGGTAACTCAGGCAACCCTAAATATACATCAGATCTGCTCTGGCAGATTTACATTTCCACTCTGGATACCTTTTAGTAAACACTGACAGAGCAGCTTTCAACCTCAGACACTTCTGCTCAAGAAGATTACTTGGCTCCAGTGGACAGAGCCAGGACAGGCTTGGCAACTGGTCTGTAAAGTGTTCTGAGGAAAACAGTCAGCAGGGAGACTGTATACCACTGGAATCGCCTGCATGCATGCTAGACCACAGCCCTAAAGCAATCATGCTGTCCTGTATATTTAACAAGTATACATTTCTCTGTTTCCTCCAAGTTGAGCTTCTGGGAGACATCAGCCCAGCAGTCACCGTTCTTGACTGCACTAACACAAGTGCAATAAGTTTATTGGTTTATAAGTTAACTTTCCTACTTTTCCCTGTTTATTTCTTTTGCTGGAAGATAAGTCAACAGGCCAAAGTGATTGTACCATTCATTATGCAACTGTTTGTCAGTTAATATTTGTGTTCCAGTGAGGCAAGGGCCAGATAAGAGATGCCTCAGCAGCTGTCCTCCCTACTGGATATGGGTGCTGGGGGGCTGCAGTGTGCCCCAGGCAGGTGCCAGCACAGCTGTGACACCCTCCAGGCTCCACCAGTCACCAGATTTTAGCTCGCTGTCCCAGCCTCACCCCTGCCCTCACACGGTCCTGCTGTCTGTGACTGGTACCTGCCATCACTGTGCCCTTCCTTGCAGTGACAGAACAGCACACACATGTAAGTGTAGCCTTGCTAAATTTAGCCCTGCTTCTCCTTGCTCCAACCTCTCCTTCCACAGCCTGAGAATAATGGTGGCAATCTCTTCTGGCAGCAAGCAGAACTAAAAGGATTAATCTGATACATCTCTGTAAAAGTACTTCAATAATTAAGAGGAGCAACTGCTGAACAAGATTAGCAACAGACTAGAACAAAATATAATAAGCAATAGGGATCTCTACAAAAGCATGTGCTGAGGTGTCACACCTGCTAGCCAGCCTCCCAGTGCGCACGCCTGCTGCTTCGCCCTCCACTGATGTTCAAAAGGCATGAGATCTGGACATTCCTTATTCCTTCTGCTCTTGCCCATCACATGCAGCTGCTGCTCCGCCTTCCACTCTCACCAAATCCATTTTTGTATTCTCTTTTGCTACAGTTTTTGAAATGCATGAAGCAAGGCAGTATCACTGGAAGGCTCCACCGATGCTGAGCCATCAGGTCCCCAGAGGGGCCTCCAGGCCATGGCATCTCCCAGCTCGTGACAGGCACTGCACAGAGCACGGGTCTCCTGTGGCTTATTCTGGCTCAGGACCACAAACAGAACATGTGCCATGGAACATGGGACTGGAAGCTGGGCTGGGCAGGGTAGGGAAGAAGGGAACAGGCACTCTGTGTGCGGAGCTTCCTGGGAAATCCCGCTTGACAGAAAGGGGAGGTGAGGGCCACACGCTCCTCCGGGCACTGGGGCTGGGGGCAGCCTGTGCTGAGCTCTGGAGCAGCTCCTCTCCTCCCCACCCTGCAGACCCCCAGAAGCTGCACACAGGCTACACACTCGGCAAACGCTGAGCAACAAAGACATTTAAAACATGACCTGCAACATGACCTAAATTTTACTTCTGCAAAATGAAAAGAGTAGCTCCCAAGTGTCTTCCTCACACATCACATTTTCTTTGTTTCCTTTTATATTTAGGACATGGGTTTTCTACCCCTTCCAGAAGGTCAAGGCATAAAAGGGAAACACATAGGGAACAGTGCACCAAAAAGCACGGCCACAAGTAACAGAGAGAAGTTTTACAACATTGCCAGTATTTGGCAGCAGATTATCTTAAGTTTTTCATAAGAGATATATATATGGGATGTGGGCAAGAAGTATGTGGGATGGAAGGACCAGAGCACCAACAGTCCCCCTTCTTCACTGCATGCATCAACAGGAAATGCACCTGCACAAAGTTAAACCCTTGTGAGACCAGCTCTCCAGAAGGAAGGTCTCCCACACCCCATGGGAAGCTGGTCCCTTCCTGCCTGTCCCAGCAGAGTCTGGCCTCACATGGGACTGTCCTCCCATGGTGGGTGATTTGAAGGAGCATCAGCATCCTCACACCTGCAGCTGGGAGGCTGAGGCAGGCGCAGGTGTGAAGGAGAGCCCAGCAGTGGGTTAGCAGGAGATACACCTCTGGGAATGGATTCGATGTCAAGTGTCAGCAAGTAAATTGCTATTGGCTTCTCAATAAGCAGCAGTAGTGAGCTAAGTGTTTCCCTGTGTTGTGCAGGCTCTCTCCAACTCAATACAGCAGTATTGACAGCACAATCACAGGGTAATCCAGGCTCCACTAATATCTCAGCACTTCCTCATTGAAAATACACTTTCCACTTGGACAACAGCCCATTAGTGCAGGCTCACATGGCAGGCATCCCCCCAACCAGCAGGACAGGCAGTGGTGTGGTCCCCAGCTGCTCCCCAGAGCACAGCCCCAAGGAGCACAGCAAAAGGGCTCTTTTTGCAATGAGAAATCACCAATGGAAAAAGGATGAGTGGTAATCAAAAAGTCTTTGTAACTCAAGTCTCTGAGGTTCTGAAAAAAATTGGTATTTCCTTGCTAGACAACAGAAGTTCATCCAGGGAATTAACTCTCCTTGCCCCTTACCCTCTGCCTGTCATCCTTCCTTGCTATCTTATCTCTAAACTGAGACCACAGATTCCTCCAGGCAGGAGCCTCTCCTTTCATTCACTGAAAACAAGAGACCTGCTCCTGCACAGCAGAAATATCTGCATCCTACTCCTGGACTACAGGGCATGGATGCTCTGGCAGATCACAAACACTCCTCTGCTGGCAAGGACACCCTTCAACAGATCCTGCACTGGAAGTCCTCAGGCCCTTGGGCCGCCTTCACCTGGAGGAAGCCTCCAGAGCTCTCTGGCAGTCCTGTCACAGCACAATCTGACACATTTGCACAGTCTCTGTCCCTACACGTGTGTTCCTGTATGCAGTGTAAAGGCTGATCTTGACTGCATTGACTCTATGAAGGACCCTCGCGGAAAATTAGGTTGCTCATTTCTTTTGGCTCATATAATAAAAATCAACAAAACTCAAATAAGTGAGAGTATTTCTTTTTGTTCTAGGACAGCATTGTCACCCATAAGCCTCAATAGATAGCATAAGCAGCCACTGCCAGAAGCCTGGGCAGTTCTGATAGTTCCACTGGGGGACAAGAAGCTACAGATCACTTCAGACCCACTGGCCATGGGGAAAGTCACCCATGCCACCGGGGCATTTGGAGGAGTGGGAGATGGAGGGAGGCAGGCAAGGAGATAACAGATCAAGGTTAAGTTTAAAACCAGCATGCTTTCATACAGCTAAAATAGAAATAGGTCAAGAACATGTAAAATGTGCTTCCACTTCTTAACACATCACAAACATACTCGTTACTTCAGCAAACTGACCCGTACAACAAACCAGACTGTTTGCTCATCTGCAGATATCTAATGCTACCAACAATGTGAAGACAACATCAGAAAGTCAAAAGCAGTAAAAAAGACATCAGAAGGATTCTCTTGGGCTGGACCAACCACTCCATGTGCTGCCAGGACAGGTTCCCAGAGGCCATCAGAGATGGATTGCCACAGATGGTGGCACAACGATCTCCCTGCCAGTGATGCTGCAGAAAACAAGTTCACCTAAGGATGCCTTCCACACTTCACAAACACATCTTGAGACACCTGGCACAATGCCAGACCTTGAACCAAAGGGACTGACTTCTGTTGTGTCCTCGTACCAACCAGTAGCATCCTGCACTTTACCAAGACTATCACAGCAATGAGTAAGAGGAGAACAAAAGATGAACATTGAGGGGTGAAGCACATCCAGCAGCAGTGCACCCACAGCCCAGTTCCCAGCCAGGCTGTCCTGCTGCAGCAAAGAGCCAAGTGGAAGAGTCCAGAGGAGAACCCCAGCAGCACAGCCATGCTAATGTTAAACTGCCAGGGTTATAAAGGCAAGGTCAGGGAGACTTCTGCAGCAGAGAGGGAAGGTTATTTGGTCTGGAGTCAGATGAGGAACAGATATCTGGTTAGGAAGAGGTTAAGGCTGCTTCAGCCTGCAATCTGATAAATGTCTCTGCAGAAAGCAGGTTCTCTCACTTTGAGATATGATGTCACTAACCTTTATTGATCCACAATCAGAGAACTTTGCTTATCTCTCTCCTGTGATATGCTGCCCTCCTGTACTCAACTAGTGTTTAATACACTGCTGGGCATCTTGCACTCTTTATAGCTCACACCACACCTCAGCTTGGCCACTGGGGACAATATTTTACAGGCTGCACCAGCCCAGATAGCTTGAGGGCCAAGACACGGGCATGTATCCCTCCCCCACCTCCTGCAGCAGGAACCTGCCTTTCAGAGAAATATTGCACAAATACCTGGTGAAAAGAAGGGGTAAACACCATGGATGTGGCTAATGCAGTCTTACAATCTTGTGTATGGGTTCAGTCTGAACCCAAGGTGTGCCTGTGCTCTCAGAAGTTACTGTTCCCATGGGAGAGACTACTTTTACCCAACTTTTACTATTTTACAAAAATGACACTCCACTTTTAGCCTCAACTTCCTTTTTAATATTTGAGGTGAAACAAAGTTAGGTGACTAATACAAGTACTATGAATTAGCCATTTATTCCTACAGATTAGCCACTTATTCCTACATAGCAGCAACACATTTGCTGTAGGCTATACACACCAAATCCAGTGCTTTTTGTTTCAAACACACTAGTGAAGCCAGGAAACAGTTGAATAGCCAGGTAGCAAAATCTGTAACTTTAGCAATGAGATCAGTCATGCATAGAGACAACCAAAGAGGAGATTCAGAGAGTCTCAACACCAGCAGGCAACCCTCTATGCTATTTTCCTGCTAGATAATGCACAAAGGTGTTGCCTATGAATGACTCACGTGCATTTCTGGGGTTGTATTTAGCTGTACCCTTACAGGAGAAAGGCCTGTGCAGCAGAAGGGACAGACCCACAGCAATCTGCCTCTGCACAGGACACAGCTGTGGCAGGATTGGCAGAGTCCCCCCAGAGCACTGCCCACACCCCAGAACCTATTTTACTTGCTATCCACCAAGCCAAAAAAATGCACTGCAGGACAAGTCTTAGGGTAGATGTTGAGGTTTACCCCATTAACTCTGAGGGATGAAGCACTGGCACAAGCTGCCTTGTGCAAGACTGCAAGGACAGTGCTCTCACCAGCATCACCCCCTTGGTACAGCAAGGGTCCCTTCCCAGACCTGTGCAGACTATAAATACACTCCTGTGCAGGCAGGTCAGAGAAGAAAATTGGGAAGAAATGTCCACCTGAACAGGTCAAATAACTACAAATTACTGTTCTGATGCAGCTTAGTGATTCTTACTTTCAGACACACACTGAACTTTATTTTTTTTAATTAAAGGCCTTTTGAACCACATTTCTTAAAATAGTAAATTACACCCTTCTTCAATTTGAGGAAATACATTAGGAACTCTGTCTGAATTACCAACCTGGGCAGGGAGCATAAAAATCCCAAGCTTAGATTTCCTGCAAGTCAAGAGACATTTGAATTAGAGGTTTTAGACTGCAAACCATTAATACTTCCGGTCAGCCATTAATTTAATGTACAGAGTCAGGATCCAAAGAAGAAGAAACGCAAGGGTTGGTCACACTCACCAAGTCATAATGTCCCTTTGACAGCTGGAGAGAAATCACCACCAACCCACCAGCAAAATGCTTCAGCTGATCCTGATTCTAAAAGCAAACCTGGATAGACACATAGATGATGCTAATGAATGGTTTTCATCCCAGTGCTGTCTCTCCCTGCCAGTACTTATCTTAAGTCACCTTGGGTGATGCTGTACTTCACTGAGAGCTGTGGGCAGCAGCTCCAGTCTTGACCAAGAGAAAGGTGTGGAAAACCAAGCTGAATCCTCAGTCTGTTACCTACACCAGCTAAAAAAAGTGAGGAATTACGTGCTGTCCAAAAAGTCTCACAAAACCTTTAGTCCATCACTGGACTGGGAGATGCTCCTACCCAAGCTGGGGAGATGCTCCCAGAGTTGCAGCACAGAGGGTCTGCTGGCCTGGGCTCAGCCCCTGGGAGCACAACCCAAGGGCTGGAGAAGCCTGGATGTCCCAGAGGGTCTTCCCCAGGCACTGGTGTCTTTTGGCCTCACCACTGGGGATCAGTACTGCTGAGGCGAGGCCAGCCCAGCAGGCACTACCTTCAGCTACACCAAGCAATTGCTTTTAAGCACTCAGGTGCTGAAGTGCCCTTTCCTGTACTGACCACAACAGGAGTCAGCAGTCCATTGCTTCCAGAGAACCCCTTCGCTGCTGCAGGCATCCACCATGGAGGTAACTGAACAGCCACCACCTGCTGAAACAGTTTGTGTCTTTAGTTGGAGGCAGAGAAAGAAAAAAAAAAAACCCAAGCAAAGCCTGGAAACTTATTTAGAAACAGTAAACTTGTTCCAACCTGCCCTTGCCTCAGGCATTGGCATCATCAGGTATGAACAGGATTCAAATATCTCAAATAAAACACAAAGGATTGAGTCAGCTTCCACCTTTTTAACATCATCTTTTTTGAGGATATGGCCAACACTGTAGATTTTCTTTAGCTTTCCCACTGCCGTGACTTCAGTAATGCTTACAGCTCTTCTAACCAGTAGAGGCAACCTGCTGCCCAAGAGGCTGCTTCTCCTTCTCTTCACCACCACTGCTCGCACTCTACCTTGACCTACTAGAAATTTAAAGAAAGCAGCCAGACAGTTCGACTGCTCAGACGTTTCCTCCACAAAAAATCTTCTGGTGTAAATATATCCTGCTGCAGTTCAGCATCTCCACTCTATTACAGATGGATCATAAGGCTCAGCAAATCCCTGCCAAAACAGCAGTACTTGGAATAGTTACAACTTTTAATGTACATCCTATACGATAGCTTCACAACATCAGGGAAAGTACAGTTCAATACAGCTAGCACAGAGCTGGGCACATAAACAACCTAATTTCTGGAGGATATGTCTTTTAGACATAAGCATGTTCCAGGGCAGTCTGGAGAAGCTGTCTGGTACTGGCCTCAGTTACTGATTCTTACCAAGGATTTTCTGGAAACTGGATCTGCCTTGAAACAGACACTGCCAGATGCCCAGCAGAAAAGACATCACTGCCCAGAACACTCTGCACAAGCTTGGGATAAAAAAATTGTAATACTAGAGGCACATCTTCACCTACCTAGCAGCTGTATAACAGCTGTATAACCTTTGCTCCACTGGATTTAACAAAAAGAGGAATTATATATTTTTTTTATTTTAATCCCTTCACCATAAGACCCCAGTCCTCTGCTCCAGCTACCAGATCCCCCTTCCTGGGATCAAGCCTGCTTGGAGCCCTTAAAGCCCAGCAACCATGCTGTGCTTGCAGCTGCTCTCCACCCCAATAACAGCAGAATTGAACCCAAGGGGCTCCAAGAACCCCCCTAGCTGACCCCACTGCCCTGTGCAGGGGGATGTGGCAGAAGCTAGCACTGTGCCCCAAGAGGCAGGGGAGGGCTTTTGCTTTACTTTAAAAGTGCTGCTGGAGGTAGAAACACATGAAAGTCTGTGTAGGACAAGGGAAGGAATTATCCCTCCCATTGATTTTAGCTCTGGGGTATTAGAAAGAACACAGCATTTATCTGGAGATTTCTTCCCAAAGCTAACTACGGACTTTCAAACGTAAATGAGACTTGAAAGGGGCTTATCAGGAGAGGATCTGCTGAGACTTCACTGGGACCTGAGCCCCGGCAGGAGCTCTCTGATGTATCCTCCCTCTCGGGGGGCTAAACACCCCCTCTCACCCCAGCCTCCATGGGGAGGGGGCTCAGCCCAGGGCAGGCAGCAGGACTCCCTGCATTCCTCTTTCAGACCTGCATGCCTCTGCTGCAGGGACCTGGCGTCCCCTTCTGCAGTGCCACCACCCTGATGGCCTCTGGACGTGATGGCATGAGCCACCCTGTGCTGTGAGGGACAGTCAGCAGGCTGGGGCAGAGCATCCTGGGCTGCAGCCCAGGACACAGGCTTGCTGCCCCTCCAAACTGTCTCTGAACTCCAGCAGCCATGGTTACACCCTGGAAAATGCAGCAGCATAAACCCTGACCTGGAGAAACCCTTCTGCAGGACTCCCAAGCACGTCACCACCTTACAGCACCCCAAAAGGTGTCCCCAGAGCCCCGCTGCCCTGCCTGGCTGGGCACAACCTCGGAGGCCTGGCCTGCCATCCACTGTCTTTCCCAGGTAGCTGGGAGGTTGTAATTGGTGAGGCAGGAGATTAGAAATATCGGCAGCCTCTAAGTAAGACTTTAATTTACTGGCAGATCAATAGTGCTAGGGTTATATTGGCAAAGTGTCTACAACTCTATTGACTCATGCAATTCCTCTTATCAATTTATCAGAAATCTGGAAGCCAGAAGATATTGTTTGAAGAAAAAAGGCAGCAGGAGTTTGAACACTTAGCATGGACTGTCCAATCAGGCTCTCAGCACTAAGCATTTTACAGCAGATGTATCTACTGCAAAGGAGGCTAATATATGATATGATTAAGAGCTAACTCACTTCCTCACATGCCACGCAGCCTGTTCAAGTTGCTTCTCACCTCAGACCTTTGCACTGAATCACTAGGACAGACACGGTCCCACCAGCCCAAATGGAACAAGAAAAAGCTGCAATTTCACACAACAAGAGCCTAAATTAAGACCCTCCTGCATGGACCCCACCGAGGCTGATCTCAGTTTCCTATAAAATCATAGCTTGATGAAATTAAAAGCCCACAGTGCTGGGAATCTGCTCCCAAGGAATTCAGAAAAATCAGCACTTCTGCACTAACCCACACAGAAAATAAGAAAGGGTGAGGTTTCTCTCCCAAACCTTATTTCCCACCCTCGAATGAGGAGTTCAAAGCACAAAGACCATTTCTTTCCCTTTTACAGCCAGATGACTGTAGCAGACATCTGTGAGCAGAATGGACCTGTTCTAGGGAACAGGGGCACAACAACCCTCTTCAGAACTTTGTGTGTTCCACCTCCACCATGTCATGCCCCTCTCAGAGAGCACTGGGTAGCAGTGACTTCAGAACAGCTTAAGAGGTTAATAAGAGGTTGCATTTGTGCAGCCTTCGAAAATGAACACAAATCACTCTTTGGGACTTTACTGGCAGTGGGTGGGAATATGTCCCACCCCATCTCCTAGCAGAAGCACTAAAGCAGATGAAGCGAGCACATGGAGACCTCCACAGACCCCTTGCTCTCCTGGCCTCACCCCAGACAGAGGTCCCAAAATCCATCTCCCCACAGAGAGGTGGAGCAGCAGGCAGGGTGCTGGAGCCAGAGCAGGAGCCCTTGATCCTGGAAGGTTACACATCTCCTTAGCACCAGAAGGGAGCAGGAACCACCCGAAACCCTGGGGCCTCCTCATCTCCAATTCCCTGGAGCTCCTCAGCCTCCATCCAAGTTCCACTCCAGCCTGTCACTGAGGTATGCTGGTGCCACGAGGAGTTGAAACATTCCTGTAACCAAACAAAAGCTGCTAGGCACTACCTAGGGCCTCTGCAGAGCTCTGTGTACTACTGGGAAGACACAGTTTGGGGTCCTCTGCCCCAGCACAGCTCCAGTGCCCCGTCCCACTCCAGATCACGCCACCGGGCAGCACACCCAGACTGGGACTCGGCTCCCTCTTCGAAGGAGACCAACACAGCTGTAAGTAAGAGTTTCAACGAGACTGGAGTCCTCCCAACTGCTTAATGGCTCTCCTCTTTGTAAATGCAGATTTGAACTTTTCACCCAGGGTAGGGCAGCTGGAGCCCAGCCCGGCCCCAGGCTCTGGAGTCTTCTCAGTTCCAGGCAGCACCCTGGACCCCAGCACCCTGGACCCCCAGGTGCTGTGAAGTCATGAAAATGGTCAGACATTGTCCAGCTGTGCAGACCCCCCTCTGCCTACAGCCTCACCGGGGGGCGGCGGAGGAGGAGTGGGAAAGGGGATGATGCCAAGGGGGAACTGGAGTTTGGGGAGCAGTAGTGACTCAGCCCACCTGCCCCGGAGGAAAAACTGATAAAAAAAGATACAGTAGGGTGATGAGAGTCAATCCACAGACAAAGGGTCACCAGCTTTCGCCTGCGATGTGCCAGTCTCTGTCCTCAGACTCACCTTGCTTCCTTCCCATCAGAGAAGTGGCATCTCAGCCTCTCATATGCCATTTAAAGCATTTAATTGCCCAAAGAACTCACAAGTTAAATAATGTGCACGGAAAAGATACGCAAGTAAATAAAGGTAAGAGCCCCAAATATGAACTTTTCAAGTCCTTGGCACAAAGGGAGAGAGAATCACAGCTTCCACCAAACACTTGGTGTGGGGGTGACCCCACTCCAAACA
This sequence comes from Florisuga fusca, assembly GCA_038090715.1. Lineage (NCBI taxonomy): Eukaryota > Metazoa > Chordata > Aves > Apodiformes > Trochilidae > Florisuga > Florisuga fusca. The sequence continues at coordinate 19,245,522 of JAAWXA010000018.1, read as the reverse complement.
CTTGCTGGCTCTTCAGAGGAGTAGTGCTCTTACCCAGGACTGTCAGTCCCCACCTCAAGCCACCCCAAGGATGTGTAGGCAAGCCGGTGGTGCATGGAGCCCATAGAGGTCTGCCCTTGCAACAGGGGAAGGCTGTGAGGTGCAGCTCCTGTTCAGCACACAGGGCAAGCAGTGGGAGCCTCAGCAGGGACCAGAGGTGGCCACAGGCTCTGGCTCCCCTGCTCTCCCCCTCCAGCCACGGCCCTGCCTTCCCAGGAACATAAAGGCTCAAAAGAAAATTTAAAAAGTTCTGACTCAGTAACTGTGAAAAAGCCTTGGCTGGAGGGCAGAGAGGAGGAAGAGTGGGATGAGCCGGCAGATTGGTGACAGAGCGAGATGCCCACAGAACCGCCTGGGCTCCCAGTGCCAGCCAGCAACAACAGCCTGGGCCTGGAGCTGCTCCTGGCCACAGGGCCTGGGTCTCCTCCTGCAGCCCCTGCTCCAGAGCAAGGCAAGGAACTTACCCAACCCTTGACTCCTGCGGCTCTGCCCAAGGCAAACACCTTCAGGGCCCACACAGAATGAAAGATAAAAATTAATAAAATCCTCGAACCCAACCGAGGACACAAAGACACCATTCCCAGGAGAGGAAGTGCCTGCCCTCCCCTCTGCAAAAGCTAAAATCAAACTCCCAGCTGATGTCAAAGGCCAGCAATTCCCACTCCATCCTTGTCATGTCCAGGTCACCAGACAGGCCCTCAGAGCCTCTCACCTGGTGAGAATCACTCATCTGACTGCATCTAATGCCCTCAATCTTGCCGTTAAAAAGCAAACATTAGGCACTTCCAGGACATAAAAAGTTAGTTTGGTTCTCCTCCTCCACAAAGCAGCATCTACCAAGGAGACAGGCAGCAAAACACTCACCCAGACACCCAAAGCATCCAGCTATAGTGACCACCTCAACCATCTCCTCAAGACACCAGACAGCTTTTCCCTGGGCTTCATGACAGTCTCCAGCCAGTTCATGCAGCTGGGTCTGAAATCCCCAAAGACAACCTGGAGCAGACCAGAGTCCATCTCCTGCACATGTGCTGCTTCCACAGGGAGCCTGGTGACTGCCCTTCCTGCATATCGGCATCACCCTTCCAGCAGGTAGCAGAGATCTGGCACCCTGCACAGGCAGCAGGGACTCGGGGACCTGGCACTGTGGGCACAGGCAGCAGGATGCTGGCATAGGAGAGTGGGTGGTGCAGGTCAGACAACCGAAATGGGGAGAATAAAGACCTTTTGCTAAAGCTCCAGGAAGCAAGAGAAAAAACGCTAATTAACTCAGCAGCAAGTTGTTAGTATTTGCATATAAATGCAGCCACAAATCATTACAAACAAGCCAGAACAAGCCAGGCCCATTAGCATCGGCAGATTCAGCCCTGCCAGGCTGGTGGGTCAGGAAGGGAGGCAGGCTGCCAGCCCCTCCTGGGAGCAGGGGGAGAGGGGCCTTATCTCCACAAACCAGCAGCAACAGAAGCCGCAGGGATAAGGTTTCTTTCCATATAAAACAAAGGAACAGGATAAATCCTTCAGTCCCACTGCAGAGCAGAATGAGAGCTGGCAAGAGAAAACCGAAAGAGGTGGCTCCCCACCATGGCAGCCATGCTCCTCCTAGGGATGAGGGCAGAGGGGGGGACCATGGCCTTACAGCAGCAACAGCAATGTCCCACTGAGCTCTTGGGGGTCACAGCAGTGATGGCCGTGTCCCACGGAGTATCAGGGTTGGTGGCCATGCTCAACCAAGCACTGGGGGTCACAGCAGCTACCTTCACCTCCCTACTCCCTACTGCAGTGGCCATGATGGGTCCCTGGTCAGCCTCCACCCAGACACACCACAGATGAAGCACATAGTCCATATCTGGGTCCAACAGCTGGAGCACAAAGGCAAGTGGAAGAGGCAAGTGCTCAGGAGAGCCTGGAGATCCAGAGATCTGAGTCCTCTAGACACTGTACAGCTGCAGGAGCCTTCACCTCAGAGCTTTCCCTCCAGGGAGGGTGCAGAAGGTGATATGCATTATAAATAACAAATCACACACCCGATGTGCCAAAAGACCATGCCCAAAAGCCAGTAACAGTAGGACTGACCTGAACAGAACAAAATCCAGGGCTATTACTACAGTTTGACAGGCTCACCCTTGCAAAAGGCACAAGGAGAGCAGTTTGCTGCACCACCCTGTATTTCACCTGAGCTGGGCTCCTCGCTGCCGAGCCTGCTGGCAGCATCAGCTCCACTGCCCAGCCCAGACAGCTCCCCAGAACCAGGAGGGAGCAGCTCCCTCGGTGCATCTGCACGTTGTGCATTTACCTAGTGAGTTACTTACCACCACAGAGGACTCAAAATTACACAAAGTTTATTATTTTCCACTCACAGAAAGCCAAAATCTGCGATTCCACTGTTTTGGGGTTCTGCTTGTTTCCCACCCTGGATGACATCTTAGGATTTGAGAGAAAACTCTAGCAATTATCAGTTTACATCAAGGATTTAAAAAAAACAGATCCACTTTCTAATTTTAAACAGGAAACTCTCCCTGGCATGATCCCAAGAACTCTTCCACAGTGACTTTTATTAAATGGAAGTTTGTCATCACTGCAACTCTGAGCACAGGCTGTCAGCTCTGGCAGAAAACAAACTGACACAGCCCTGACGCTGCAGCCTGTCCTGGGGCCGGCCGCTTCCCCCCAAGAGATGCATGAAACCCCTCTATAAATGGCAAACATTCACAAAGTACAGCCAGGCAGGCATTTTCAAAACAGCCTTTAGAAATGCATTACCTCTTTATCTGCAGCCAGTGAGCATGCCTGGCTGCTCAGAGAGGCTGCAGCATGACACATCTAAACAGGAGCCAAGTTTGAACAATCAAGCAAGATAGAAAGGATGAGCTTCCCCACTACAACAGATAACACATACCTGAATTGCTCTGAAAGAGCATTAAAGTAAAAATATTCTAGACTAGGATTTTTTCCCCTAATTACAAAGTTTCGAAACAGATGTATCACAGAAATCACAGCAGCTTCTCACAGCAAGCCCCACTCTCATGTCCTGCATCATCTGCTTTAGAAGCCATCCTTCTTGTTCAAGCTCTCCAGTGTGTGTTTGCAGGAGTCATCACTTTTATTTGTTCTGATGTGGAAGCCAGTTGCTAAGATCACATTATCACTCTGGGGTATGAGGTTTTTCTTCCCTAATGACTTTACTGAATAAACCACTATGAAATCAGTCTGCAGACACAATCAACATCTGGTGGTTTTATACAAGGAGTTGCTCTGTAACAACCAGGGAAATGGGCACCTGTACAGCAGTAGTCCCCACAGCCTCACCTCCACTGCCAGAGTCCTACAGGAGATGAGGAACAGGGCAGGAGTGGAGCCCCTGGCATGGAGCACAGAATGAACCTCACCATGGAGTTTAAACATGCCTGCCTGAGGAACACAACAAGAATACTCTGCAAACACAGCTGACATCCAGGAGCAAATCTCAAGCCCAGTACAACCTCCAGCAGGGAAAAGCATGTGCCCAAGCAGCCCTCCACTATCTCCTCCGCCACTGCCAATTATATTCTAGATCTTTACAATGTTAGTAGAGACATGAAAGAGACTGACTCTAAATGTTATTATGCAATTACTTAAATAAAAACAAAATCAGTTTTAAAACCTGCAGAAAATATTTGTTTTAGAACTGCAAAGGGCACTAAATAGAGGACAGGAGATAGGGATGCCCAGGGTAAGTATGATCCGTTCTGAGAACAGGAGATAGAACAGCTGTTCCTTCAGAACAGCTTTGGCCAGCGCTGCTGCAGGGGACCAGGGGAAGCAAAGACTTATTTATGTAAGCAGGTGAAAATACAAAAAAGAATAATCCTGGAAGGCTACACAGTTTAACCATCCTGTTCTTCCAAAAGGAGAAGGAGAAAGTACTACTACTACTACTAAAAATTAAAAAAAAAATAATCATAGTAATAATAATAAAATCAGTAAAAGCATTGCCTTCTTCTACAGCAGCCCTACAGAACACACACACCTAGGCCCTAATTCAACACACACTCCAAGCCAGTATGGTAGCAAACCAGCTGTCCTCTGCCACCGCTCCTTCGGGAAGGGCATTCATCCCTGACCCTGTGCTCCCCCCACCTCTGCTTCAGCACGGTGCTTTCTGCAGCAACATGCCTTATCACACCATTATTTCCAATCAAAGGGAAGCTGGAAAAAAAAAAATCCAACCAAACAAAAAAGATTTTTTGAGGAAGTTTGTTGGGTTTTTTTCTTCTGCTTTGGCAGAGTTTTTGTAACACAGGCCCCTTCTCTAAACTACTTCCTCATCCCACTGCACCAAAGCTCTGTGCCAGCAAAAGGAAAAAGCATGCAAACCAAGACGGCCCTTAGCAGCTGTATCAGCTTCAAACCCACCACCCCTGCAACCTACACCTCCCTTCTGTCCCCTCGCCCCCCAGGCAGCCCTGAGAGTCCAGAGACACGAGGCCAACAGCAGAGACCAGCCCAGGGCTGCTGACCGCAGCCAGATTTGCTCACTGTGGTGTAAACCTGCTTGTGAACTTTCTTGTTTTGGTTCGAAATTAACTAGCTTCGGTAAAGCTTATGTTTCCAATTCAATTAAAGCAAACTAAACCAAACCATTCTTGATCTGAAAATCATGTCCAGAGGGCATTATAATGTGTAAGTAAATCCTTTGAAAAAATAGTAACAAATCAATGCAAACTTTTCTAAGTAGGAAGTGTTGCTAGTAAGCAGAGGGTATTTGTTATGAAAATCTTTGAAACAGTCAGAATTAGACACCAAGCACAGCTTTTTACAAGATACTTCTCCAAGCTGGATTGCATTGTTTACTTAAGACAGTTAAAAGGATATCACCAGCGTGAAATGAAGTCAACTTCAAAGTCACCCAATTTCAAGTCCTAAACATGCCACAGCGATCTCATTTTAGGAAAACACATGCTCTATTTTTGTTAAGTGCTTCTCTTCCTCTGCTGTGCAAGAGGCTCATACAAAGAAGGAACCTTAAAAAAAAAAACAACAATAAAACAAAACCAATAACTTTTATACTTGGCACACAATGAAAACATTAAAGAATAAACCCTCTGTCCTTTCTGCTGCAGTGTCCAAATTAGTTGGTTCTACTGAAAGAAGCTTTATTTAATCACTCTCTTCTCCTTTTATAAATGATCTGTACTGTAAGACTCTCAGTCCTCTTCTATTTCCAGCTGTCAGGTAGGCAGGCACAGTCCCCAAGGCAGTCACCAACACCATCTCTGCAGCCAGACCCTTCCCTGGGATCCCCTGCCTGTGTCCTTCTGTCCCCTGAGGGTGGCCCGGGAGCAGCAGCAGAGGACAGACACCCTGCCCCAGTGTCAGTCCCATCCCACACTGCCACCAGTGGCTGCCTCAGACCCCTGTCCCTGCCCCCCCAGCCAAGCACCGTGGGTCAGGCACAGACAAGAACATCACTCGGCAGCTGCTGGTGCTGCTCTACACCCAGGAAACAGCAACAACAGAGTACCAGTCTTAATGAAGGTAAATTAAAACAGCAGTTGAGGAAGCACCCAGTCCTGCTCCGCCATACAGCAAGGCCTGCGACAAAAAATACCACCTTTCACCTCTTGCTGTGCTATGTTTAAATGGAAGGCTGTAGCTTTATTGTTTCCTCCATCTTTATATATATATATATATATATATTAAAATGCAGAAAAACCACCGGGCACCACCAATAGTAAAAATCCTGAGGCTCTCTGACCCCTGTCCACCCATGTTGTCCTGGGCCCAGTACCCAACCACCAGGAGCCACCCCAAGAGCTCCTGACAGTGGTACACCAGCAGCATCCCTCTCTCCTCCCACCAGCTCCAGCTGAAGAAGGGACTACACCAACTGAGCAGGGACTACACCAACTGAGCAGCACATGAGAACTTTGCTCCAAAATATCCTTCTGCCCAGTTTGTTTCCATTTAGACAGCACCTAAACCTCTGAAAGTCCAAGTCCTCTGTAAAGGTGTGTGAGGCACCGAGCCCCACCAGCAGAGGCCCAGGCAAGGAGGGAGCTGTTTTGCTCATGATCTTTACTTTCTGTAATAAACTGCACATGGATATTTCTTGGTTGGCCTCAGAAATTCAGCATCCTGTGCCAGCATGCTGTCCCTGCAGCAGAAGAGGCCCGGCCACACTTCCAAGAGAGGACAGAGCTCTCAGACAGCTCTGTCACACTGAAGACCGGTGAAAGGGACACCGCATAATCCACAATTTCCGGAGGATGGCCAATGCTTCTTGCCAAATCTCATCAAAAACATCTTGCTAATCATTACTACTTCCCAGGCTCCATACTCAGAAGCAAGAAGGGGCTAAGAAAAAGATGGCTGAACCAGAGCCTTGAAATCTATGTCCTGCCTGGAGGAGCCAATGTTTCCCAGCCCAGTGGCCACTGGGACTAAATAGAAGGACATCTCAACTCTGAAGAGCACCTGTCACTTCAGAGACACAACACTACCCAGGGAAGCATCAATGGAGGAGTGGTTGGCTGGATGGTTTCAGTTGCATTGCCAACAGCAGGAAGACATTGCAGGGGGCTTCTGACAACCATGTCTACAGTCCTAGGCACAGCTGAGATTTCAAGCAAAGAGAAGATGGTTGTGCCACCCCCACTGTCAGGCTGACCCCAGCCAGCACTGTACAGAGCAGAGCTCAACCCTCCTTTTCCACTTGCTCTGAGCAATCCCCCAGGTGCTGCCAGAGCTTGGCACAGTTGCTCAAACATCTGCAGCTCCAGGTGAAACTGCTACAAGCCCTCCATGAAGGGAGCTTTTCATGCAGGGCTGTGCTGGCACTGGACCCACTACCTGGGGAATTTCCAGGATCTCATGCAAACCTCCAGGACTTCCAGTGCCACAAAGAGAAAACAGCAGGGAGGCTGGTTAAAATAAAGAAACTGAGGAAAAAAACTGTGCCAGCTCCTACAGACAGACACCAGTATTGGCCAAGTAACTGTTTTCTGAAACATCAGAGAGGCATGAGGAACTGCCCACCATGCCAGGGGCAGCGTGTCCCTTGCCAGCACACAGCACATGCCCCTCCACACACAACAGCACAGCAGAGAAAGGGCCCAGGCTGGCAGCAATGCCAGGTAGAACACCTCCTCTCCCCTCTGCGAGTCACATGGCATCACTGCGGGACTCATCCTGCCACTTCTCCTCCAGCATCCATGAGGTAGCGCTCACCTCTCTTCCACCATCCCTGCTCCCCATTTCTCCAGTACTAGAGCACAGATCCCCAGTACCACCCACCTTCCCGGAGGTGCCAGGCCACTCCAGGCAAACCACATCACTCCTGTGACACACAGGTCACTACACGACGCTCAGCCCAGCTGGATCCAGACCTGCCATGTTGCTACAAATGCATCACCCCAGCTGCCTCCCTCCTCTCCAGAGTGCCACAACAAAATCCCCTGGCACACGCAAAAGCACTGGGAAAACAAGCAAGACCTAGAGCACTAATTACTTCATCTGCAATGTGGATAGAGGAGAGGACACCCTTCCTCTAAGGACTCCAGTGCAATCACAGCTAGAGCACTGCAGCCCTGGTAGGAAGGTATTTATATACAAAAAAGCAGTGGGAACAAAGTGTAACAGCTTGTGAGTTATCTGGAAGGGGGTGGAAAAAATGAAGAAAATAACAAAGAACAAAATTTAAGGATGTAACAATGCTCTGGGAATTTAAGACACGTTATGATTTTTCATAATTAACCTCCACTTACAGTCTCCGCATGTGAACTACGTATTATCCCATTTCATACTCCAGCTGAGGCAAACATTTGGTGGCTTGCCCAAAGTCAGCGTCAGAGCTAAAACTAAATCTTTTGACTTCCAAACAAGCTCACAGTGTTAAGCTGCTTTTAACTGTCTCTACGAAAGATGAAAAGCAGCAAGAAGAAAGGAACAGGGGAAGGTAGTATGTAAGACTAAAAGGGACAAAATTAACATGGGAAAATTAAACAGGAGAATTTTAGGCTCTGACACCCGAAGTAGCTTTTGAGGAGCTAATGGTTGGGTGCTGCAGACCCACCTCTGAGAGCAAAGACCAGAGCTCCTGTTCCCCAAAGCTGATGGGGAAACACCCTGAGGGAAGTGGTCATACCCAGTGGCACCCACCACCTGCCCTGGGCACCTGCTGTCCCTTCATTCCCAGACAGGGGTGCGGGCCCTGTCCACCCCTGGCCCTTGGCCTGCGCCCCGCCGGGCCAGGGGCCCCCAGCGCTCGGCTCCAACAAAGCAGAAGGCTCCCGTGCAGCTCGCAGCCCGCTGCCTGGTCTCCCCTGCCCGCCCTCCC